>NQMI01000027.1:267686-408565 GCA_002270565.1 Stenocarpella maydis | reverse complement strand
CTTGGTGGGCTTACCCCTGATTTGCTTCAGGGCAGGGCCCTGGGCGGCGGCTCAGCTAATATCAAGCAGGAGATTAAGGCAGAGGAGGCCGAGCCCATCATTAATCCTTGTGCCTTTAGCTATATAGTGGAGTAGGTGGTTCTAGGTTATATGGTGATTTTCAGAAGGTTGGTATTCTATATAGTGGAATAAAAGGTTGAGTTATATAATATACTTTCTATATTATATATTATGAAATTTAAACTCCCCTCTTACCACTTTTTAATCATACGGATTATAGTTTGAATATTAGTATGGGTTCTTAGTAGCTTATCTTTATATATCCTAGCTTTATCTATCTTTATCTAAGGCTTATCTTAGTATATCCAGGCTATATTAAGGTCCGTCTGAGTCTTATCCTTATCTATTGAGGTCCTATCCTTAGGTATTCAGGTCATATCTAGCTCCATATAGGGCCTATTCTTCTCTATCTGGGTATCATCTAGCTTTATATAAGTTAAAAATCCATTAGTCTAGCTTAATTCTATTTTAGTTCCAGCTCCATTCCAGCTTAATTCTATCTCAGTTCTATCTCAGTTCTAGCTCCATTCCAGCTTAATTCCAGCTCCATTCCAGCTTAATTCCAACTTCCATATAAGTCCAGATCCTCAACATTTTTTTTTCTTTCATACAGGCCCCCTATTTTCTACAGCCTATTCTTCATACATTCAGACCCCCTCTCTAATTCCTCCCCCTTTTTATATAGACTACCCACTTCTTCCCATCCAGGCGCTCAATATACACCTTAACTCTGATCCTTAGGGTGTTTATTATAATCAGCCACTCCAGTGCTCCATTTGGAACTTTCTTTATATAAGCATCTACTGGGTTATCCTTCCCATTAATCTATTATACCTCTAATATCTCCTTCCTCTTATACGCTTCTCTTAGCGATATAATATTAATCATTAGCCTCTTCTCATTAGTCATACTAAGCTTTACCAGGCATTCATATAGTAATCATAAGTCCATATAGATCACTACTAGTATTCTCAGCACCTCTAGATAGTTAAAGATTCAGTTAATTATCATACTAAGTGCTATACTGCTATCAAACCCTATTATCATTCCATACAGCTTGCTTGCTAGTATGCTTCATATAACTCGCTTATACTTTATTAAGCTCCAGTAGATAATATTTCTACAGATCTTAAAGTCAGTCTCTATATAATCTTCTTCCATTATTATAGCAATAATAAATCCTAGCTATAAGCTAAGGTCCTTATTATTAGTAAAGGATCCATCCATAAAGATATAAAGCTTTATATAGCTTAAATCAAGTAATATAAATTTAATCCCCCTATTAGGGTTCTCCTTCTGCCACTTAATTCATATATTTAAGGCTTTTCTATCTTTCTCCCTAGGATCCCTGATTTATATGGCTATAGAAAGATTGTATAATAACTCTAGTTAGTAGATTGAGGTAATATATGCCCCTTAGGCTCTCTGGGCAATATATTATTGGGCTGCATCATCCATACGGGAGTTAATCAGTTCCAATTATACAGCTTATCCTTTTTATACAAATAAGATATTCTCTTCATCTAACTCAATCCTTCTACTATTAAATTCTACCGGCTTTTTAGGTATTAGAACTTCCTTTAGCTTTATATGGAACTTTTTCTTTTTTAGCTTATCTTCCTCCCTCTTAGAGAATATTAGTATTATAAAAAAGAAGGTATTATCTGTTTACATCCCTAAAATACCAAAGTTATATAGCCCATTAGTAGTAAATAGGAGGCATAGGTTGTATATAGAGATCTTTATTTTCAGGGCCTCTATATAGTAGGTATGGTAGGTTTTATACTAATGCAGGCCTGCCTTAGCTAGGCCATATAGTGGTTTCCTAATGATAAGGATTGTATCTGGGGGGTATCTATCCCTAAGCTCTAGGGGTAGTTGTATAATGATTATATAGGTTAGTACATCTTTAGCTTGGGTATAGGCTTGTGTGATATCCTATAGTTCGCCTTAGCATCCATATAATTAAATAAGTATTAGCCCTAGGGCTAGAATTAGTCTCTAGCTTATCCTCTAAATAGTTAGGGCTTATATTAGTATTATATATTTCTCTTTATCCCTAAAGCCCTATATAATTAGCCTTAATTTCTTAATTAGCTTAATTAACCTATTCTTAACTTCTTATACCATTTACGTATTAAAGATTCTCAGATATCTGTATGTTTTCAGGTTATACTTTGCAAATTCAAACATATCTTCGCTAGCTAAAGCATTAATCTTAAGGGTATCGGATTCTTTAAATGGCTTACTTGGGCTAGTAATAATGTTATCTTCCCTTAGCTTAATGGCCAGGTTATATAAGTCCCTTTCTTTTTGGGTTAAGAAAGTAGTTACTAGTAGTTATATAGTTAATAGATATATATATCGTGCGGTTGCTCTCCTAGGTCTATTGCGCTAATTTAGCTGCATCTGGGTAGCTTCCTTCCTAGGCCTGCCTCTCTTCCTAGCTTGGGTTGGCTATTGTATAGTAATAGCTTCTTATACATCCAGGTTATCCCATACGGCTGGTTTAGCTATATAAAGGTATGGTTTAGCATATATAGCCTGGAATTATATAAGTCCGTTTACCATACTAATTATTATAGTGTGCCTATAGATAGCTTCTAGCTTATATGGTTCTCTCTAGCCTTTGTTTTCTCTTTAGATAAGGACTTTGCTTTAGAGGGGTAAGGATAGTATAGCATAGGTGTCTGGTCCATTCCTAATATTAATTATATGGCTAACCTTGATTTCCATACGGATAATTTAAAGTATCTTTATAGCCTTTTATATAGCTCTTGCCCTTTGGGTGATGTCTGGAGATAGTAGAGATTTATATGAGACTTAAGGGTAGGTACCAAATACTAGGAGGGTTAGTATAAGTCTACTTGGCCTAGCTGTATTGTTTAGGGCCTTGATTGCTATCTATAGGATTGTCTTATTATCTATAGCTTTGTTAATCTCTATATGAAGGATTTTATATGCCCTTTTTAGAGGTCTATATAACTGCTTAATTTTCCCTATAGCCTAGTATGCCTCTATTAGCATCTCTTT
Organism: Stenocarpella maydis; assembly: GCA_002270565.1. NCBI lineage: Eukaryota > Fungi > Ascomycota > Sordariomycetes > Diaporthales > Diaporthaceae > Stenocarpella > Stenocarpella maydis. Next base: position 405,472 of record NQMI01000027.1, on the reverse strand, counting down.
ATATGAGATCCTTATGATCTTTGCATTTATATGGAACTCTTCTGATGTAAAGTTTGTCTCTAGGTTATATATAATGTGGTTAGGTGGGCTGATATAGGTATAGATCTAGTATTTATAGAGTGCATTCTAGGTATCTCGTGCGGATATAGATTTAAGGAATATTGCTATTTGGAAGTTTATATTTATATTAATTATATATAGGGCGTTCTTCCTTCTAAGTTGTATGATATTAATTATTACTTTATAATTAAAGTGGCTTTTATCTTTAATAGAGAATTTGAATTATTTTGGGGCTGGGTTGTATATCTGGTAGTAGTAATAGAATTTCTTAATTTTTTTAGAATAGCTTTCTTAATATTATTATGCCCTATACTTCTGAGAAGTCTATATAGTTTTTCTATATGGGGATGGCTAAAGTGCCTATAAAGTTGCTATAGCTGAGGTTTGGTAAGGAAGGCTCCGGCCTTTATATAGCTGAGGTTAAAGAAAGTATATCCCTATTTTTATATAACTAAGAGTAAGGTATTCTCTTATATAATAATTTTTATAGTATTATTAAAGTAGGCCTTTAGTCTGTTAGCATTATATAGTAAGAATAGAAATGGAGTTAAGGTATTTATAATATAGTAGGTTATCTCTTTAAGTTGGTTCTTTAGCTTGATTATTCTAATAGAAGTAATTATATCTGCTAGTCCGAACTTAACTCTTATTATATCCTTCTTCTAGTTGATCACTATACTAGGGTTCTCTTATATATATGCTAGTGCTTAGGGCTTCCCTATTATTGAAAATTTAGCTACCCTAATGTTCTAGAGTTCCCCTTGATATATTGTACTATATGGGTTATATAGTATGAAGCTTTCTGTAGTAGTTATTCTTGAAGCTAAGTAGATATCTTTATCTATTGTATAGTGATTAAATGCTATATTAATAAGGTGCTGTTGGGGTGTGTCTTCATCCTTTGAGCCCTATGAATCCCATGGTTAGTCTTCTATATGGTTGAGATCTAGGTCCTCCCCCTTATAGTTAAGTATAAATAACTAAAATTCGCTCTCTCCCTAAAGAGGTTCCTAATTAAGGTTATTATATGCCTATAGGTATTGGCCTTATATATTACTCCGCTTCTTTTTAGAGTGGTTAGTAGACCAGCACCCTTCCTTCTTGCATATAAAGCACTTCTTTAGTTGGCTTATTATATAAGGTAATCTGAATGGTTATTATAATGAGTATAGTTGTTGCTCTGGTTATATAAGGGGTTATTATAGAAACCAGCCCTTATTAGGCTATAGATAATTTTATAAAGAGGCTATTTAGGGGCTTATATAAAGGCTTTTAGTGGTTATTAAAGTTTGATATATACCTTCTATTTATAAAGTTGATTTTTGCCTTATTTTAGGTAATAAATTATTGGGTTGAGTTTCTCTTTATAGCAACTTGGATTGCCGCTTGAAGGTCTGCAAATAGGGCTTTGCATGTTGGTTTCTGGTTCATTAGGGCATATTCAAGCTCTGGTATTGTATGATATGCTTGGGAAACTATTGTATGGAGTGCAATCTCTCCTTAGTATCTCTCTCCTAGGGCCTATTATGCAAGTTGGAGTTTATTAAGAAGTACCTCTAGTACTTCTGGGAGTGTTTTCTCTGGATTCTCCCTTTTGACTTATATAAAGAATATAGTCATCCAATCTGCCTAGTACTAGCTATGATTGGTATTTATGTTAAAGTATATGTCCATTAGATTATATATTTCCTTCTATATCTTATTTAGGCCTATATGGTAGAGATAGAAGTCCTTTATATAATCTAAGAGTATGTTTGGGAAGACTGTATAGTATTAATCCTCTTGGATTTATAATCTTCTGTAGTACTCTATAAAGATTTATATTTTATTATATAATAGGTTATATGGCCTCCCTATATAGTTATATTCCTTCTTCTATCCCTTATGGAAGTTGGCTATAGCTTGGGAGTTGATTGGCCTATTATAGACTATTTAGGTTGGAGGTAGGTTATATGGAGCACTGTCTATATAGACTGATTGTGTGATAAGTATGGTGTCTAGCTGCTGTGGGAAATTGTCCACCTCTTGCATATATCTTGTATTGGGAGGTATCTATTATATGGGATAGGTTTCTGCTGTTTATGCTTATATAGTTTGGGGGGCTTTATGTGAATGGGATTGTTGCTATTATTTATGTGGCTTAATAGTTGCTCATATGGGTTGTATTAATTGCTATCTAGCTAGTGATATTGTGGCTTATATGGGGCTAGGTGAGGTTTATTAAGTTTGCTATAGCTGCCTATAGCTTGCCTTTCTAGCCTTAATAAGTTATATAATTCTTGCTAAATAGGATCCTCCTGATATTTATATTCCCTCTTTACTAATTAGATAAAGTAGATCTTTCTTGAATATATAAGGGACCTAATTAAATTAGTAGGTAGTTTACCCCTTGAAGTTTATAACTAAAGAGTCTAGGAGTAGATTCCTATATAGTTGTAGTTAGGTGTCCTTTATTAGGACTTATGTAAAGTATATAGTAAGGTATATCTCTAAGGGTAGTTCTTCTAGGTTGATCTTATCCTTATTTTAGAATTATAGGTCTATCTATTATTGCTACCTTAAGATTAGTATTATACTCCCTTTAGCTATTTCTTTATATATAACTATAGGAGGTAGTCTTTCTATATTCTAGTTAGAAGGTCTAGGAATATTCTCTTTAGGGTTATTTAATATAGCTAATATCCTAATAGTTTTTATATTGGTTTATATAAGTTAAGGTATTTTATTATATAGTTGTATATACTCCCTTTATCTTATTTATATAGATTACCTCTTATACTACCTCCTGATTCTTATTTAATAGTAATAGGTGTGATTTATATAAGATAGATAGAGATTGTCTTCTAGGTGACCTCCTTTCTTGTGCTGCGCTGCAGCTTAGTTGAGGAGATCCTTAAGCTCTTTGCATAAGCATATGACTCTGGCTATTCTGCTTCCTAATCCTCATTCGGTAGTGCAGCTAGGGAGTTGTATGGGGGCTTGTCTCTTTACTCTTGCCAATCTGTAATTGCGCTAAGTAATTACTGATTAGTATTGAATGGTCTTTATTATATGGCTGTTAGTATGTATGTATAGTGGTTATCGAACTGGTTCTGTTATTTGATGATCTATCTAGGTTCTGAAATGAGGGAGGGGAAGCACACGGTAGGGGCTTAAGGCCTCCGTGCGGTACCTAGGTGGCTGACTAAGCCACCTCGTCCCCATACTGATGTGCGATCCTAAGTGCTATTCCAACAATATTTACAAATAGATAGATAAATAAAATAAATCAACCAGATTATAGAATAATACCTCTGATACTACATCAACTAATTATAGGATAATTGGGTTAAACTGCTACTATTAGTATAGTTTGCCTATAATAGTGCAACTATCAGCATGACTAAGCAGTTACCTTTCTTTACACTCTATGGATATAAACCTCAGGCATACTATAAATTACTGCCAGATAACACCCCAGCAGAATTAGCGGAATAAAAAGTAATATAAATTAGATAAATCCAGAAGGATATTTAAGCAGAACTTTCTTTTATATTCTGATGAATTTGTGCTATAGAATAGCATTCAGTTCAGCGTGTGTGTTTCGGCAGGGTCGCAGTATGGTGCTCTGAGGCGAATTGGGACGATTGACAATGGTCTGGACAACTTTGTATTGAATTAAGTTGGGCTTCTGTAAGCCCTCCTTATATACCCTCCGACGTCGTCTCACCCCTGGGCACGCTGCGGTCGGCTCTGGTGCAAATTTGCAAATGCCGGAAAATTCGCCCTTCCAACACACCATCTTTGGTTCCAAGCAGCCAGCCAACCATAGCCCTAGCAATGCCCAAATTAAGTACATACAAACTTCAGAAATCAGGCTATCCAATGCACTAAGTCATATACTTTTTGGGTAAGAAATAAGGGTAATGCAGAGGTCTGAATTAAGGTGCAAATGCAGGCCAAAATAATCGACTCACGGCCACCAAACTCATCTTGCGTCACGCACGCACTGGGCGTACTTAGCGAAAATCGCCTGACTCGCAAGTCTAGGGTAACTCCTTGCTAGNAAGTTAGCTATAGCTTGGGGGTTAATTAGCCCATTATAGACTATTTAGATTGAAAGTAAGTTATATGGAGCACTATCCATATAGACTGATTATACGGTAAGTATGGTATCTAGCTACTATAGGAAATTGCCCACCTCTTGCATATATCTTGCATTAGGAGGTATCTATTATATAGGATAGGTTTCTGCTATTTATGCTCATATAGTTTAGGGGGCTTTATATAAATGGGATTATTATTATCATTCATATAGCTTAATAGTTGCTTATATAGGTTATATTAATTGCTATCTAGCTAGTAATGTTATAGCTTATATAGGGCTAGGTAGGGTTTATTAAGTTTGCTATAGCTACCTATAGCTTGCCTTTCTAGCCTTAATAAGTTATATGATTCTTACTAAATAAGATCCTCCTAATATTTATATTCCCTTTTTACTAATTAGGCAAAGTAGCTCTTTCTTAAATATATAAGGGACCTAATTAAATTAGTAGGTAATCCACCCCTTAAAGTCTTCAACTAGGGAGTCTAGGAGTAGATTCCCGTGTAGTTATAGTTGGGTGTCCTCTATTAGGACTTATATGAAGTATATAGTAAGGTATATCTCTAAGGGTGGTTCTTCTAGGTTGATCTCATTCTTATCCCAGAATTATAGGTCTATTTATTATCGCTACCTTAAGATTAATATTATACTCTCTTTAGCTATTTCTTCATATATAACTATAGGAGATAGTCTTTCTACATTCTAGCTGGAAGGTCTGGGAATATTTTCTTTAAGATCATTTAATATAGCTAATATCTTAATAGTTTCTATATTAGTTTATATAAGTTAAGGTATTTTATTATATAGTTATATATACTCCCTCTATCTTACTTATACGGATTACCTCTCATACTACCTCCTGATCCTTATTTAATAGTAATAGGTATGATTTATATAAGATAGATAGAGATTATCTTCTAGGTGACCTCCTTTCTTGTGCTGCACTATGGCTTGGTTGAGGAGATCCCTAGGCTCTTAGCATAAGCATATAACTCTGGCTGTTCTGCTTCCCAATCCTCATTCAGCAGTATAGCTAGAGAGTCATATAGGGGCTTGTCTCTTTACTCTTGCTAATCTGTAATCGCGCCAAGTAATTACTGATTAGTGTTAAATGGCCTTTGCTATATAGCTGTTGGTATATATATATAGTGGTTGTTGAACTGGTTCTATTATTTGATGATCTATCTAGGTTCTGAAATGAGGGAGGGGAAGCACACGGTAGGGGCTTAAGGCCTCCGTGCGGTACCTAGGTGGCTGACTAAGCCACCTCGTCCCCATACTGATGTGCGATCCTAAGTGCTATTCCAACAATTAAGTTATTATAATTACTAATAGGATATCAAATCCTATTTATATTAAAGAAGAATGAAAAGTTATAACTTTATATTAACTATTAGCAACTTAATAATATTATAATTAAAAACTAATATCCCCTACCTCTTATTAAAGAACTATAAGACTAACTTAAAGGAGTAAAATGGTTTATAGCACTTAGCTTAAAGTGTAGCTATAACCTTATTTAAATAAAAGAAGGAGAAGAATGAAAAATAGCATTTAAAATGCCCTATAGATATTGTAAAATAATGATTATACCCTTTAGATAAACTAATATACCTATATTATTTTAAGAAATAATTAACTATATCCTGTATAAATACCTAGATATCTTTACTATTACATACCTTAATAATATCCTTATCTTCTTAGAAACCCTTAAAGAATATAAGGAGTATATTAAATAAGTCCTTTAGAAACTCTAAAATATTAACCTCTTTATAGAATTAGAAAAATATAATTAGCATATAAAAATAGTTAACTACTTTAGATATATAATTAAATTAGTGAAGATTAAGATATAGGAAGAAAAAGTTAAAGCCATTTAGGAATAGCTAATACCTATAAATATTGGGATATTAGAGCATTCCTAAAATTTATTAATTTCTACTAATAATTCATTGCATAATATAGTAATATTATAAAACTATTAATAGACCTTACTAAAAAGGACCTTACCTTTAGATAAATAAATACTAGGTAGCAAGCCTTTTAGATGCTTAAAGAAAAAGTTATAGAAGACTTTATACTTAAAGAAGCAAATCTAGAAAAAGAATTTAAAGTCCATATAAACGACTTAAATAATGCTATAGGTAAGGAACTCACTTAGAAAGATGCTTAAGGAAGAATACGCATTGTTATAAACTTTAATAAGAAGTTTAATAAACCAGAAATCCAATACACCACACCAGATAAAGAATTTATAGCTATAATATATGCATTTCAAGAATAATAATACTACCTCATTAGAGCTAAGAAACAGATTAAGCTCTATATAGATTATAAAAATCTTACTACCTTTATAACAACTAAAAACCTTAATAAGCAATAAATTAGATATATAGAATTCTTATTATAATTTGATATTAAGGTTATTTATATAAATGGAGTTAAGAATGCTAAAGCAGACGCACTCAGCAGAAGACCTAACTATTAAAATAAAGAATCATCTATAAAATAAACAGTCTTTAAACTTTAAGAAGACGGAAGCCCTATACCCAACTAAGAACTTAATATTGTAATTAAAATTAACTTCCTAACTCAGAAGACCTCTATTAATCTAAAAGAATAGAATAAGCTAATTAAGAGAATATATATAAAGCACTAGTATATAGCCACCAAGGAATTATAATAATAATCAAAAGAATTCAATAGAACTACTAGATCTTTAACCTTAAAAAGAAGGTTCAGGATATTATCAGCCGAATATTATAGAATTATTTTTCTATTTGAGGATTCTATATACACTTCTTTAGGGCCCCAACTTAACGTGTAAATAAATAAAATAAGAGGGTAAAATATTAAGGAATTTTATAGAAATCCCTGATAAATACTAACACTTAGCAAAAAGTGGCATTTAAGGCTTCTAATTGGCTTAAACCTTTTCTCCAAATTCACGTGGGAGGTAACCTTATCGATAAGACCTACCTATCGACCTACTACAGTTAAAATTACTTAAATAAATAAATAAATAAATAATATTTTATTATAACAATTATTTCCAAAATAAAATAAAATAAGATTTGGTTTCTTAATTCTTTTGGTTAAACTACAGTTAATCTTTAGTAATTTTAGTTAGTTGATAACTAAAACCAAAACTAAAAAATTTAAATATACTTCTTTTTTTTAGTTTAACCAAAACTAATTAACTAAAAACTAACTAAAGTTTTACTAAATAAACTAAACCAATTTACAACCGTGACCTTAATAGATAATAGGGAGATGAATTTATAATGTGCTTGAAGCTGCTGAGAAATAGTCTTTCTTTTTACCCTCATTTCAGCCATTTCCCGACTCGCCCGATTCTCTTAGACCAGGACCGCGAAATGGTAGCAGTGGATCACTTTCACCATTCACGCGGCTATGATGAGACTCCCTCCATGCTCCCCGGTAGAGAATCATGTGCTGATAGAAGAATACAAGATCAAAGAGAATGGTAACATTGCCTAGCACAAACTTGGCCGGATTCGTTGACACGGCTGACCAGTTCCCAGTACTAGACGAGTCTAAACACAGTTGCGCTAAAGACAGGATCCCTCCTGCGAGATCCAAAGTGAACTGGAAGATGCTAAGGCCATGGGTTGACCTGCGTTTGAAGTTCAGCCATGCTTGTGGAGCGTACTTCACCAGGGTGAGGAATGACTTTATATTACCCAGGACAAATATCTGATGGGAGGGTAGAATTTAGTCTACATGCTCAAATCTAAAATTGTTCGATTCGAGCTGAGAGCCACAGCATGGGTTCGAATATGTGTATGAACAGCGCAGGTTCTGGGTCACCCCGCATGACTTACAACATCAAGCCACGACCAGCTCATGGACTTTGCATCAATGATAACGACGGCAATCGCCAGCAAGATAAAAGCATTGCAGCAGGAGAACAGAACCAGGCTCCAGCGACTGCATCTGAGACCTTTGATTGGTGTAAATCCCCAGAGCGCAGGGTAGAATTGAGAATAAATAACAGCCGTCAGGATCACACCATGGAGCGCATACACAATATCGTTGAGCTGGACTGTTGGGTCCGGATGGCTGGGATACCGTTGCGCATACTCATGTCGCAGGGTCGGCCACGAATAGAGGGCGACATTGTAGATTGCGTAAGAGGCCATGCCCAGGATATTGAGTAATGCGAAGTCGATGGAGAAGCCCAGCGTCGTTTTGCGGCGGACGTTGAGTATTGGCTGGAGATAAAACGAGGCGGCCCAGCAGAGCATGTACGTCCAGCCGAGAAGGCTAGAAACAACTTCGGCCGTAGTTGGGGTCATCTTATCAGAGGCCGAGCTATGTTGACGATGTGTGCCAGTGCGATAAGACTGGCAGAGTCCTGATCTGACCAGTTTGAGTCAAGACCGAACTTGTCTGTGTCTCAATTTCCATTCCTTGTACATATATGTATAGGAGCGAATAAATGGGGATGAAAACTTATTCGATGGAACCTTTCGGCCGAGGACTAGCACAACTGGTAGAAAGCACCTAAACTACCTGGTATGTAGTTGGAGGTGCCTCTGGTCAGTACATTCTGACCAACTGGCATTCACCGGCGCTGAGAGCAACAGCCAACTAAGTGTGACCGGCGTTCACCGGCGTTCAACATGCTCCAGCGGGAATAAAGCGGGAACCTTGACCCAAGGCATGAAGGCACGCCTTCAAAGACACAGGCGTACTTCCTGCGCGCGACGACATGAGGGGATATCCAACGATAGTCTTATTGAAAGGCGAATATTTCCTACTGACGGATTCATCAGTTGTGATTGCCATCTGTGCATAGACCTCCAAAATAAGCTATAGGACAGCACACAGATACTACTGCCCATGGTCGTAATTAAGCCCAGACGGGAGTGGCCCGAGCTTGTGAGGGACCTCTAGAGCCCCCTTCCTCTCTAGAGCTTCTCCCTGTTGTGGTTCACCAGAGCCTACTAGTACCAATATGGGTCTGCATCAGGCAGTCCGAGCCGTGCACACTTTAACGCAACACTATACGAGGGACGGTCAGCGTCATCACTCAGCTCGAAACATGATCACGAACTTGTCTACTTACTTGAAATTACCCTGTATGTAGCAAGTATTTCTGCCATGGCCTGAGCTTTGGACTCTTCGCGCTGCCTACCCCTTGTCGGGTCATCCACTAAATGTCTCATCTTCGACGGCCGTATCATTCTGAGTGAACATCGGATCTTCGATGACTTGGAGCCTCCAAATTCCGCTAAGTTGTCAGGCCCTGCTTTGCCCAACAATACGCCATGTTCCGAATCTGCCGTGCTGACGTCGTTAGTAGATAGCCACAATAGGTGCTACCTGGAAATGAGACCGTCCGAGCCGAATTTGACAGAAAGCTTTAACTTGCCGATGTCACTTTCACAGGAAATGAATAGAGCAGACGCCTTCTTGGAGAACCTTTCAATCCTCTCCATTATAGCCATAGTGTGATTCAACGGGTAGAGCCCACAGATTTTGTAGGCGTGACAGGTGGACTTTTGAGCCGTGTCGAGAGAGGGGGAGGAAGCAGTCTCGGAAGAATTAAAATAACGTCATATCTAATGACTCAAATCTACCTTATCTATATGGAACTTTCTAATTACGTCGTTAGACAAGCTACAAGCCTCTCACATAATAGATAAAGGAACTTCGAACTCCGCCCGTGGTGGCACAACACTTGTCGGATCTTTCCAAACTCCGTTTAAGTGACCGGAAATTATGCAAGTATCGGGTTTCAATGAATACTGCTCTACCATATTCAACATTATCAGCGTACTTTCATTAAGCTGCTAGCCAGGACAGGAGGGGGGGGGGGCGGTAGGAAGGTATATAAGCTATTGAAGTAACGTATTATATCTCTTGTCCTTTTCAGGATTTATCTCCCATATGACTTTCTTAATAAATCTAATACTTAGAGAGGAGAATATTCCATTATGTAAGTTAAGTATTAGTAGGAGCAGCTTTATAATCTTAGTCCACTCCCATCTATGCTTAATTAGTAGTTATATTGACTTTAAGGTAGTTATTAGGGTGTGGGCTGATAAGCCCGCTGGACCAACCAGTTGGTCCCTGTATACTGCTTACCTAATCAGTCTAACAGCCTCTATATTAAGCACAACACGAGATCGCAGCTTCACTGCTCCCTCTATACTATTCCTTAGGCAACCATAGCTTTGAATCAACAATTCTTTACAGATAGTTTGAGCTCATTTTTGCTATAAGTTGTAAGGACCGCCATAGTAGTAGTATAATATACCCGGCGCCTTATCTAGGTTATGTAATGATCAGAGGGTTTCCGAGTACGTTAAACCTAAAGATCAAGGGTTTATGTTCGGAATACATTGTTAGGCGGTTGTTGAGTAATATTGTTGACTAATAATGATCACTAGCTGTGAGGCTATCCAATACTGGGATTAAATACTTAGATTAAGAAAACGGATATCGCACCGGCAAAAAGGGATGGCGCACCGGTGGGTCTGCTGCAGCCAATCAGAAGCATTTATTTAACCCACCTTCAACTACACTTTACCACCCAAATAGTGCTTTTTATAGCTATACCACCTACTGCTTTGCAACGCCTCCATCATCACCAACTTCTTAATAACTACCCTTTATTAACGCTTTAATGCATTAATTGAATTTTTATTAGGATTAATCATTTTTACATTAAAAAGACCCCCTAGTCGCTTAGGTATCAATTTTTTAGCATTGCAGTGATAGCGTAGCAACCTGATTACTTAGGTCTCAAGGTGCAGTGGCAGGTTAACTATATCAACTAGAATAATAACATTATTATAGCAAACCATTATTAACCAGCACTTTCTAACCCTCCTAGCTATTTAAAACTTTTTTATAATGGATATAATATCTATAAGGACCTTAAGGCTGATTTAGATGAAGCCATAAAGGCTGCTAGCTTTATAATGGTAATTAGAAGGTTAGAGGATAAGTGGGTGATATTAGAGTGCAGCTGAGGTACTTAGCGGCCCTTGACTGTAACCACCACCAATGCCTTTATAATTAAGGCGGGTTACAGCTAGCGAGCCCTTATCTATATAATAAAGGTAACATCTAGCAAATGGAAGCTTATAATCCAAAAGAGCATATATACTTTATATAGCCCTTAGGAGGTCCCTAAAGCTAAGCAAGGCTGGGTAAAGTTATTATAATAATATTATAATCTTCTCACTCATATGGCTGCAGACCCATCCCTTGCTAAGCTAAAGAAACTTAAAGCAGCCCTCCGCTGAGAGTACCTAGAGGTACTACTAGGGCCTAATACTATAAAGAATTAGCTTGCAGACTTTTAAAGGGTGAAGTAGGGCATCTATATACCTACCCAAGCTTTACTAGACTAGCTTAAGAAGGAGGGCTGCTAGTATTATTGGACTATTGATAATAAGGGCAACATTACAGGCATCTTCTAGTATATAAAGTAGCAGATTAAGTAGTTACAAGAGCAATAATTCTCACGGGCTATCTCACTTAATTATACCTATTTAATAAATAATAAAAAGATACCCTTCCTTTAGGTGATGGTAGTAACCTATATAAAGAAGATACTACTGCTATTTTAAGGCATTATTAATAATGAGCAAGAATCTGGCTTCCGGTGGCTTCTTGAGCAGGTTAATAAGCTTCTCTGCTAGTGCGGAAATGACCCTCTGAGCCTCTTCATTACTAACTATAATACTGCTCTAATTAATGCCCTCAAGCACCAATTCCCTAAGGCACACCATCAGCTATATATCTTCCATATAAACATAAACCTTATCCTTAATATCAAGAAGAAGTAGCGCAAGCCGGTAATAATAAGGGCAACATTAGGAGGCCTGGAGGCAATAGCACTAGGAGCTTTAGAGGAAAACACTACAGAGGGTGCAGAAGCTAAAGATCTTAAAGAGGATAATAAGGACCTTGCTTCCCTAATAGCGCTAGTAAGAAGGAAGGCTATAATACCCTCCCAAGTGCCTAATGAGATCCTATATACTTGAACAGCCCTCTTAGACCTCATTAAGTTTATAGAGTACTCTATAGATCATGAGGTCTACAATATAGCTTAGTAACAGCTTTAAGAGGTCTTCTTAAACCAGACGGCAATCCTCTAGTACCTCAAGACCTAGTACATTAATGAGGCGGAGGTTATTATTACCAAATGGGCTGCCCACTTGATCTGCAGAATCCTTAACTTCAGCTTGCATATAACCTCCTCCACAGAGTAATAGCACTGCTATATAAAGACCTATCTGGGCTATAAGATGGGCAATCTTCTTTATCTAATGGAGGCTGATAAAGCTACTCTTAATGAGGCAGCTTATACCTTCCGTAATAAGGAGGGAAAGTAAAAGATAGCAGCACTTATAAAGTATAACAAGTAGAAGTAGCTTGGGAAGCTTATACAGTAAGTCGCTAGAGCGGCATTAGACCTTCTCGCGATAAAGCGCCAGAAGGTATTAAAGATGCTTTAAAAAGAAGCCTTATAGGAGCACTACAGCCCTTCTAACTACTACTATACTATCTATAGTCAATATAGCATCATCTATACGAATTATATTGCTAATAAGGAGGAGGCTTCCCTTCCCCTTAAGAAGAGCAACCTTTATGAAGCTTAGTACCTCAATCATAACCTCTACATTAACAACCCGCTCCTTAATATACTATCACTAAAGAAGGTTACCGCCACAAAGGGCAGGCCTCAGGACATCACTACATTTGCTAGCAATAAGGAGGGCATCCTTAAGAAGCATGAGAAAGCCATAATAGGCAAAAAGACAACCTCCAACACTACAAGTCTGGGTAGCAGAGCCGGGGATAAGACAAGGATAACAACAGCTTCAATATAGCGCGTAAATTCAGCCTTCAAGTGGAGCAATATAACCCTCTAGTCCCTGGATGAAGAGGACGCCTATAGCAGTAATACGCAGCATGCTAGCATCCCTCTAAAGCAGCAGCTAGCAAGAAGGGTTATAAAGAAGTTAATATAGCAGCCTCAGAAGCGGAGGGCGCCAGCAGATATCATAAAGACTTCAGAAGCCAGTACACTCTCAAGCATGAAGTTAGGGGCTAAGCGGCAGCATATAGCGGCTATTAGAAGCATTAACTAGTTGCTACAGGTAGATCTAACGGTTAGGGATATTATCAGCAACAACGATAGCAACAGTGGTAATGGTAATAATGAGGAGGAGATACTAAATAAGATTATAGTTCATACGGACTAGATATATAGCAAAATACTATTAATTTGAGCGATTGGCGCTATAGCAGGTATTATGATGGTAACATTCGCTGTAGTGGTAATGGGGATATACGGCTATATTAGCAAAAACGTCAAAATAATAGTGCATATAGTGTTTTTAGTGGTGCAAATTGTCTGTGCGTTGGGCCCCTGCATGTACCGGTGTACCATCCCTTTTTGCCGGTGCGAATATCCGTTTTCTAGATTAATGACTAAAGAGTCTGTTCTATGAAAGCTATCTACTGTGGTGATGATTATGTCGTGTATATATGTTCCGACTCTTCAGTAGCTTGTAGGCTTGCACACCGAGCCATCGAGCTATTGCATGAGGCTTGATACTTCATCCTTTGAGCAAGCTTGCATGGCTTGCAATTGAGCGTTGCGAGCCAGACCCTAACCCTTGGTGGGGGCTGGTCGTTACTGACCCATCAGGTCTTTTGGCTGGCTTGGGGATTACCCCGCTGAGGTCAGGGGTGTTTTCTACGGTAGTCAGCCGCCGATGCGTGTTGGCTCATAACAGGTTACCCCTTAGGCCGCTTGATATTATAATTATATTATTATTTATAATAGCTATTTCTTAATATAATACTATATGAATATTCTTTTATTATTATGAAGAAATTATTATTTTTATTATTATTATTAACTAATATAGCTTTAATATTAATTTAAGCTTTTTAAATAGCCTTATTATTAATAAAAGCTATTAATATTAAGGCTATTTAATATATATTAAAAGCTTAATATTCATAAAAAAAATCTTTCTGAAGATATTAAGGTTTTCTATAAGAGGTAAGTAGATGCAAATATTGCTTCATGCATATGTGGGGCGGCCTAGATTAGGGGGTGGCTGTTAGGGCCTATCATGCCACTAGTAGTGCTAGGGCTTGAAAGTGGGCTTACCAGTAGGCTGATCAGGCTACTAATCGGGCCCCATCAGGGAACTCCAGCCCCTCCGCCTACTATATAGTAGCTCTTAAGCAACAAAGGCCCTTAGAGGAAGACCTTCCCTCCTTAGGTTTAACTGACTATTTGGCCCTTAGAGGCGTGCTGGCCCTATCACTCCTGACAATGGCTCAGATGCAGTTAATATCTGCCTACCCAGCTTTTTAGGATTGCCCACCCAGCTCAACCCTATTCGCCCACCCAGTATAAGAAATTTAGCATACAGCCTACCATAATTTCTTATACCCCCTTCTAAAATACCCCGCCTTGAAGCTCTTAGAGCCTCTTAATGTGTCTTGGAGCCTCTTAATATATTTTAAAGCCCCTTAATATACCCAGACGAAGGGTTCTTTATACCTAGAGGAAGGGCTCTCCATACGCTCAAAGGAAGGGCCCTTCCTCTAAGTATATAGAAGGCTTTATAGAGGGGCTTTATCTAGATATATAGAGGGTTTTTTAAGTATATAGAGACCCCTTCCTCTAGGCGTATAAAGGGCCCTTTTTTAGGTATGCTGAAAGCCTACTGGGTATACTAAAAGCTCTCTAAACAGATAAAAAGTTTAAAGGGTTAGGTGTTTAAAGGGTTAGAGTAGCGGGGTAGCTCTTTTCTTCTTTAAGAGGTATAAGAATTCCCAATAAGCTGCATGCTTATCATTTTTGCACTATAGTGACATAATTCGTCAATACAGCGTGCGTAACCACCATTCTTCCTGTCGCCTCAACGCATCCTCTTTAGTCCTTGCTAAGTGGAAACCATGGCCCTCGCCGTCGTACATTACCAGGGCTATTTGCGCCCCGCCCCTATCACTTCTTCTTGCGGCCATATGCTGTTGCTGGAAAGCAGAAGCGAAGCTCGTAGCCTGGTCAGGGGTAACCACCTCATCATCCTTACCCTGAAGCAAGAGTAGGGGCATCTTCAGCCCGTCGACGTGTTTAATCGGGCTCCGGGCGTGATAGAGTGCTTCAAACGGAAAAGCAGTTGCGACAGAGCCATCGCGATGGCCAAGTTCAGAGCCCGACTCTCGTCTTCCGTCTCTGCAGCTCATGCTATCCCCCTCTGCCTCCAATGACCCTCTTCCCCTGACAAGGAGCCAGTCATAGCACCGCTCGAATTTATGCGAAGTCGCCGCGAACCCGTGCATATCGCCAATGCCGCACACACTCACACCACCTGCCCACGCCCTGGGCTCCGTACAAGCCGCCTGCATCGTGAGATAGCCCCCCGCGCTGACACCAGTGATACCAACTCGTCTCCCGTCGACGGCGCCGGCCGCGACCAGACTCTGGACACAGTCCACGGCATCTGCTACATCGGCCTCGCCCCAGCGACCATCCAGCGCATCGCGGTATGCTCGACCATAGCCCGTCGACCCCACGTGGTTGAGCAGGACCACCGCGTAGCCCCGTGAGGTCCAGTACTGCCCGCTCTCGAGATTGATGCTGGGCCGGTGGTGCTTAGTGGGGCCGCCATGGGCGACGACGATGCAGGGGGGCAGGTCGGCGGCGTCTGCGGGCTCAAAGTCCGCATTGGCGGGAAGCATGAGGAAAGCGTGGCCCAGCGCCGGCTCTGAAGCTGGGGGATGGTTGTTACCGCCAGTTGTAGCTTGCCCTTGAGAAGCTGCGCGTCGAGGAAAGGTGATGGCTTGGGGGCTCGACAGTGTTTCCGCTGGAACCTTGGAGATATCAAATGCCTGCGCAAGCCCGGTCACTTGGCAGGAGAGTTCCATCTTGTTACCGGCTGTTTCGAGATTCTGCGGGAGGGGAGTCATGTCCTCCGGGACGCTGACAAGATATAGAGCCGTGGGCCGGCTCGCCGAAGCCCCAATGACGAGGAATTCATTATCGCTCACTCGCTCAATGGCATCGTAAGCAATGTCGTTGATGAACATATTGAGATCCACACAGTTACCACTGGCCCGGTCAACGATCGCGAGATGGCTGGTGGCGTCGCGGGTGTACGCGACCAGCAACATGCCCTGCCGCAATTCCAAATACGTCTTACTACCCAGCCAGAACTCTGCCCCGGCAAGCTCAGTATCTTCAAGGCCCTTTATGCGTAGCCACCGAGGATCAGTGCACAGAATTGTTTTCGATTCCGCGTCGTGATCCACGCCCGCGCAGTAGAGCTGCTGATACCCGGTATCATCGCAGGCATAGAACAAGATGTTCTGGTTGAGTCCCCATCGAGGCTGGCCCAAACCGTTGTGGCTGCCGACGCGCCGGATTGTTGCGGCCTCCACTCTAGGCGTGAGGTCCTCGCGGCCCAGCGCGGCTACGTACAACTCGGCGCCGGTCCAGGGCATGTGGGGATGGTTCCATTGGAGCCATGACATGAGACGCCCGTCGGGGCTGAAGCGTGGGTGCGAGTAGAAGTCGGCGCCGGAGCAAACTACCGTCACTGAGGCGCTGTTGGTATCGATGCAGACAATGCTGGTCTCGGCATATTTCTGCCCGGCGAGGCGCTGCTCGCGAACCGCCAAGACGAGTGATGTGCTCGGATGGGCCGCAATGTCTCCGTACTTGATGTCAGAGTCCTTTGCGAGGACCTCCAGTGGGCCGAAGCCGCGTTGAGTGTCATGGCGCATCAGGCCTATCGCGCCGCTCGTGTCTGTGAACACCAGAGTGCCCGAGGCGCTGAGTACGAAGGGGCCACCTCCATAGCCATTGATGCTATTTCCTACGTCGGTTGTCTCGGGAGTTATTGAGACTTTCTGGTGATGTTTTATGCTCTTGATGGTTCCACGGCCGTTGGAATTGGTTTCGACGTAGAAAAATGGTTGGTTTGCGGGCGCCCAAGACCCGCCGGCAACTCGCGGGGCTGTAATTCCCACGACATCTTTAGCCAATGATTCGGCGGATATTGGGCTAACCCACAAGCCACGCGCTGATTTTATCTTGGCCATTGTGGGGTGTAAAACTTTGGATACACTCTGGTTCGTAATACGGGCATGGGGGTTTCGAGGCGCATGGCGGCTGCGGATCTCCCCGCACGATTTATACCAAAGTGTAGTTGGGTCTCATTGTGCTTTTTTCCCGGTGTTCGGAGTTGGTGAGGCATCGAGTTCCGTTTATCTAAGTGTCCTTCCCCTCTGCCTGCAGACCACCTTTGAGCTTTTCCATTTGTTCGATGTCAACGGCAAGCGCCGGGGTCTCATATCCGGGTGACGTGCACATACGCCAAGCAAGACTCCGGAGTATCTCGGCGATGGAGAAGGTGGGAAGATCTTGGAGAAGCTGTGCCATGTGAGCTGGTCTAGATTCTCTCCATGGAAGTTGTTCTTATATCTGCCTCCAACCTTTGCAATTGGCCTCATATCTTCCTCAAGCATTGAAAGTACACTCAACTGCTCAGATTTGCAGCTCTAGTGCTCTGATCATCTGGGATGACTTTATTTCCTCCAGGTATGCTTCTTTCCGCCATCGGCGTTCCGTGCAACCCGTCGCGTGTTTCACAATGCAGCTGACGAACCCCAAATGCCTCCAGGACCCAGGGAAGTAAAGTCTAAGCCTGCGACTTCCCCCGAACCAAAGCAATCAATCACATCACCGAAAGTGCCCTCGTCCACGTCTAAAAAGTCGAAGTTGTCAACCGGTTCAGATGCCGAGAGAACGGCAGTAGGCGAAGGCGCAGACAGTGCTGTCAGTGGAGCAGCAGGTGCCCCTATCCGAATGTTCAAGGCCTCGTCAAGAGTATCCAACAGAATCTTACTGCCTTTCCTCAACGGCGAGTCAGCTTCATCGCCTTGATCGGCTATGGCGTCCAGATCTGAAGCTAGTGCGCTCAGCTGCCTGTATATCTCCTGCCATGATAGCGGGTGCATGGCATTAGCACCGAGACCCGCTGACTTTTTCAATGCCACGGCGAGTACCGTTGCACTGGGAAGCCCATGGAAAAGCAACTATCATATGTCAGCAACAGTTTTAGGTTGATGTCTCGGCGCATAACCGGGATTGGGCGTCTTACAATCCAAACATAATCGGCGTATGCACCGGAGCTCCTTGAAAGATGTCGTGAGGCACTTCTCGTGGTAGAAAGGACTGATGCAGCCGCCTGACACAGGGCGGAATCGCCATGGTGGCACTGAATATACAAGGTTTTCTCAATAACAAAGAGCAGATCGAGGTAATCAAGATACACGACCACGAGCATGAAACATATATTGGGGTCAGGGTTTGTATCCCAGCAACCCGCATCATAGTGGACATACGCGGGGAACCGGTTCCACGCGTTGTGGACTTCTTGAGATACTTTTCTACCACATAAATCAGGGTCAGTATCTGCATGAGGTATGTTGAGGACAGGTCGTACCTGAGCAAGGTGTCATTGGTGTTGGAGTCCCCAAACCCAAGCTGTACGTTCAAGACCTGCTCTCGGAATGTGGAGAGGATGTAACGAGCCCTCAGCCAAGTGGTAGGGTGAAAGTGTGGTTGCAAACTCCAGCCATCCTCATCGAGAGAGTCAATGGCGGACACGAGAGCATGGTCGGGTGCGGTGAGGCTGTCGTTACGCAAGTGCGACGGCAGTTGCCTGTTACAGTAATGCTGAGGCAGCCGAGGAGGTCTCTCATACACTGTTGAAATCGCCTTGTCGACTCGGTATGCGGATGCGAATACGCGCGACCGTATCTGCTCAAGAAAGAGCGGGCATCTTTGCCCGTCTTCTGGCTCGCGGTGCATGTTCAAGGCAAATATGTCGTTGAACAGTTGGCCAGAGCGCTGCCATGTTCGTTGGCCTAGAAACAGAGTCAATATTTGAAAGCGCAGCGTGGCGTAAATCATGGCCACTCACTGTTGGTACCAAACACGTTGGACATGAGAGATAGGTTCTCCGCCCTAAGCCAGGTCACCACATCATTAAGGATGAAGTACTTGTCACAAATGGATAAACACGTGTTACTGGCTGATAACATGTTTGCAGAAAATGTTTCACGTTCGGCCCTATTGAATGGGTGCTGGACATAGACTGGGTCACTGTTTGGAAGTTTCAAGGCAGCTAGACCAGCCGTTGTTAGGAGCAGACCGATTGCTTCTAAGCGCAGGTTTGCGCCGGTGAAAAGTCTGGGGAAGTCAGAAGCAGTGGTATCGGACAGGACAGCGAAGGGCCTCAGCGTTGAGTAGAGAACATCGTGCGGCGTGTTGGGCCCGAGGAGGTTCAGACGGCTTGCGGCAGGCTGGAGGGACAACAAGGCCTCGTGGATGAACTGCGGTGGCAAGATGCACATCTGGCTGACGTCGTACCAGCGCTTGACCAGGACTATGACCATGTCTGTTTCAGCCAGCCGCTTGAGGACCTCGGAAACTTGGATTTCATCAACTGGCTCCGCAGTCTTTGCTTGCAATTCTGATGAGGGCTTGGTGGAAGCCGTATGCGCAACTGAGGCTAGACTTGGCCATAATGGGAGGAATGCCGAGCCAGATTGTCCGACAAGTGTTGTTGCCGTTGAGGAAGATGCCGGCGCTGAGTCGGTGCTGATACTGTTTGTGTGGCTTCCATGGCGGCCAGTTCGGGTCATCGCTGGCGCTGTTGCTTGAGTTACAGCTGGCGAAGACTTCAGGCTGTTGCCCCGTGACTGGTCTTGTGACGCTGGTCGTGATGGTGACCGTTGTCGAGTGAGCGGGGCCGGATGGTAGAAACACTGGTCCGTCACCCCCCTGACTTGACACCGCCTGCAAACTGGGACGCGATGATCACATCGTGTCTTGATCTTGCGGCACGGTTCGCATGATCTTTGCTTCCCGTTGCGTCTGTTGATGCCTCTGAACGCCTTCATCAGCCATCGTGCATCTCCAAGCCGGGGTAGAGCCCCCGGGGTCTTTCCTCCCGTCTTGCTCACATGGTTGTTGGTGGCTCGGTGGGCCCGCCAGTCTCGTTGCTGATGAGTGCCTCGGAAGCCGCTCGCATGGCTGTTGGGGAGGGACCAGGACGTATCTCGTCAGAATTATGGACTTGTAGATGCATTTTGGGCGTTTAGCAAACGAGGACGTCGTGGCGTATACAAGCAACCTAGTTCGAGGGCGCTATACTTTATCTGGAATTATCTTAAAACAACCCATCAAATCCGTGTTTAACTGCATCCGCACTGGGGCTTGACATAACTATCCCTTTGGGGTCAAGTTCCCGCGTACTTTTATAACTTGTTTTAGTATCAATATTCGTATTGTCCCACCTTTAACATCTCCAGAAGCATTCCCTACACTGGCCTTGAGAAGCATGCAACAACCTTGGAAGGAAGGTTAAGGCGCCAAAGGTGGCACCTGGGAAAATGACCTCTCACTAAGCTCACTAAGCTTTGTCCAAGCAGCGTCTTGGCAACCTGAGTAGGCCGCCTTGCCGAGCTCCACAAAGCACTAGACTTGTACATCGATGGATCCTGTCGTAGGCAGGAGACTCCTCAGTCAGCGCGAGTCGAATTTTATAAGTATGATCGTGGATTAATATACCTGGGTAATCTCATGTGGTTGATGGGCCTGATCGGTGTAGAAGCCATACGCGCACACTGGCCTGTAAACGCCATCACGCTTCTGAGTTTCGACCAAAAGCCGCCAAAGCTGATGTCGACGCAGCCTCATAATAAGCGAAAAGCATTGATTGCATCATTGCGCCACCAGGTGGCAGTGGCAGAATGCAGGAGCTGTGCAGTAGCAGACTGATAATCAGTTGCCCTTCCCGGTATGTGCCCAGCCTCGGCCGACCAATCAACGAAAATAAGCGAAGAACTAGACATGTCGACCAAGCCGCGGATTACCTGTTATATTCCGCAGGAAGCTTGTCAGTAGCCTGACATTGAGGCTAGCATAGGATTGGTACGGGGGATGAGGTAGGTTGCAGAAGTCTCCTGCGACTGAGTGGGGCAGGCCTAGTTGAAGACAAAACTGAACTCCGGACGAGGTATTACCTTGCCAGCCAGTATTCCAACAATGCCAATGCTGAGATTCACTTGGACATGTAACTTTCGACAGATCTATCCCTAGTCGCCGAAAGCAACTCCAAGTAGCTGTCAAAGCCTTCGAGCAGTTGCGATAGCTACAGGGGCCGCCATGTTGGGGTCATGGACGACCAGCAGCCCGGGTATTTTGGCTGCCCGGCAACCTGACACTCCATGCATGCTTCCCATAGTCGCCAGCGTTTGATATTTGGCCTATCGCCCGAGTAATATGGTCACTAAGCACGAGAGTATGTTCCTTCACCACAGACTGAATGACTGTGCGGCGGAAGGCAGGAAAAGCAGTTGATCTCTGCGAAAAGTTGCGACTTTACATAGGTACAAACACACCTCCCGGGGAGCTATTTGGCTCATAGAACAATTGATGAAGTATCTGCCCCAGCGTTAAAGACTTTCCCAATCTACCGTAATAGACAGTCTTTCCATGTTGTCCAGCCGGAGTTCGTATAGTCCTATGCTGGAAGGTGTTGACGCTTAGAGTACAAAGCGAGTTCCGGGCTTACTCCGGAGGCTAATCAGCACTGAGCCAAAGTAGCAGGATAAAACTCGTGTGGACCGCAGGATGGATGGTGCGGCATGCTACGCAAATGTCGCTTCATCCTCCAACATGGCTATACTAAATCCTTCGAGAGGGCAAGAGGCGGTGAGTTGGCCATCCGCTAAAGACAAGAGCATGCATCACTTGGACCTGAGGTCATCAAACGGAGGTTCGTTCATCATATGGGGCCGCATGCTACAGACTCACGTATGTGATGGATCCAGACAGACATAATACTGACGACAAGACAACGCAGCTCACGCCAGACTGGCTTGGACAACCAAGCCCGTTGACAACGGCGCTTGGAATATTCTGGACGTGGTCCTGACATTTGTGTGCATCGAAAGTCCGGTACTGCAGCAGCGGCAAATACACAACTCCTCCGACTCGGGTGGGCCCAGCGTCAGCCTGATCTACGCCGATACGACGTCAGAGGACAGGATGGGTGGGACGACCGGCGTTATCCGTCTGACAGCATGTGGCGCACTGGGCTACATCCGGCAGGTCATTAGGCAGGCTGTGCTCGGCCAGACTGTGCTGCTCAAGTTCGTCCTACCAGTGCGACCTGGCTATATTGTACGTGGCGACTGGATCGAGGAACGGATGCGGTTTTGCAAATTATCCGCCGTGGCTGAAAGTTTTGTCTGCCCCGGCCAGTCTTGCGGCGGCGAGCCAGCCGGAGCATCTGACCAACACCTGGGCCGCCGTTTAGCATGTCTCTTACAGGCCAGTGCCGGGGTTGTCCAGGCAGCGGACCTTGACTTGGGAATGGCGTTGCCGCCAGATGTCTTGACAAGATTGCTGGATGACGAGATGGCTCAGCGACTGGCGTGGCCGTGGGTGGTTCCAGAACCTGTCGAGCCCAAACGGGTCGTGGTTGTTGGAGAGAAAAGAGCACCTCAGGAATGCGAGCGCTTCTACCAGGCTTCCAAGGGCTGTGGCGTGTCCATTGTGGTAATGGACAGACCAGGGCACTGGATGGAAGACCCAGAAGGACCGGGGAAAACCCTCCGAGAGCATTTCGTGCCTTTCTCTGGCTTTACTTTCGACACACTCACCGACCGTGTTGTCGGGGCTGTCCGGGCCCTCCCGTATCACGTTGACGGGATCTTCAGCACGATGGATGCCCTGCATGCAGGAGTGGCGCAAGCGGCAGAGATCCTAGGCCTGCCCACGGTAGCCTCCGAGGCTTTCAGAAAAGCGACCAACAAATTCGATACGAGACAGATGCAGAAGACCGCATTCATGATGGTAGTCTCGAGTGTGGATGAGCTCCACTCGAGGCTGCAGGGAGACGGCCACAACCTGCAGTACCCCTTGATCGTGAAACCGACCCACAGCGATGGGTCCTACGGTGTCTCCAAGGTAGCGGACGAGAGCGAGCTGCTTGCCGCAGTGCGGCACGCCTTTGAATCCACCCGGAACCGCCACACCAATGTGTTCGGCTCACTGGAGGCTGACAGCAGAGTCCTCGTGGAGACTTATTGTGAGGGGCCCGAGGTCGATGTGAACTTTGTTCTCTGGCATGGGGAGTTGCTATTCTCCGAGGTCGTCGACAACTTCCCGTGCGCCGGGGACGAGGCCGGGCCAGGCTCGAGCAAGACCGAGAGCTTCGTCGAGACCGGCTCTGTGTGGCCCTCCGGTTTACCCCTGCAAGAATTGGACATGCTCCGAACCGAGCTGCTCCGTATCGTCCTCGACCTTGGCATCCACACTGGTGTCGTGCATGTCGAGGCAAAAGTCCACAATTCAGCCGTTGAATGGCGCAAAGACTCATTCGGGATCTCTGACCTCTGTCCTCGCCTACCATCTTCCGAAAGCAGACAAGCAGCGTCTTTCCTGCTGGAGGTCAACCCTCGGCCGCCAGGCCAGTCGGACTCCACTGGGTCAGCTTACGCCAACGGCGTTGATTATTACGCCTTGTATCTCATGCAGGTGATCAGTGATGAGGCCCGTTTCCGTAGCCTTGCCCGAAACTTTGCAAAAGGCCCCCAATTTCACTGCGGCACCATGCCCTTGCCCATCCATGCGGCCGGACGAATGCTCTCTCACATGGACATCAACGAAATTTCACGTCAAGCCCCACATACTGCTGCGAGTATCATCGAGCTGCGCTCTTTCTTCAAGACCGGTGACGTGGTCCCGGAGCCAGAGAAGTTGAGACTACCGTGGTTGGGGTTCGCCATGATGTGCTCCAGGCGGGGCCGGCGTGACCTTCTTGAAAAGCTTTTATGTGTGCGAGAAGATATTGATTGGAAAATTGAACCCTAGCAAAGTTAGACATACGTGTTCGTCATCTCCCAGCAAGTTAAATAGGTAGATGGATCGGTTTGGAATGAGGCTGGATTCAACTTACCGAACACTACCAGCACGGGAATCAAAAGTAGCATTGACAACGAAGACAAGAATTTGGGAGAGAGGAATTGAACCGCTTGTAATTTTGGCTAGATTGCTTTGACGCGTAGCCTTTTTTCTGGCTTGGTTATTTTTCGGCTTGTCGAATCGCCTCCGTAATTCGCTACGACTGCACAAAGACTCCTCCGCTGTTAATGAGCTGTTCGCCTACATGATGGTATAGCCGTTGCGTACCATAAGGAAACCATACACACCCGAAATCTCTAATCTACTATCACTGGGTCCGTTGATTATAGCTTTTTGTATTAAACTTGCTTTGTATCAGAACTACGCATGACACAGCTAACTAATGCACCTAAACAAACATGCCGGTATGGTTTTCATAATTGGGGTAAGTTAAAAAGACCAGAAGGTTGGGCCTCTTAGGCTTTGAAGAAGAATGTGAATATAACTTCGAGCCCCCGTTGAAACAAGTTACAGAGCGAAGAAGATTTCATTTCATTAGAAATGTTCTCTCTGGAAACGGGAAAATTTCAAGACCTAATTCAAAGATCAACTAACTATTCACAGATACGTGCGCCAATGAGCTTGCTACGAGTCTGAAATATCTTCTAGTGACCAGCCAACTATGACATTCGTGGGGCCAAGGCGTATCCCATTCTTACTATGAATTGAGCCACAAAATATCAAATATCTTGGCTTCTTAACTCATGGATTTCTCGTGGACCTAAGAACGATTTAATGTCGTCTTTAATTAACCATCACCTTTTCTTTTCCTGCAGTTCGGCAGCGTCTCTTCCAACAGGAACAACCAACCTCTTTCTGCTGCATTTGTCTGTACGTTAAATAATATCCCTATAGTTCCAAACCCTACCTAAGGGCCTTGAACTAACTGGACCTTCATTGGAAGATAGTCTTCAGGGGAACCGGGCCAGCAGTTGGTGTTGCGCCGAGATCCTGCTTCCAGCTTGAAAGAAGAGACAACGCTAGCAATGACGTGCCCCATGGCTAATATAAGAAGGGGTGAGAACATGTAAGTGTTTTTGATGCGAGTCATACAAGGAATCATATGGTGTAAACAGCCGAATGAAGAGTGGACTAACCATAGTAAGTCCAGTTGGTACCTAGACACATCCGTGGCCCACTTGCGAACGGCCACAAGACGTCTTCTCGGCGGCTGTTTTTGGCATCTCGGCCTAACCACCTCTCTGGGAGAAACTCGTCGACACGGTCCCATTTTTGGGGATCCCGGTGCACAAACCACTGGAAAGTGTTGACTCGTGTGGCTGGAGGAATGTCATGACCCGCTATGGATACAGAGCGGTCTGGAGGTGTGAGGCGCGGGAGGAGAGTGCTAGTCGGTCTCATGCGAAGGGATTCGTGAATCACCGCATTAAGGTAAGGAAGTTTCCACAGAGTTGATGCAGGGTGGGTGGGATCTTGCGGCTCTGCGTTCCCCATCACGTCCATACAAATGCCAGCTGATGAGAGTTCTTGGCGGATACAGTCTTGGATTCGAGGGCTCTTGGCTAGATACCAGAAGGTATACCCAAGAACAAGACCTGTAAATGTCAGTAATGCATATAGAAACTTTGAATCGAAGATATTTATACCCAGTACTTCTCGTGAAGCAGCTAGAAGCAGTTGTCAGCGGAGACTCCAAGTTTTGCAACCACGATGTATCTTGGGGACCATACGCACAGATGTGGTCAAACATCTCGCTGGCGACCTCCTTTCTCCGTGATTCAACGTCCAGATGAGCAGAGTCCTTTTCCACGGCATCCTTGGTAGCCTCATAGACGACTGGCTGGTCCACGTGATCCACCACCTCACCTGTAGCCTTTCTTCGACGGATGGCTTGATCTGCTTTAGAGGCCATCTCTGCCACCCATCGCTCAAGGAAGGCCTTAGCATTATAGTAGGATGTGGGCATCAAATTGATACCTAGCATACTGCAAGCCTTGAATAGACCAGGCAGTTCTTGGCGGAAGAAGGTCTCACGGCAGCTGAGGTTTTCATAATGAAAGCGCCACTCGTCAATAACGCCCTTGTTCGCGGACAAATAATCCGTACCGTTGCAGAGACCGAAGAGAAACGAGCTGAGATAGTCTGCACAGAGACAGTATATGAGCTCGAGCGCATCTACTTCAGCGTCTCCCGCGGCAGCCGTCTTGAGTCTTGGCAAAAGGCGGGTGTGCATGATCGTGTGACTGACGTGGTACATGTGGTGGGATCTCAAGAGAGAGGCCTTGGAGTACAGTCCTGCCGTCCTCCGCCTCCGCATCCCATGTTCGCGCCTCGTGAGACTGGTGAATGCATTGGTGTTTCTACAGAGTACAAAACTTTAGAGGCTGTCAACACCGTGCAACTCATGGTTGGACCCGGTTCGACGAAAGGGTTCTGGCGGAATCGGTGAAAAATGTACTCACCCGAAATAGTTGAACATCGAATACCAAGCTGGTGGCTTCCCGAATCCAGCGTCATATATCTTGAGGACACCATCTTGATAGCAGTTCACACTGAGATCTTTGGGGCCAAGTTGGATAACCGGCCCATACTTCTTGTGGGCTTCAACAAGACTTGATAGTTCGGACCCCTTGTATCTTGCCAACAAAGAATGAATGCGACTGAACTTCGAGGACCAGTGTAGAGACGGTACTTTTGACAATGGACTGAGAAAAATAGGGAATACAAGGACGTGATAGATAACCCAGACTAGGATGAGTACCGCCGCAAGCGCCTTGAGAAGAGACATGTTGATGTGTTGGCTTCTGAGACCCTAAACAGCCAAATTTCTGCCACAAAAGCGTGCGCGAAGCCTTGTAAATATATGGCATTAAGAGGACATCCATTTAGACCTCACAGCGGCTGGCTCAACGTTACAGGAGCCTTTGCACATTAGGCACGACCACCTTGTATTTTCCGGGATTCCCGGTGTTCTGACGCCTGCCATTCCAATAATCCAGGTAGCAAACTCTGTGAATTTTGCAAAAGTGCCGCAAGAGAGCAAACACCGCTTGTCTCCCAGATACACAACACCGGTAGCGTCAGATTAACCCCGGATGATGAACGCCGCCAGTGTGATGATGCCGAAGGATTTGACAATGCTACGGAACACGATTGGTGATCTTCGAATCGTTCAATAATCCAAAGTTGTGCATTCTGTTTGTGCATTGGAACAAGTATTTCTTCATTTGATATCTGTACGTTCATATGAGGAACTCTACATTGCGGTTTAGTTGCATAACTCTTGTCCCGTACGTTACTAACTACCGCTAGTTGAACGCCGAAGCAGTGACCAACATCCCCGGTATTCATCGGTGACCTAGCACGCTGACAGGATTCGTACCAACCTGCAAGGCTCAGGTTGAATGAGTGGGTACTCCGAGATCCCTACCTCATCAATGAATCCACTTATGGAATTCTCGGAACTCAAGAGCTGGTCCTGTTACTTACTAGTACGTGCCGCCGGGAATCATGGGCAGGCAAATGGGATTAATTACTAGTAGGGCTCAAAGCTGTTCTCTTTTCTCATCTTGAAAATGAGCAAGATTCGTTTGTCAACAAATTCTGCGTGTGTTACTGGAGTGTTTCGAGCGTGCATCCGAATCGTATAGCTCTTATAGATTGTGCTCTCCGAAAATGCACGCAGCGGATGATGAGAAGTCTACGACATGGAGCCAATTCCCCCTCAAGGACAGCTATGAAAAGACTCAAGTTGTTGTTATTGGGTTTGTGATCACGTCTAACCGAGCAAGAGAAGGAACCACAGCTGACAATTCATGTTCAGAGCAGGGGTTATTGGCCTCACCACAGCCCTAGTCCTTGCCAAAGAATCCCAGCTTCAAGTAACAATTATGGCAGAGCATATACCTGGAGACAGAAGCTTTATGTACGCATCGCCTTGGGCGGGCGCAAACTATTTACCGTAAATTCATTTTGTACCCATTGATGGCCAGGCGAGCACTGAGGTCTTTGGACTTGATACTAAAATGGTAGCAGCTTCTCGAAGAAAGATACCCGAGAGCATGCGTGGGAACGTGATACCTGGCCATTACTTGAACAACTGGCAAACGAGGCACCTGAGGCTGGAGTCCATTTCCAAGGTTAGTTGTTCATTTCCTATCGTGAATTCCGACTGGACTCTGACTGAAAACGTAGATGTTATTCTTTTCACTCGTGAGGCAGACCAAAACACCACAAGCAACGGCTCGTCTCTTGTATGCGATCTCCACTCCCGGGATCCATGGTTCAAAACCATGCTGCCCAAGGTGAGTTAGCACTCGTTGAGCCATGTCATTGCGTCACCAAGCTCCAATCTATTTTTTCATGTTGATATCAGTTTCTAGTTCAGCGTTCAGAGCCCAACTGTAAGTGACCCTCCAGGGATCGCATACAAGACCTCATTTCAATCTGTCTGTATCAACCCCAACGTCTATCTTCCGTGGCTGTTAGGGCAGTGCATCAAGCGTGGTGCTACAGTTGAACGCCTAAAGCTGTCCCACATCCGCGATGCTGCCACTGCGCATGGCCGAAACGTGGATATTATCGTCAACTGCACTGGGCTCGGCGCCTATTCTCTCGGCGGTGTTCAAGATACAGCCATGGTACCCATTCGTGGGCAGGTAGCCGTTGTATCACAGAAGTCATCTTTTATG
This sequence comes from Stenocarpella maydis, assembly GCA_002270565.1. Classification (NCBI taxonomy): domain Eukaryota; kingdom Fungi; phylum Ascomycota; class Sordariomycetes; order Diaporthales; family Diaporthaceae; genus Stenocarpella; species Stenocarpella maydis. The sequence continues at coordinate 376,620 of NQMI01000027.1, read as the reverse complement.
GTATGCGTCTCTGGGACTGAAGGCTACGAGGACGAGTTGACGTACGCTATGACGAGGGCTGCGGGTGGTGGTACCATTGTTGGAGGTAGTTACACGGTGGTCGAATTCGGAGACATGGCCGAGAGAGCAGTGCCTGATGAAGAGCAGGCGCGCCGGATATTGCAGCGTTGGTCCCATTTCGACCCCGTTGCCCAGACCAGAGGGCCGGCCACCGTTCTAGGGCATCATGTCGGATTCCGGCCGTCAAGAACCGGAAGTGTCAGGCTTGAACTTGAAGCTAGAGGTTCGCAGAAAATCGTCCACTGTTACGGGCACGGTGGTTTTGGGTACCAGACTAGTTGGGGCTGTGCGGATGAGGTCCGCCGTATCGTGGTGGATTTGGCAGGCAGCATGTAGTTCCTAGGTAGCAAGAGGTTAGGGGCGAGATTCACAAGAACAAGTAACGCGACTACCTACAGCTGCACTGGTACTAGGATCACACAAGTCAAGAATCTATTTGGCAACACTTTTACACAGAGTTCATTGATAATGTAGTCTAAGTACAGGCAAGAAGTAATTGATAGTAACTATGCAGATTTTAAGTGATACCTACCACCAGACCGACCTAAGGCCGAATCAAATGTGGTGGCTTATCTATTCAGAATGCACATGGCCAAGAAAGAATGACTTCGGTCTAATACTCGTAGGCGCTGTAAGGGTGGATGTTGGTAGTGATTGATGGGTGTTTATTCGGCCTCGTCTCTGCAGTCGATTTCTCAGGCTACATTTGGTGCTCACAATAGCGGAGTACCTTCCATTTTTGGTCTTTACATGGCCTGATTCTATTCGGAAAAGACCAGAAGCTCCCGAGGAGGGCAAGACTTCATGCCTATATCAGCATTTATTTCCAACCAGGATGGAAGTGAAGACGCAACAACTTACACAGGCCGGGTACAACTTTACGGCGTGTTTCCCGCCCGACGGTGCCACAGTCAAAATTTATCAACTTCATTCCAGCGTATTGACTGGCGCGAATTATTTGCCAAGCGGATCTGATCAATACCGGATGCTCCTGAAAACACCGCGGTCCGCCTCCACAGTTTTCGTAGGTCGTCCTCCCAACCCTTGCCCCGGACTTTGAACACCGGTGTCAGCAAGTTGTCCAGCACCGTGCAGATTGCTGGAACCAACTCCGGCTGTAGCCAACCCCTGCTGAACACTTTCCCGGTGTTATAGAAATCAATTCCGCGCAAATATCTCTGCTGCTTGTTGACCTCCCGATCGTCATGTGGCGGAATTGATCAATGTCAGGTACGGCGAAAGTGACGGGGAAGGCCGCCTTGAAGCCTGTTATGCAGGCTTAGGCTTTAAAAAAGCATCAAATCTTTGAAAGGCCGGTTCATACTCTATTGAAATGCGGGCAACTGTCGTAAAAAAAAGAGCGTCGTTCACCCAAGGAACCAAAAACCACCACCGCTGGAGATTTCATAACCATCTACCTTCTTCGTAATACTTTGAAAATGGGCGATCTCGGTGATGATGGCTCCTGCACCCTCGGAATGGAACCGCAGGACTGGACGAAACTGGTCAACTGGCTTGACGAACCCTCCCCCCGACCGCAGCGAGCGCACACGGTGCTTGATCTTTTTACTGCCCAGTAAGCAGCTTCCGGAGTCATTTTGAACGCGCCTATGGAAAATAGATTCCATCCACGGGCGTATATCTCAAACGCCACGGCACACTGCGGCCCCATCCACGTTGTGTTTCGCTAAGCCCTTTCTTGAGTTCCTTGACGGCTGACTCTCGATGCTGCAGTGCGTCTCACACGCCCAATGCAACAGCGATCTGCTCACGCTCCGAGTTGTTGACATACTCCCAAGTGGATGACCTATCATGCAAACTGGCGACACACCTGACGCTCTCAGGATCTCGATCCAAGGACATAGTTCTGTGTCGATTCCAAAAATCACCATGGGCGATTGTGTCCTTCCTAGGTATCATGCGGGCTGGCATGGCATTTACACCCATCGATCCCGGTTACCCCACGGCCCGCGTGAGCCAGATAGCCAGACAGGCTGGTGCTTCTTTGATGCTGGAATCAGATGACGACAGCGAGCGAGTCCCAGGGGTTACCTCATGGCTAATTGACGAATTTTTTTTCCGGAGCTTTGCTGATATCGGCCCCTTTGCTGCCCCAAAACTGGAATTGGACGAGCTGGCATACGTTTATTTCACCAGTGGCAGCACGGGCGAGCCAAAGGGTGTCATGGTTGAGCACCGCGCCATGTGCACCAGCCTCGTCGCTCACGGGCGGCGCCTGGGCATGGACAAACACTCTCGTGTACTACAAGCCACATCCTACACCTTCGACCCGTGTTTGACTGAGATATTTGCCACGCTCACCCATGGCGGTTGCATTTGTATTCCTGCCGACATGAGCGAGCTTGCCGAGTCTATACGAGCACTCAAGGTACGATAATGAGCCCCATGTCCAAAACTACGTGCGTGTCTGACTAGCTTCTTGTACTGCAGCCCAACTGGGCTTTCTTCACCCCTTCGACAATATCCCTTGTGCACCCCGATGAGGTGCCTTCGATCAAAACCATCGCCGTTGGTGGTGAATCACTTACTCAAGATTGCATTGACACATGGGCATCCAGAGTCAAGCTCTTCAACAGCTACGGCCCTACGGAGGCCTGTGTGTTCTGCTGCATCGCTTCGGTCAGCCCTTCTTCATTACGCACAAATATCGGACATCCCTCCGGCTGTCGGCTTTGGATTGTGGACCCAGGAGATCATAATATCCTAGTTCCAATTGGCCAAACTGGAGAGCTGGTAGTCGAAGGGGATATACTGGCTCGGGGTTATCTTCATGATGCTGAAAAGACATTGAAGGCCTTCCCAACGTGCCCTGCCTGGGCTAGTTCATCATCAGCAAAAGCCAGCACACGCCGAAGGTTCTACAAGACCGGAGATCTTGCACGTTACGAAACCGATGGCTCAATCTGCTGTCTTGGGCGGAAGGATAGCCAGGTGAAGATTCGAGGTCAGCGTGTTGAGCTGGGCGAAATTGAGAGTCACATCAAGGCTGTCTCTCATTCTGACGTCCGCACGGCTCTTGTGGATTGGATTCCTAAGGAGGATTCAGGTAGACTCGTTGCTTATCTGGTCCTACCGAAGCTTGAAGAGACTGACGCTCACGTCTGGTCAATAACCCGGGGCTTGATATCGCAACTTTCCCAGACGCTTCCGCCACATATGGTACCGACCGACTTTGTCCCGGTGAGGGACATCCCAAGGACCAGCTCAGGCAAAGTGGACCGGAAAAAGTTGAAACAAAAATTCGATGCATGGAGTCGCGGTAAATCGACGGCGCCAGACACAGGCACGAAATACAGCAATCTCGCAGTATCCAGTGGGGCACATCGAGTGCTAAGTTCCGTGGTCGCTCACGTCCTGTCCTTGACAAACATGGCCACCGACACTTCAAGAAGCTTCCTACAACTGGGTGGAAACTCTTTACTCGCGATCAAGGTTGTGGCTCGCCTCAGAAAGAGAGGCTTTCGGCTCGTTACGAAGAACCTCCTGCAGCATCATCCCTTACGTGATGTTCACCTCATTCCCGAACCCACACACTCAACTCGAGCACAAAACTTAGCATGCCCAGCACATGAAAAAGATCAACATCATCCGGAGCTCAAGATGTGGGCGGCTTTAGAGTGTCGGGTTGCCGTCGAAGACGTGGAATTGATAGGACCATGCACAGCATTCCAGCAGACTCTTATCCCCTCGCTGCTGGCGATGCCTTGCTCGTATGTTTCACAGCACTCCTTCGACCTTCCCAGTGACCTAGACCTGTGTAAGTTTAAGGCCTGTTGGGAAGAAGCCTATTCCTCCTTTCCAATCCTACGCTCTCGCACCGTCCAAGCGCCTAGCAAGGGTCCGTTGCGTGTTGTCGTGAAGGACAAGTTGGTATGGCGTGAGCAAGTACGATTCGACGCATCTGAACGCGAGGAAATGACGCGGCAATTCCATCTGGGAAGTCCTCTGTGCTGTTTCGCGTTGCAAAGAGGCCAAAATGGGCACGTTCAGCTGATACTCACCATGCACCACTTGCTGTTCGACGCGTGGTCGCTGGATCTGATGCTGGATCACATTGCTCAGAGGTATCATGGTATGGTGTCAAGAATCCCCGAGACGCCTCATTATGAAGACTTCACAAATTTCTCCCTTGAGGCATCACGAAAACCTGATTCCAAAGCTTTCTGGCGATCGGCTTTGGAAGGCTCATGCGCAGAACAGTTTCCTCGACTGCCTTCAGCTGGGCATCAGCAAAGTCTAGACGGCGCAATCACCTTCAAGGCTGAAACTGAGACTTTGAAATCCGTGGCTTGTACGAAGTCTGTCTTGATACGAGCATCGTTAGCTTTGGCTATTGGGAATTACACAGGTCAACACGAAGTCACAATCGGTACTGTTATGAGCGGCCGCGACGCAGACCTGATGGACATTGACGAGGTTGTTGGCCCGACCTTGGTGACTGTACCATACAGGACGACCTGGGACCCAAAACAGTCAGTCTCAAGCTTCCTTGACCTGGTGCGAAACACACAGGACCAGGCAATGCCACACCAACACTTTGGCCTTCAAAACATTCGAAAGTTGGGCCCAGGAGCCGCGAATGCTTGCAACTTCCAAACACTGCTGGTAATTCAAGCTCCGCATTCCAGAAGCTTGAAAGAGCCGCTTTGGAGCTCTCATGTTGAGACAGAGAAGCGAGGGTCACAGGCGCTCGAGCTCGAGTGCTCTATGCTGGAAAGCCATCTCGTCATTGAAGCTCGTTTTGATAGCAGCGTGATATCGGAAGTTCAGACGCGGAGATTCTTGAGCGTCTGGACCCATGCATTAGGTCAGCTTTCTGCGAGAGAAGGGGATGCCCCTCTAGAAACTATCAACATGCTCAGCCGGGAAGATGCAGAGACACTCTCGCTATGGTCGAGTCCCATGCCAGCTGCAGGACTTGGCATGGTGCATGAGAGGCTAACCCACTGGGCAATGGTTCAGCCGGACAAGATCGCACTGGACTCTTGTGATGGCAAGCTCAGTTATAGCCAATTGCATCACCTGAGCTCCAGTCTTGCAGCTCTTTTGGTGGCTTTCAGTCCTGGCCAAGTGGTCCCGTTGCATCTTCCCAAGGGCAATACGCTTGTTGTCGCGATCTGGGCGGCTCTCAAAGCCGGGCGCGCGTTCCTGGCACTCGACACGGACTTGCCATCGGATCGGGTAGCAAGTATCTTGTGCCAACTCGACAGGCCGCTGGTGCTTTGCGAGGACGCCGAATCTATCAGGAAGATTGCCTCTGTGGATGCCTGGGATACAGATATGTCATCTCTTCGCCTCCTTCCCCGAGCGCCTCGTGGTTTTGCATATCCTGCCGCGAATGCACACTCTTTGGCGTATTTGATCATGACTTCAGGGTCCACAGGCCAGCCGAAAGGAGTTATGATTCACCACGAAGCAATCAGCACAACCATGGAGCACAGCAGCCGGTTCTGGAGATACTCGCATGATACACGTGCTCTTTTGTTCTCATCCGTTGCCTTCGATGCATCTGTGTTCGACATATTCGCCTCTGTTTTCCATGGCGCTTGTCTCTGCATTCCGGAGCGGGGGGTCGGGCTTGAGGAACTTGTGGAGTTCATCAAGAGAAAGAAAGTCAACCACTCATTCTTCACACCATCATTCCTCAAAGTCATCAGGCCCTCGGACGTACCAGCTCTTCGAGTTGTTGTTTCTGGCGGGGAAGCACTCACAGCAGAGGCTGCCAAGACTTGGGCGGGTAGTGTATCCCTCATCAATGGGTTCGGCCCCAGTGAATGTGCTGTGACTTGCAACTCAGCCCTAGTTGATCCAGATCAGCCTCATATTGCCTGCATCGGACGTGCCCTAGGATGTGTTAGTTGGGTCGTTGACCCCGAGGATCACAACCGGCTTCTTCCCATTGGAGCTACAGGAGAATTGCTCATAGAGGGTCCGATCGTCGGGAGTGGCTACTACAAAGACGCTGTGAAGACGGCTGCGGCTTTCATACCGCCTCCTATATGGTCTTTTGAACTCGGAAGGAAGCTCGGACTCATGTTCAAGACGGGCGACTTGGTCCGGTACCACGACGATGGCTCTCTGATCTATGTTGGTCGCAAAGACAACCAGGTCAAGCTCCGGGGGCAGCGTCTCGAGCTCGGAGAGGTTGAACACCACCTCGGGGTAGCATCGTCGCGCCCGTCTTTATGCTTCGTGCCGAAGAAGGGTCCTTTGGCCAAAAGTCTTGTCGCCGTACTTGGATCGAGCGAAAAGCGACTGGTGCCGACTTCAGAGCACAGAACAGTTGCTCTGAAGCCCGAAGAAATCCATATGGATGTGCAATTAATACGAGACGGCCTTCTTCAGACCCTACCAAGGTATATGGTGCCGGATACGGTGGCTATTCTCCACGACATGCCAATCTCGCTGTCCGGCAAATTAGACCGCAAGAAAATTGCAGCCTGGCTCGACCAGCTGTCCGACACCGATGCCCAATCGTTTTCAACTGGGTCTGGCGAGAACGCTAAAAGCTTTGCTGTGACCCCAGGCAACTCGGTGGAAGCCATTATCCAAGAAGTGTGGGCTACCGTGCTGGGCTTACCAACTCACAAGGTCGCACTCAATAGGTCATTCCAGCTGCTTGGTGGAGACTCCATTACGGCGATGCAAGCCGTGGCCAGGACGCGCAATAAGGGACTCAAGACGGAAATGAAAGATCTTATGCGCGGAGATACCATAAGGAGCCTCGGGTCTCGTGCAGTAGGCCAGGTACCGGTTCTGGATGAGGTTCCAAAGCTCATGGCCACAGAGCAACCATTTGCCTTGTCCCCTATGCAGAGGACGTATTTCTCGTTGGCACCAGCAGACGAACCCCACCACTTTAATCAGAGTATTCAGGTCTTGGTGCGACGGTGTATCACCATTGATGCACTTCAAGCAGCCTTGAAGGCCGTTGTACAACGCCATGCCTCGTTACGCACGAAGTACGAGCGGAGCAGTAATGGGAGCTGGGTTCAACGCGTCACAAATCAAACTACAGGCTTCTACCACGTGACCTCTACCACTTCATGCGATCCAAAGGATTCCAAGCAGCGGTTGCGAGAATCTCAGCTGCGAGTTCATCCCGTCAACGGTCCTCTGATTCACGCCCATCTCACATGCGGGACTGACGGGGTACAGCGGCTTATTGTTGTAGCTGTTCACTTGGCGGTCGACATTGTCTCTTGGAAGCTTATTCTCGAAGACCTTGAAGCGGCACTAAAAGGAGACGTTCTACCGGGACTCGAAACCGACATCTTCTACAGCTGGTGCGAAAATAAGCAGCTGCGTGCAACCCCGAAACGGAGTCGACCGGCACCGGACTACGACTACTGGGGACTGAACCCGATGAGCCTCGACTATAGTGACACACAAAGGGTTAAAATTGAAATAGGCGCACCTATCACCGCCCTTTGCCTGGGCAAGGCCAATGATTGTCTCCGATCCAAGCCCACCGATATCTTCATCACCGCCATCAGCAAGTCGTTCCAGCACACGTTCTCTGATCGCCAGTCACCACCAATTTGCTTGGAGGGACACGGAAGGCAGTCAAATCACCTCAAATTGGACGTTTCTGGAACAGTGGGATGGTTCACAGAGGTGACGCCAGTGCACGCAGGAGCCGCGGACCCCGAGACAAATTCCCTAGACTACGTGCGAATGGTCAAGGACGCTAGGTGCAGAGCCCAAGAGGACGGAGTGGACTTCTTCGCAATACATGGTCTTTCTGACATGGCCCAAATTCCAGAAATCATGGTGAACTACGAAGGAGTCATAATTGGGGGGTCAGATGCCAACTCACATGGGGGCTTGTTCATGCCAGACCCGGACAGCACTGGCGACCTGTACGACATCAGCGACAACATGCGACGCTTCGCTGTCTTCGATTTGGCTATAGCAGTGAGGAACTCGCAGCTTGAGTTTGAGTTTCTCTTCAATCGCCGAAACAAGCACAGCGGGATGGTCAAAACTTGGGCCGCAGACTGTGGAAAGGTGCTGGGACAGCTTGTGCAGGAGCTGAGCATCGCCTCGCCACGGCCCACCTTGTCAGATTATCCCAAGATGTCGTGTGGATATCCAGACCTCATCAATATTGGGCACAAGTTACGGGATATAGCCATAGGCCTGGCCGGGGCCCACGGCTCTAATGCTGTCAGCATCTTCGAGGCGACACCTATCCAGGACCAAATGTTGGAAGCGCAGCGAGTGAACCAGCGATACTGGCAGACTTCCCAAGTACTTAAGATCTCCGATATCAACGGAAGATTTATTGATTTGGCAAGACTTCGAGCTGCTTGGGATCAAGTCGTGGGTAGCAACGAGGTGCTGCGAACGGTGCTGTTGAGATACCCAACCGAACGGAGCACGCATCTTAATGTCGTCTTGAGCAAAGAAAATTTGCAAGTTTGCTGTACTGCTCTAGCATCATCACACCCAGCCACAATTCCTTACACAGTGTGGGTGCCTGGTGAGCCGCAACATCGTCTAACGTTCTGGCAGCACAGCCCAGCGGAGGTTCTATGTCGCTTAGAAGTCAACCACGCCCTGCTTGACCACTATACAGTAGGGCGGCTACTTGAAGAATTATCTCAGCGGTACGACGGCAAGCGACCAAAATCTACTCCCATCGCATTCCAAGAGTATGCGTCATTTGTGGCGAAGCAACCAGCCGAGGCCGGCATTGAACACTGGAGAAAGCACCTAGAGAATGTCGCACCTAGCCTTCTTGCATCCAGCTTGGATAACACGAAAGAACACAAGCGTCCAGCAAGAGAGACGCTTCAAAGGGCTTCAGTTGACCTGTCTCCGGCGGTCGGCGCACTCATCGAGACGCTCGCAAGAACCTGCGGCGTCACCAGTGCCACTGTGTTCCACCTGGTCTGGGCAAAGGCTCTGGGCACAAGGCTGCGCAGAAATGATGTGCTTTTCGGCGCGGTGGTATCTGGTCGTGATTCAGCCTTCGAAGGCATCGAGAATGTTATTGGGCCTGTAATGGGCGTGGTAGCCTGCCCTGTTTCAGATGTCGGGCAGGCTGCAACTAGGGAGCTGCTCCTTCAGGTCCAAGAAGCTCTCTTTTCGGGGTCGACACACCATAACCAGCTACCTGCATACCTGAGGGAGATAAGGTGTGATTCTTGGGGTCTGTTTGATACCATTGTGAACTTCCGCCGGCATGCTGCCGCGGCACAGGTTAGAGAAGGTGATACCGGTCTGGTTTTTGAGGAGCAACCTGAAAGCGAGGACCCATATCAGGTATGTAGTGTCTCCTGCTTTCAACTGAGAACCATGGCTTTCATGATTATGGTGGACGGCTAACCCAATTTTCTTAGTACCCGCTCGTGGTGGAAATCGACAGTTACTTTGAGGGGAAATTCACCGTGGAGCTCTCATATTGGGCCAGTTTGATACCACAGCACGAAGTAGAAGATCTGTGTGGAGAGATCATTGAGGTCATTAACGGAATGATCGCGGATGTGGTGGGGTCAAGAAGTCGCTAGAGAGTTAGGTGGCAGTGGAGTCACAGCTACGAATATCAAGTCATCGCATCTTGTGTTTGAATAGAATTCCAAAGTTCTTAAGAAGCACACTTCCTCATCGATAATTATCACTTGCGCCATACTAGTAGTTATTGCTAAAAATCGATCTATTCCAATAGACAGATATCATTTTGAATATCAACGACTGAGGAATTCAGTTGTGACTTAGACCGCAAAAGTCAGCAGAAATATTCATTGGAAAGGCAGCCTTCTGGCTGCAGAGAGGGTCTGGACATCCTCCAAGGAGGCCGAATCATCACCATTACAGAGATTCACGCTAAACCATGGTCAATATGCTAAGCTGCACACCGAGCCAACCAATATGGCCAGGCCTCGGTGCCGATGACAAGCTATTTATCTCGAAGAGTCTGAAGACTTCACCACATATACCTAGGTAGCGATTCTTATCAACCCTATGCTGGGGGCCCAACTAGAGATAGTGAGAACAAATTTGAAGCGACAGCGGAATAACGGAGTAACTCCAGGGAGCAGGGACGGGAATCGACTCAACATCAAGAAGCCCTCATCCTTTTTGCAACTAGCTATCAGCGAAGCCCACTCCATACCCTTACATTCGCGCTCAGTCACGTGTCTGACGACACTATCCAAGGCAATGAACACCTCATTTGGGGACGGATAGCCATTCTCATTGACATACTTGAGACATGCCCCGATCTTCCGGCGGCGCTTGGGGGTTTCCTCAGTCTCAAGCTCCCGAGGTTACAAATAAATATATGGAAGATTTTGGTGGTGCGGCACAAATACAGCCCCAGGCATTCGTTCATTGTGACCATAATAGTTGACGCTGCAAAGATGGAAAATTGCCTTTTTAATTTTTGATTATAGTATCACGAGGCACCCAAGAAGTCCAAAGTTGTAGTGGAGACAAGTACCAAGGAAGAATGATACATGTCTGGTATCGCAGGTACCCTAATCGTATAGTTATAAGAAGCGATTCAGTCCTCAGTCAAGGCTGTTATTCACATCCAATCGTGTGCATCTGTCGACTCACAGGCACCATCATCCGTATAATCACTCCACCTATTTTATCTTCTTTGCTTGACCAAGATTCCGCAAAAACTAGACGCGTCGCGAGGTCCTCATACTTTTATCTGCCAGTCTGTTAATCCCCCAATGGATACCAAGATAACCAAGGGTACCATCAACGCCTGAAAAAGGTCCCGTTGCTTCCCAGCAGCGAGCTTTGAAGGGGGAGACCAGCGCATGTACGATGAATTGCAACAAGAATACAATGCTGTTAAAGTAACAACAGCAAGGAACAACGTAAAAGTTTCCCCAATATAATTATTATTAACTACGTAGGTATCCTCTAAGTAGTCCAAGAATCATTTTGAAGAAAAGGTGAATGAGTAATTAACTACCAGAAGCCACTTGAATAGCATGGCCAACAAGGAACACAAGGCGAAGTTGGGGGCAGGACTCTGATTTGCAATTTACAGAGGCCATGAACCTTAGTAACAGGACCTTCCCGGCGCATTTGGTGGAGATCAGTTTCTTTTATATTCTCCGGGTTTACGAAAAATATATGCGTATTTGTTAACATCATGCTGATTGTGTACTTGTGGTGGGAGTTGGTGGTGTCTGATCCAAGGTCCAGAAATCTAAGAATGACCTATCCGAATAGCCAACTTCTGCCGTCTAACCGCGCCATTCTGCAGCTCTACGAGACCATTGATAATGCGACTCCCCCAGTCATTTCCGTCAGTTACCTCTTGAACCGGATGCGGTTTTAGCAGCCCCTGGTCTAACAATGCCTGTACCTCTCGCGTCCAGCGCTGAGTAATGTCGAAGAGCACGGGGTTAGCTTCACGACTATATGTTTCCTCACCCGCACGATCAACACCACCGTGATCGGTGCCTGTGGGAGCTGGCCCTAGTGAGACCCGCCTCCCCAAACCTTCGTAGCCGGCCACCTCTTTGATACGGACGGCCTTCCGGGTGCGCCAAGCCGCTGGCATCGACTCCAAACATGCGTAGCGCCCCCCAGTCCGCGCCATGGCTGCCAGACATGTTGCGGCAGAATCTGGGCTCGTGATGCAGTCCAGAACATAGCGAACAGGGAGTCCCGGTCGTGCCAACACCATGCGAATATCATCGGCACATGTGGGCGACGTGTATAGGGCAGTGTCCGCAGCACCATACTCGAGGGCCAGTTCAGCAGATTGGGGTGATGTTACTGCTAAGGGGCGGTACCCAGACCTTGTTGAGAAATTAATAAAACATCTTGCAAGATGCAAAAGCTGAACGTCAAAGACGAATCTGATCCCACCTACAGTTTGAGGATTTGGCACGCCATGGTGCCAGTGGCCGTTGCGCCGCCATAGACCAGCACAGGCTCTCTGTCACCAAACTTCTCATCAATGCCAGCTGGCTGTGATGGAAGGCCTGGGAGGCTCAGAGCCTCCGGCCCAGACAATGCAAGGCCGACAGTGCCCCAGCCTACACCACCCAATGATGCACCCTCGAGGTCGCCCCAGGACTCTGGAACACGCAGAAGCACGCGGGCATCGGCAACGAGCCACTGAGCAAAAGCCCCGCTCCTCATCTCTTGGTCGCCATCTTTCCCATTGCCATATGGGAAGACGGCGCCACAGACGCGGTTGCCTGTTGAAATGCGGCCAGCGGCTGTTACTGCACTGCCAGCGTCGACAACAATGCCACAGAAGTCACAGCCGACGAGGCCGCCTGGTTGGGCGAAATGCGTGACAAATTTGTGATCCGTTGGATTGAGAGCACTGCGCGATGTCAGAAGATGTCACAACTAGATACGGAGTCTGAATAAGCTGAGGTGAAATAGACCAGTAACTTAAATTCAGTCCTTGGATTTGAAAGTTGAACTTGTTCGCCTAGACAGACTGGGAATCGGGGCCCCCAAAAAGAAGGGGGGGGGGCCTCTGCAGAAAGACATACACGGCACATACGCGGACCAGAACATGATCCGGGGACGTCAAGGAGGGTACAGGCACGGTGTCGGACACCAACAGTGGCAGCTTGGAAGTTTCTCTGCTACCACCGGCGGTCTGGACCACCGCGGTCTGGACGCGAGGTGTTGATGCCATGTAGTGCAAAGGAGATTAAAAGGTTCTCACTAATAGAGCCGAGGCAGACGATGTGCGGTTTCTTCTGGCCTCCTGGCCCATCATCAGTTAGTTACCCATGCCAGGCCAGGTCTGATAAGTGACGGAGCTCAGCCGTCGGAGGTAACCAATTGTGTTTTAGCTCGGTCTCGGACGAAAGCCTATCACGACGTTACCATGCACGTCCGTGAGAATCCTACGGGTGTCCCGGCTGTTTAGAACTGGCTTGTGGTCGTCTGTCATTGATAGCTATTTTCACAGGGGTACACCCGTGGCTTACTAGTCTGCTGTTCTGGAGCTGCCTGTCGGCAACCCAGGGCCGAAGGCAACAGTGCACCAGCCCCGATGCTGTCGGTCCTCCGGCTGCTAGCAAGGGTTACATTATTGTGTCGTACCCATACACTAGCTAATGGCTTCGCGCATTTGTCCAAGTCTTTTGCTACAGATACTCTCTTAGTTGGTCCTCACACCAGTCCCAGAACTTGCTGACCCCACCCGTCCCACCTTCAGCCTCAGTCTTGGTTGCATTGGGTAGGTCTGGCCGAAGCGCACCCATCCGGCCAAAGGGGATGACTGCGTGACGGTCAGCATTGAGCAAATTGGTTGAACAACCCAAGACATAGGGAATACTGAGTAGGACGGAACCACGCACCCCACTCCTGTGACCAGTCGGAGTCAACTGTGACTTCCGGCGAGAAGGCAGCATACAGCTCGGTGTAGGCGCCATTTACAACAGGATACCCAAGCAGCGTGGCAGCAAGCTTGATCACAATGCCCTGGTCTCGGGGTAGTTCGGACCGGAGGTTGCCAGGATTGATCGGCGCGCTGACGATGCCGTCGCGGGAGTGGCGCCGTGCGTACTCGACGCCCAGGGCCCAGGCCCCGGTCTTGCTGAGCCCGTATCGCTCGGTGTGGCCCTCGGGCTTGTGGAAGTCGAGGTTGTCCAGGGAGACGCCCACGCCCTCGGACGCGAAGAGGTTCAGCCCGAACGACGACAGCCAGATGACACGCACCGTGTTGGGCTGCTGTTCTGCCCTGGCGGTGGCTGCTAACGTGGGCGTGAGGAGTTGCGTGAAGAGGAGCGTGGCCAGGCAGTTGACGCCCAGCCCGAGCTCGTACCCCTGGTTGGTTCTTGGTATCGGCTCTTGGGGGCCAACCATGACTCCTGCGTTGTTGAACAAAAGATGGATCTTTTGCTCCTGGTCAATGAGGCTTTGGGCCGCGGCTTTCGTTTTTGCTAGATCTTCCAGGTCAAGCGGCAGGAAGACCAGCTCTCCGCCAGACCTCGCGCAAGCCTTGTCTGTCCTGATGGACTCGATGGCTTTGAGGGCCTTTTCCTCTGAACGACATGCCATGTAAACCTTGGCATTTCTGAGGTACAAGCATCGGGCAACATGTTTGCCGATGCCCGTGTTGGAACCCGTGACCACGCAGACTTTTCCAGTCAGATCTGGTACGTCTTTTTCAGTAAAGACGGGCTTGGGAGGGAAAAAGTGAGTCAAGAAAGTCGAGAAGGAGGGCCCTGGAGCCATTGTTGGCTAACCTAGAGCGGACGGCTCGGGAGGATCTAAGTTAGAATAAGGTGGAGGTCCAGATGTCCCAAGCGTGGAAAATGCGCTGGGGAGGCGTTATTGTGAAATACTAAAAAGGTGCGAAGGAACGGTTGGGTGCGTTGATGTCAACCTTCAGGCAAATCAGCCGGGTGAACAATACAAGGTTATGGTGGAGCTCCCTTCTCTTAGCTGCATGCAGGTGCCACCACTCTTTAGGTAGGTCCTTCGGCCGTTGGGGTGAGACAATTCTAATCCCACACCACAGCCTTAAAAGCACGGGGTGAGCTTACAGAGACATCGGAGGTTGCCTCAGCCGTCCTCGATATCACACGGGTCTCGGAGAGATCGGAAGAATAGAAGGATCAAACCCCCACCAATATACATGCACAGTCAGGAGCAGCCATTAAACCACATGCAGCGCCCAAGCCGCGCCCGGTCAGTTACTATGCAGGGGCCATGGGCTTCTGTTCTCAATTTCGCTATTTAAAGCTGGATACATGACTAGATTATTCCGCTGAAGGATTCCCGACAAGCTTCGCGCTCCATACTTAGCGTAAAAAGGGCCAAGGAGGATGTGGCTGGAGGTTTGTCTGCAGAGCGCTCTGATTGATTAATGGACAGTCAAACCCTTGTATGAATGAGCCGTATGGGACGTGATGACTATATGATCAATGCGTAGTGTAACGGGGATGCCCTCAAAACTTGTTGTGGGTCTACCTGTGATGGTTCATGTTATCATACGGCGTGAGCCACCTGCGAATCCTTCGTTCTCATCATAGTCATCATAGGGGAGAAAATTCAAAACTTTCTTCGCATATTTAATAACGACATCCCTGGCTACACAGTACCTAGACTCTCTTTCCTATGGCATGGGGTTAATGGAATCACGACTACTTGCGCTTCCACACTCAGTCATGATGGACGCGAATGTTATAAGCACGGCAAGGTTTCTTGCAGCATATACCCTTGTTGCTCTTTTGTGTGTTCAGACTTCCGCCACAAGTGATTCCAGCTGTAGATGGATACCTGGCGACGAGACATGGCCTTCCCCAGCTGACTGGCAAGCCCTGAACGCCACCGTGGGCGGGAGGCTTATCGCCACTGTCCCTCAGGCAAGCGTTTGTCATGTCACACCCTACGAAAACTACGATGAAGCGGCATGTTCAGCTTTGAGCAAGGAGTGGGGGGTCGCGCAGACGTTTGCACTCAAGCCAGCCGAGTTCATGAATGCTTACTACCAGAACCAATCATGCGACCCTTTCACAGACGTTTTGAGGCCTTGCGTTATGGGCAATTATGCCTCCTACTCCATCGCTGTGGCATCCGCTGAGGATGTCGTGGCGGGACTCGAGTTTGCCAAGGACAAGAATATCCGACTGGTAGTTAAGAATACTGGTCATGAGTAGGTGCTCCCCGGGAAGACTAGATTTACGTCGCATTCTGATCGACCTGACTTTAATCAGCTACAATGGGAAGTCCACCGGTACAGGCGCTCTGTCGCTATGGATGCGAAATCTAAAGACCACAGACATTCTCACAAACTATCAAAGCATGACATATACTGGGCCAGCGATCAAACTAGGCGCCGGTGTACTAGTTGGAGAAGCATACGAAGCCGCAGCGGAACAAGGCTATCGAGCAGTTGGTGGAGAGTGCGGCAGCGTCGGAATATCGGGGGGTTACTCGCAGGGAGGCGGCCACTCGATCCTGAACAGCAAGTATGGAATGGGGACTGACCAAGTCCTGGAATGGGAAGTCGTGACAGCCCGTGGAGAGCATCTCATCGCCACACCAGAACAGAACACGGATCTCTACTGGGCCCTCAGTGGCGGTGGCGGGGGCACGTTCGGCGTGATCCTTAGTATGACGACCCGAATTCACAAAGATGGGCCCTTTACTGCCGGTTCGCTGGGGTTCACCCTCGAGGATGCCGGAAATAACGCGACCGCATACTGGACAGCCATTTCGCTCTGGTTCCAGCAGCTTCCCTTGTTGACAGAAGATGGACGAACCCTACAATTTGTTGTGTTTAACAACTCTTTTCAGGCTATAGCTATCAACATGCCTGACGTGGACGACTCTGGCGCCGTCGAGAGCCTGTTGCTGTCATACACTGCTGAGCTGGACCACTTGAAGATCCCCTACCATGTTGGTGGCACCGCTTTCACCTCATTTGTCGACTACTTCAACTCTACCTACGGACCGCTGCCATACGGAACCCAGCCGCCTGACACGATCCTCACCAGCCGGCTGATCCCCCGGTCGTCTGTTGCTACCGATTCTGTAACACCGCTCATTGAGGCGATAAATGCGACAGTCTCTGACGGGACCTTTCTCTTTGGCTGCTCGGCAATGAGCCTGCCTAATATCAGCTACCCAGATAATGCGGTGCTTCCAGCGTGGCGCGATTCAATAGCCATCTGCAACGTCAATGCCTATTGGAAGTACACGGAGCCGTTGGAGGTGAACTTGAACGTGAAGAGAATTCTCACGGAGCAATACCAACCGCTCATCGAGGCTGCTACGCCTGGGTCTGGGGTTTACCTCAACGAGATAGACCCGTGGTACAAAGGAGACTGGAAGCAGAATATGTACGGTGTGAACTATGACAGGCTGCTGGAGATCAAGCATCGAAATGACCCGGACTACCTGTTCTATGGCCATTTCGCTGTGGGAGGAGATGAATTCGCAGAGGATGCGGATGGGAGACTGTGTCGAGTTAACTAGGAAGGAGAAACCAGAATCACAAATACTCAACCAATAGTGGATCCAAATGAAGATGATCAAGTGATTGTGCAATTTATCTGTGTTGTAATAAGCCTCTACAACCCAGAAAACTTGTCTCCCGCCCACGCTTATGGAAAATAACAACAGAAACTTCAAAGACGCATGGAAGCTCAAGTGGATGTATTTGAATACAATTCTGCTCGCATTAATCCATAGAAGGGAGATTAAGTGGACAAGTTATTCTATTGCGTACTATTTGTGCAGCAAATAGGATTGAGTTGGAGCGATGATAGCAACTGTCTTCAGCCTCAATCCAGGAAAGGCTCAAGCTGCCTTATCCCAGACCCATACCTATTGAGGTAAGTATGATACGAGGGACTAAAACTAGACTGATGCAGGAGCTCTATGTATCTTCTTCCATAGAATTCCCATGTCTCGGTCCGGTGGCAATGCACCTGCTCCAGAGTACCTTCTATCGTTCCGGCCTGGGCGGTCAGATACATCTCCGTCTGCCATTGTCCAGCCCCCGGACTCCAACTCGTATTGATACACAACAAGAGCGCAGACCAACATGATTTCATGCTTGGCGAGGTGGCGACCTGGACAAATAGTTTCGCCGCCGCCTATTTCATCCTGTTAGACCATGAACAACCTGCTCTGTGAGAAAAGAAAAGGGGGGGGGGAGGTAATGAAATACATACCGAACGGGAAATATGAGCTAGGTCTACCAGCCAACGCAAATACACGCTTCTTATTTTCGTGCAATCCATTTGCCGAGTCGTCATCGACGTACTTGACATGCCGCTCAGCCCAGAATTCCGATGCTGGATGCCCGGCTACGCCCCATACCGCCTCTTCGGTGTGGGCGATCGACATTGGGGCTTGGAGCATGGAGTTGCGTGGGATGACAGCACGACTACTCTTTATTGTCACTCCTTGTACAGTGCGCACATCCAGGTCCATTGAAACCCCATCTTCCTGCACGTGCCTGATGAGGTTGAAGTCCATGTGGAGTCGCAACGTCTCGGCAAAGACCGACTGCAACAGCGGAAGGTTGGCCAGCTTATGCATATCGAAGACCTCATCTGTGTCTTTGTGGTTACGGGCTGTCAACACTTCCTCCCGAATCGCTCGTTGTAGGTCTTTGTCTAGTGCTATCTCGATGAGCATCCACATCATAGTCGGGATGGAGTTAGAGTTCTGACTGGTAGCGTGTTGGTCAGACTTCCTCGATGGATCTCTAATGAAACCCCTTGGCTCATGGTCGCATGAATGAGTAGTAGAGTTGGGATACATTGCAATACTTACGCGAACAGGAGCGTACCCAAGGCACCGGCACAAACCGCTTCTCGGAACCCAGCGTCACGCAACCAGATACAGATCTCTCGACTGACGCGGGCTCCAAAGCATGGCTCCCATGGTAATTCACCAGCACCAGGCGCATTCCAGTCAAAGTTAGACCATGCAGCATCGATGTACTTGGCAATTATTGAAAGAAAGTGGTCTTGAGCCTTGTAGGCCCCAGGACTGAACCACCGAGGGAACCCGAGGGTCAACTGGAACACATTCTCGTCGAAGCGCCAGAATGCATCGAGGAAGTCATCGCCTGTCGCCTTTTCAAACTCGAAGACTTGAGGGCCCAGTAGTGTGCGAATAGCACACCCGGCAATGGTACGGCGACACAGGTCCTTGACGCTCCATTCGCCCTGCTCTTGGTGGTACTTCTCCTCGAACATCTGGGATACATAGCGTCCGAAGACGCGGCTGAGTGGCTGGAGGTGCTGCTCTCGGGCGAGGAAGTTGGTGTGTACGTGCTCATACTCGAGCCAGTATCGTCGTGTTGGGGACCTGTTGCCCTCGAGTCTTGGGCCCTCCCGAGGTAGGGTTTTCCGACCCGTCTTGTCATTAGCAAACCACCCGACCTCCTCCTCATTCATTTTATACAGAACAGGCAAGACTCTCTGTACTAGTATACTCTCGTTGCCTATTTTGTGAGCCAGGCCACGGCTAAAGATGGCTTGGATGTTCTTGCGCCCGTAGACGAGGTACACTGGCGTTGTGCCCAAGTTAAACTTGGCGAGGCTTGCATTTTCGAGCGTTCTCCTGCATTGAATGAATTGAATCAGAAAAAGCTGCCCTAGGTGACGCGAGTATATCGAAAGGTAATTAAAGTAGATAAGTACGTCACACGAGCCATAAACTTATGATTATTGGTGAGAAACTGAACCGTGTTGAATACAAACGGGATGGGGTCCCAGAGGCTAGGTGGCTGGCTGATGTCCCTTTGCTGGGCTGCGAGAATTGCCAACGCTGACAAGGCGCAGAAGAAGAGCGCTGCAAGGTACCCATAGAGGGTTCTCTCCTCTGAGTGGGGAGATGGCTGCCATCGCAGGCGAGCCACCGCATCCATCATGAATTCTTTCGCTGTCGACTCCATCACATGATTTGAGTGCTCAAAGTACCGCGCAGTGCTGGACGCGTTCAGGACGACCGAGAATAGAGATACCGAACAAAATTTCACTGCCACGAGGACACTTGTTAGCCCCCCCGCACGGAGCTACGGCCGATTCTGATGGATATTGGAAATCTGTAGGTCGCTGTGGGCTGCTGGGATCGGAACCAAGTAGCTGCATGTAGGATCGAACCATACGTCCCACTGTACATTACTTATCAGTCCAGAGTTCTAGGTACACTCCCCATACTCTCACTACTCTCACACATTCTAGTTCAGTTGGCTGTCCCATTTTCGGCAGGAGGATAATCCCAGTCCAGCCTAGGAGGGATTCCGGCTTTCTCCTGTTTTTTTCTTTCTTTCTTGTTTTTCGTTTTTTCCCACAGTAGGTTCGCGTTTCCAAGAGTGGGGGATTCTTCTATACTAGCTGGCTGGGGACCTCATTGATCTGTCTTAGTTCTGGGAAAATAGTACAATTGTCTAGGATGGTAGTTTTCCACTCGGGAGACCACGTTACCGGCGGCACGAAGAACCTAACCAATCAGAACAGATCCACAGGGAAAGGTTCGGAATCCTGCGTGCGTAGGGACCCCGATTAATGCCACGCATAGTACGAGCACACCACTACGGCAATCCTTTCGGGGCTAGCTGTATCGCAACTAATCCTACGATCTACCCAACGTGCGAATACTAGATCCGGAGCATGGGGCTATATTTAACAGACTCTAGCTGGTTTCATGCACTGGCTGGCTTCTCAGGCGTGTGAGATGCTACCCTCCAGCGCTCAGGTGACAGAGGGCAATAGATTAGGCCCTCAGCAATACTGACAGCGGAGCAAGGCATGGTCAGCACCGATGCATGCAAAATCCACATACATTTACAAGTGTTGACTGAAAACATTTAAAATCTGACGGTAGAAGCCTCAGCACGAATACAGCCAATGCTTGGTCTTGGTCCATTGCTGTTCTTCCTACCTTCCTGCCTACCTAAGTAGGGTATCCAATCTGCAGGTGGCACGCATTATACATATGTAACAAACTGCAGCAACCGCCCCCTCCCGTCAACCTTCTACATACAAAGCCGGAAGACATCGCCACAATGTGGAATGTGTTTGATAGGGCTGAATACCGTGCGGCATTCTTCGTGTGTGTTCTAACTTCGCCGATATGCATCCTCGCAACCGCATTGCGCTTCGTCACCACCAGACGAAGCAGCAGGAAGCTTGGTATTGAGGATTGGTTTGCCTTGTTGGCTTTGCTGGCGTACCTGACATATACCATCATGCTTCTGTGGAGTAAGTGAATCGCCAAGTTTGGCCCCTAACGCCCCCTCCCGCCTGGGACACCTGCTAATTAAGGGGCCGTTGCAGTCGTCATCAAAATGGAAGGCAAGAGTGTCTTTCAGGCCGGGACGCTTCCTCCACCTACGGTGCTTGCTATATATAAGGTAAATCATTCCATGCTCGATATCCTCGCTGGCAAGTGAATCTTGCTGATATGTGAGCACTCAGGTCGGATATGTAATGAACACGATGTTCCCCTCGAATCAGACCTTTGCCAAGCTGTCCCTGTTGGCTCTGTACTATCGCTTCTTCTCGATCAACAAGGCCTTTGTAAGATGGGTCTGGGGGATCGCCATCACCCACTTCTGCTGGTTCATGGCCATGTTCTGGATCCGATGGTTCATGTGTACACCGGTCGCGAAAGTGTGGAACCCTGCACTCCCTGGCCACTGCATCGACAGCAACATGCTTCTCGCGGTCGGCGAGGCCTTCAACTCGGTCTTTGACTTCATCATGGTAGCCCTCGCCATCTGGGTGGTCCGCTCCCTCAAGGTGTCCAGAGCTACACGGTGGAAGCTGAGCATTCTCTTTGCCTTGGGGGGCCTCTCAGGCGTCATTGGGTTCATCAAGATCGGCGAGGCATACGGAGGCGTGGGGGCCAACATCCTAAACGCGGTGTGGGACGAAGTCCAGATGGCCGTGAGCATCGTGTGCTGCTGTGCGCCTATATACCGCTCCATGGTGCTCGATTTCCCAGTCATAAGGTCCATCTGGTCCAAGACCTGGCTGGCCGGCTCCAGCAAGCGCACCAGCGAGAAGGGGTCTGGCGGCGGAAGGCTCCCCCGTGCGGTGAGGACATTTGGCCAGGGCAGCAGGAGCCGTGGGCATGGGAGGGAACCCGATGCATCCCTCATGGAGGAGTCACAGAAGGGCTGGGCTTCGGACGACTGGTACCCACTTGGCTCCGGCAGCGGTGAGGTGCGTGTTGGAGCTGGCCCTCTGCCATACCAGTATGGGCAGCCCACGGCAGACAGCACTCCTGCCTATCCAGTCCCCGTGCAAGGCGTCCACGTCTACCGCACCGTCGACGTTGTTTGACAAATTGACCAGTGCAGGGCAGGAAATCCACTGGGGGTGGGGTTGTGAGGTGGCCCCCACCCACGAGCTGAGGGACGGAGTCCATTTGTGATGCAGGCCTCGGTAGCCTCTGAAGGAATCGAACCCTGGACCACACTCTGCTGGGTGCTCAGATAGCTCTGCAGTGTTCTGCACAGGCAGGGTGTTCGTCCTGAGTTGATAGTGCAACGTTGCAACCTCCGTGTTCAGCATGTTTTTGTGTGCCGCGATGTTTTTAGAAACCCCTTCACCCAGTCAGCACTAACATGTTCTTGTACTTGCCCACAAATGCTACCCCCTCAATGCACCTCACCACCCCAAATGAGTCTCAATCAACTGAAAGTGGTTGAAGACGGCGTCATATAACTATAAACTTTAAACATGTTCAGTCTGAGATCGCGCAAACCTTGCAACATATAGATAGCTCGTAATACGTTGTCCTATAGCGTGGTGGGGGGGGGGGGGGGGAAGGAGGTACATGGACTTAACATGCATGTTCTCAATTGCCTGTCGGTAGCCGGACGCCTCGTATGCAAGGTGTACCAACAAGCTTTCTATTGAGACACAACCACGCAAGGCGCCTAAATTCTGACAAGCGGCATGTTCGGTCCTTTTCCCTCTCCAGGCTATTGGTGGGGGCTGCATCCGAACCTGTCTCGGTAAGCGCAGCAGACCTAAGCCCCGGGAGGGCCGGCCTGCAAGCCTGGTCGACGGGAAGCCTTCTGGAAGGACGTTATCTTCAACGTTGGCTGGTGTTTGCCATGACTTGGCGTGTCTCAACTCTTAGGCATCTGTTTTCTGGTTGAAAGGGGACATTCTGACAAGGATTGCCAGACTTAGACCCTATTTATTTACCTTTTCCCGTGCGCCTAAGCGGGTGCACACACTTGCCGCACAACAGCTCCTTACCTGGGGAATATACCCTTCCGACTTCATCACATAGCTTGACCATGGCTGAATCTGGAACTCCGCCACCGCAGGCAATACACCACGAGTTGAGGACGGCAGAGAATAGTGCAGGCTATCTCCTAGCCAAACTCAAAGAGCTCCACACGGCCAACCCAACCCTGAAATTGCTAGATGTCGGTGCTGGTTCCGGCACGATATCCGCCACGTTGGCCAAGGCAATCCAGCCCGGCGGTCACGTCACCGCCATCGACATAAAGGCTGATATCCTGCCACGTGCCAAGGCCGTTGCTGACACGGCTGGGGTCTCCAACATCGACTACCAGCAGGCCGATGTGCTCGCCGGCCTACCCTTTGAGGACTCAACATTCGACGTGACGCACTGCCACCAGGTCCTCGCCCACCTCAAACGGCCCGCCGACGCCATCCGCGAGATGGTGCGGGTCACCAAGCCGGGAGGCATCATAGCCGCGCGGGAGGGCGACCTCGAGACCGAGTGCGTGTGGCCAGACCTTCCTGGGCTGGCCAAGTTCCACACCCTCACGGCTTCCTTTATCCGCATGGCTGGGGGCAGTCCAAAGGCAGGCCGGCAGCTGCTGTCGTGGGCGCTGCAGGCTGGGGTCCGTCGAGAGCAGCTCACTCCGGGCCTTGGGTCCTGGTGCTACTCAGAGCCGGAGGAGAGGAAGGTTTGGGGTAAGTCGGGTGGGCGTTTGCTCTTGTTGTTGTTGCTGCTGACATGTTTCCCCTCTTTTCTTGATAACTATCCCGCCGCGTCTGACCTTTGCTGACCTGGAGGATTCTGAAGCCCAGGGTATGATTGACGCGCTTAGCAAGGGTCGTCTGCGGAGTGTTGGACTGAGTTCCAAGCTAGCTACCGAGGACGACCTGCAGGAGATGGTAGCTGCATGGGAGGAGTGGGCCGCTGCGGATGGCGCCATCCTAGGGATGTTACATGGTGAAATTCTTATCCAAAAAGCTTAGGCGGTATCTAGTGCGGTAGGATTTCCACTAGAGCAGAGCAGAAGTGCTCATAGGTACACCAGACCGAGAATCTACTATCAGCCGCAGACTGCGCTGACTCCGAAGCCACCAGCCTACTCCATCACAAGCCTCTACTGGTAACCAACACTGAAGGTGCTTGCCCGCGTTGACAGCCTCCGGCGCAATTTACAACATGGGCGAATCGCCGGGCCCCATGCATCAGTGACGACCGTTAGAGCTGCCTGATTTCGGAGCATAAAAACCAGGGCTCGGTTCAACGGGCACACTTGAGTGAGAGAGGAGTTGATGAGCCCACACCCCCTGTGCGGATTACATGCGTGTAACCAGAGGTTATCTCCCGCCCGATGCTTGCGTATGTCCCGCAATCGGTGCTTCCCCAGCGAACTGCCTCTGGGCAAACGTCCGAGACACTATCAGGACACAAATCGGTAAACAGCTCGGTCCAGGGGCGCTGTCCGTTAACTCTTCGTAGTCGGGAAGCTAGCTTTCTCTCGCAATGAATGCTCAGATATCCTTTCCCAAGAATTCTGCCATTGCTGCAATCCTTCCTCTGCCGTGCCACTGATTCAAACTCAGTTTGGCCGCGTTGTGGCTCTCATCTGGCATAGCAAGCTGTGTGGCTCATGAGAAAAGTTCACGCTTACGACCCTATCATGTACCCCACGCCACCTTCTCCTCCTCCTCAGGAGCCCATTGCGGTAGTGGGTAGCGCTTGTCGCCTCGCAGGGGGCGCCTCCTCGCCGTCCAAGCTGTGGCGGCTCCTCCAGGAGCCACGAGACCTCCGTCGCATCCTGCCAGACAGTCGTTTCAACCCGGACGGCTTCTACCACCCCAACGGTGCATACCATGGGCACGCTAATGTGCGTCACGCCTACCTCCTCGAGGAAGACCCGGCCGCATTCGATGCTGGCTTCTTCGGAATTAAGCCGGCTGAGGCAGAGGCAATGGATCCACAACAGCGTCTACTGCTGGAGGTCGTCTTTGAAGCTCTGGAGTCAGGGGGCATGCCAGTAGACCGCCTGAAGGGAAGTGATACAGCCGTCTATGTCGGGTCCATGTTTGATGACTACGGGGCCATGCTTCTGCGTGACCTCCACGACATGCCACAGTATTACCCAACCGGTACTGGCAGTCAGTATAATTCTTCCCTAGAGTTCCTCACTTTAAGTCTCCTGGGTCGAGGCGAAATACATCCATCTACCTAGGTAGAATTTCTAGCAGTGGGTTAACATGTAATAGGAAGTATCCTCGCCAATCGGATCTCGTATTTCTATGACTGGCATGGTCCCTCGATCTCACTCGACACGGCTTGCTCCTCGAGTCTCGTGGCAGTCCACATGGCCGTTCAAGCCCTTCGCTCCAGAGAGTCAAGAACAGCCATTGCAAGTGGTGCAAACCTCATCCTTGGACCTGAGAGTTTCATCGTCGAGAGCAAGCTTGGAATGCTCTCTCCGGATGGTCTGGGGCGGATGTGGGACAAGGGAGCCAATGGCTACGCTCGCGGCGAGGGTGTGGCAGCCATCGTGCTCAAGACACTCAGCGCTGCGCTGGAAGACGGAGATCACATCGAGTGTATCATAAGAGAGACGGGGCTAAATACGGATGGTGCTACCCCTGGTGGCCTGACAATGCCAAGTGCAGCAGCGCAGGAAGCACTAATTCGGTCGACCTATGCCCGTGCTGGTCTGGACCTGGCCAGTCCGGATGACCAGCCCCAGTATTTTGAGGCGCACGGTACGGGAACGCCTGCCGGGGACCCCATCGAGGCTGAGGCTATATACCGTGTCTTCTCCGCCACTCGAACACCAGATGCCGTGCCACTTTACGTCGGTTCTATCAAGACGGTACTTGGGCACACAGAGGGAACCGCCGGGATCTCCGCTATACTCAAGGCCTCCCTGGCATTACAGGACTCGTGCGTTCCTCCGAACATGCTCTTCGACCAGCTCAGTGACAAGGTGGCGCCATTCTACCAGAACGTCAAGATCCTGAAAGAAGCAAAGCCGTGGCCAGCGGTCAACACGGTGAAAAGAGCCAGTGTAAATAGCTTTGGTTTTGGAGGCGCCAACGCGCACGCCATACTCGAAAGCTACGACGAAAAGCCTTTGCCGAATGGGGAAACCAAGTTGGTGAAAACGGGACTGCCAATACCCTTCGCTTTCTCTGCTGCGTCCAGAGAGTCGCTTCGTGCTGTGCTCGCTGCTTACTTAGGATTTCTAGAAGGAGATGGGGCCAGCATAGAGCCTTATCATCTTGCATGGGTTTTGCTGCAACGCAGATCCATTCTGCCATGGCGCGTGTCGTTCTCTGCTTCGTCTACGGCATCACTAAGGGACAAGATCCGCGCGGGTCTAGACAAGGACCCGATCATTGCTGTCAAGGCACTGCCAGAAAGCAGGACCCAACTACTTGGCATATTCACCGGCCAAGGAGCGCAGTACGCGCGCATGGGAGCTGAGCTAATCGAACAGTCTGAGCTTGCGAGCGGGATGGTCCAAAAACTCGAATCATACCTTGCTGAAATAAGTGAAGAGGAGCGTCCACTGTGGTCTCTACGAGAAGAGATTCTCGCCGCCTCATCATCATCACGGATGCAAGAGGCCGCTATAGCCCAGCCTCTTGCCACGGCTGTCCAGATTATGCTGGTCGATCTCCTCCGACTAGCTGGAGTGCAGGTCAACAAAGTAGTCGGACACTCCTCGGGAGAAATAGCAGCTGCCTACGCGGCTGGCTTCCTCTCTGCCCGAGATGCCCTCCTTGTCGCCTATTTCCGAGGTTTCCATGCAAGCCGAGCAACCCGAGGAGCCATGTTGGCAGTTGGGACCACGAGTGAGGATGCCACTGAGCTGTGCGCAGACAGGGTCTTCGCAGGCCGCGTCGTACTTGCAGCAGTCAACTCTCCATCAAGCGTTACAGTTTCCGGGGACGAAGACGCCATTGCCGGGCTCCAGCTGGTGCTGGATGACGAGAAGAAGTTTCACAGACGACTGAGAGTCGACAAAGCCTACCACTCACCTCTAATGTCGGCGTGTGTGGAACCGTACATGACTTCGCTCCGGCGCTCTGGCGTTAGTCCGCTAAAACCTAAAGCGAACGCTCCCACCTGGTATTCCAGTGTCTTTGACGGAACTGTCAATGACGCAATATCAGGCCTTGGAGACACATACTGGGCGGATAACATGACACGGCCTGTTCTCTTTTTTCAAGCCCTGGAGCGTGCCCTGACGGATCGCTCCGGTCCATGTCTAGCGATTGAACTGGGTGCGCATCCCGCGCTCAAGGGGCCAGCAATGCAGACGGTGCAACTGGTACTTGGTAAGGAAATCCCCTACACTGGGCTTCTGTACAGAGAAGTCGATGCAATGGAGGCCGTTTCAACAGCTCTCGGACTCCTATGGTCGTATCTGGGTCATGAACGGGCGGACATCGAAAGATATCAGCGAGCGGTTACCGGCAAAACAGATACATTCAGGATGATCAAAAACCTCCCTACATACCCGTGGGACCACAAAACCAGATACTGGCACGAGTCTCGCAGCTCACGACAGCTCCGACTACGACAGCATCCTGTCAACCCCCTCCTTGGAAATGAGTCGATGGACTCCGCCCCTCACTGTATGAGCTGGAAACACCTGCTCCGTGTGAGTGAAATGGAGTGGCTCTCGGGGCACCGGGTTCAAGGACAAGTGGTATTTCCCATGGCTGGCTACCTAGCCACGGGATTTGAAGCTGCGAGAATGCTCGCAGCGAACGCGGGAGAAGATGTACGACTCATCGAGCTGAAAGACTTTGTCATTCACCAAGCCGTCGTGCTGGATCATGCTCGCGGCGTTGAAGTCATGGTGTCGGCGGCAGAAATCGCTCAAAAGTCACGCAGCCGAATAACCGCTCGATTCACATATTCCGCCACCCTCGCCGGAAAATTGACGCTTGTTGCAAGCAGCGACCTCGAGGTGATTTTGGGAGAGCCTGATGTGTCACTCCTTCCCCTGAAGAGGCCGCCAACACCCCATATGATCGACGTCGAGTCGGAGCGCTTCTATGCCGCGCTTGATGGCCTGGGTTACAACTTCAGTGACCGGTTTTGCTCTCTCGACGCCTTGAAGCGCAGGAATGGCATTGCCAGTTGTCGAGTGAAGGCGAAAGCGGCCACTGATGACGAGCACCAGCAGCTACTCGTGCACCCTGTAGACCTCGATGGGGCTTTGCAGTCTTTGCTGCTGGCATATAGCTATCCTTATGATGAGCAGTTACGAGCTCTGCACCTCCCAACCAGCATCAAACGTATCAGGGTGAATCCGGCCTTATGTTGCGCGCGAAACAGGACCGATGGTGCATTTCTAACCGCAGATGCAGTCATTATACCGAGAGAGGCTGGCGAGCGTGGCGTCGCTGGACATGTTGACGTGTGCAGCAGTAAAAGCCCCAACGTAGCAATTCAAGTGCATGAGGGGACATTCATGCCGTTTGGCGAAGGAACAACTGAACAAGATCGTCGCGTATTCTCCAAAGTATGCTGGATAGACAGCCAACCAGACGGGCTAGCAGCCGCATCTGGTATAGACATGTCAAAGAGCCATCGGGAAATTGAACAACTGCTGGAAAGGATCGCGACATTCTACTTGAGAAAGATCGACAGTGAGGTGGCGCAGGACCATCCTCAGAGGTCTAAATTTCCACACAACAGGTATCTGGCGTTTGCTCGGCATATCACGTCTCTGGTGGACACAGGTCAGCACAAGTGGGCGGAAGGTGCTTGGCGCGATGATACCATAGAAGGCATCCTGAAAGCCAGTGAACCTTATCATCATCTGCCTGACGTTGAGATCATGCACCTCGTTGGCTCTCATATATCGCGAGTGCTCATGGGCGACGCCAATATGCTCGAGGTCTTTCGAGCTGACGGGAGTGATATCCTTGATCGATACTACGCGCGTGGCTTCGGACTGAGCGAGACGAGTCGCTGGGTGGCCAGAGTAGTTCAACAACTCGTTGATCGATACCCACATATGAATATGCTGGAGCTTGGTATGTGAGCCCTCGGTCATTGTCTCCATTTCCAATAATCATAACCTACGAAATTTCTAATACTTCTTTCAGGCGCTGGCACGGGTGGTGCTACTAAGACAATCTTTAAGGAGATCGGGCCAAGTTTCGCCTCGTATACTTACACCGATATCTCAGCCGGCTTCTTCAAGACGGCCGCAACTGCGTTCTCTCGGCACAACACACGGATGATATTCAAAACCCTTGACGCCGAGAAAGACCCCATTGAGCAAGGATTTCGAGAGGGTGACTACGATCTCATTGTCGCGTTTTTCGTCATCCACGCCACCAGCGATCTAGCGCAATGTCTGCGCAACATCCATAAGCTCCTACGGCCTGGGGGGTTCCTAGTCGTGGGCGAGGGGTACGAAGATGGAAAATACAGTGTCGCCAGTAGTGGGTACATTTTCGGGACTCTTCCTGGGTGGTGGTTGGGCGCTGAAACAGGGCGCAGCCTTTCGCCTCATGTCACGCCTGAAGAATGGGATACGCTTCTCAGATCTAACGGCTTCTCTGGCGTCGACCAGAAGCCCCCGGCCGACTTCTGTGAGACATTTAATACCTTCCCATTCCTTTCCCAGGCCGTGAATGATCGAGTCGAGCTCTTGCGGGAGCCTCTAGCTTCGTCTCCACGGGCTATGCCTCTAATACCCAGCCTGGTCATTGTGGGTGGAATAACGAGGCGTTCTTCTCGTCTGGTTCAGGCGATCAACGATATCTTCACCAAGAGCAATCTCGCTTCTTCGATACACACTTTCAACGGTATGATGGATATAGACTTCTCACTCATTGATCCCAAGTCGACAGTCATCAGCCTTTCCGAGCTCGACCAACCCATCTTCAAGGAGATCACAGAACCAGTATTCGATGTGCTCAAGAACATGTTTTCGTCCGGAAAGACACTATTGTGGGTTACGAGCGGTCGGCTAGAAGATGAGCCGTATTCCAATATGACGGTCGGCTTCGGTCGGTGTGCAGCCAACGAGACGCCAGACCTTAGGCTACAGCAGCTCGACATCGCAGACCCGGAGTGTGCGGACCCAAAAGCCATTGCCGAGATCCTGGTTCGCTTCCAAATGTCCGCAAATGAACATACAGGAGAAACAGTCCTCTGGAGTGTCGAGCCTGAGATTGTTATTGATCGGGCTCAACGACAATTGCTGGCACGACAACGACCTATCCCGGAGCTGAACGATCGATATAACTCAGTGAACCGGTCAGTAATCCGCGACCAGGATATAAAGCTCTCACCAGTGATCATCCAGCCCACTTCCAGTGGTTGCACGATAAAGGAATTGCGCAGTCATTGGAGGCCACGTTTCGATTCCATGGCCGATGTGACAGAGCTGCACACGATGCAATCAGTCATATCCGCGCTGAAAACTCCGTTTTCTCACAGATACCTGGTCTATGGCATGGAAAACAAGTCCCAGAAGACATTGCTGGCTCTTGTACCATCTTTGTCGTCGATTGTGAAGATACCCTCGGGTGCAGTTGTTTACCTTCCGCAAGCCCAAGGCACAAAAGTCTCCATTGCCCAGCTGTTGCAATCGACAGCCGCTCATATTCTCGCGATGTCTGTTCTGGACACTCTGCACAGCGGCCAGACTATCATGGCGTACAACTCATCCATCACGATCGCCGAAGCCTTGGCTGCACAGGCACGACATATGGACGTTCGGATAGTCTTCGCAGCAGACTCTGATCGGATGGGTTGTGGCTCAATACCGGACTCCTGGATCACGCTGGCTTGCAACGCCAGCCAATATGAGATTGAAGAAACTCTCCAGCTCATCGAAATAGCAGCGTTCGTTGACCTTTCCAGCAGTGCGACGGGCAACAGTTCACTTATCGAGGAGGCCATCACGTCTATCTCCAGAAAGGGATCAAGAGGTTTCCCAATCATTATTAAAGCCCGAGAACTCTTCTCCAATGCCTATGTGGGCTGTGGTGGTGTGTCGCTTCCATCTTCATCGGCCACTATCCTTGGGAATTTCCTGCGACAAAGCCTCAAATTCGCCCAAGCAGACGCGCCGACCAGGAATGCCAGCATTGATCCACCCTTACTCCGTCTCGACGCCCTTGCTCGCGGAGAATGCTGCTATTCCGATCCACTATCAGTAATAGACTGGACAGACGTCTCACCGATACCAGTTCAGATTTCCCGGTTGGACATTGAACCAATGTTCCGCAGCTCTGGAAACACATATTGGGTCCTCGGCATGACCGGTGCCCTGGGGTTGTCACTGGTAGATTGGATGATCAAGAAGGGCGCCAGACAGGTCGTCATGACAAGCAGGAGTCCCCATGTGTCCCCCGACTGGATTGCTTCGCACGCACGCAAAGGTGCCGTTGTCGTTGTGCTCGCATGCGACGTGACGGACGAGTCTGCGCTGAAGGCTGCTCATCGGACTATATGCCATTCAATGCCTCCCATCGCTGGTGTCATCAATGGCGCCATGGTCCTACGTGACACCTCGATACGCAACATGTCATTCGATCAGCTTACAGACGTGCTTAGACCGAAAGTCAACGGAAGCCTTCATCTGGACCGTATATTCGCAGGTGTCGACCTCGACTTCTTTGTCCTCATCTCCTCGATCAACTGTGTAATCGGCAACTGGGGCCAGGCAAACTACGCAGCAGCCAACACCTTCATGTGTAGTCTGGCTGCCAACCGCCGGAAGCGAGGCCTTCGAGCAGCCGCCGTCAACGGGGGAGCTATCGTTGGGGCTGGGTACATGGAGC
Source organism: Stenocarpella maydis (assembly GCA_002270565.1). Taxonomy (NCBI): domain Eukaryota; kingdom Fungi; phylum Ascomycota; class Sordariomycetes; order Diaporthales; family Diaporthaceae; genus Stenocarpella; species Stenocarpella maydis. Next base: position 345,055 of record NQMI01000027.1, on the reverse strand, counting down.
GCGAGTCACGCCGGGCCCTGGACCAGATAGTCGAGAAGTTGCATATGATGCGCCTCTCCGAGGATGACTGGTGCATGTCCATCTGTGAGGCTATTGATGCGTGTCGCCTGGACAGCCCGCATGGGCCTGAGATCTCCACGGGAGTGTCGGACGTGCCCTTTGATGTCCCCAACGCGCCGCTATGGTACTCGAACCCCAAATTCTCATCGTTTATTTCCCACTGGGGACGAGCACAGGACCATATTAACGGCACCGCGAACTCGACCGAAGATGTGGTATCTGTCGCCGATCGTCTCGTCACCTGTAAGTCGCCTCGAGACGTGGTGGCGGTTGTGAGAGAGGCATTCGCCGCGCAATTGCGCAGTGACCTCCGGATCAGCATGTCCGATGATGATCTGATGGCCTCGAGAAGCAACGAAATCGGGCTGGATTCGCTTGTCTCTGTGGATGTGGTGTCATGGTTTCGCAAGACTCTGCAAGTTGGTATCCCGGTCCTAAGAATCATGAGCAATGAGACCCTGGGGGCGCTAGTTGAGCACGCTGCAGCCCTGGTGCCGGTTGCCTTGCTACCAGGCTTGATCCAAGAGAATGGAGTTATGGACACTGAACATGCCAATGGAGTTGAATCAAGATCGATGAGGGTATCTGAAGGCAAGCGCCCCCATGCCAATGGGGTGATGATCGACTGGAATACCGAGTCCCGCCCGCCTACATTTATCTTGAAGACATCACCATCATCCGGAGCACTTCCTGCAGCCAGACCTCCACGTGTTATCATCCTAACTGGAGTCACAGGCCTCCTCGGACGTCACTTGCTCAGTCACATCCTTTCGCACCCAGGTGTTCAGAGGATAATTTGCTTAGCTGTTCGGAGGTTACCATCACGCCTCGCCTCTGGAGAGCTCCCGACAAGTGACAGCCGCTTGTCATACTACGAAGGAGACCTGTCTCAGCCATCACTTGGACTAACCCCTGAGCAAGCCGCTTCAATTTTCTCAGAAGCTGACGCTGTGATTCACAACGGTGCCGATACATCTCATATGAAGACTTACGCTGCTTTGAAGGAAAGCAACGTCGGGTCTACGACAGCTCTCATCGCGCTCTGCCTACCGCGACTGGTCCCGATACACTATGTTTCCTCCGCGGGGCTTGCAGTGCTGTACTGCTCTCAAAATAACGGTGCTGCCCACAATGTACAAGAGGGCGGTTTCCCCGACACAGCTGTTCCTGTCTTTCCCGAGGTTTCTGTGGCTGACACACCACCAACAACGGAGTTCCTTAATTTCGGTTACATGTGTTCCAAATGGGTGAGCGAAAGACTATTGCAGAAAGTTGTTGAAGATGTTGAGCCCAGACTTCGTGTGTCCATTCACAGACCATCAACAATTCTTCGCGAAACAGGGACTTGGGACGCACAAGAGGCTCGGTCGAGGCTCGACTGGGTCAATTCTTTGCTTCAATATGTACGACAGTTAAAGGCGGTACCCAAGATTGGGAGTAACGTCCGTGGAGCCTTGGATCTTGTGCTGGTTGACAGTGTCTGCAAGGGAATACTGCGGGAGGTGTTTGTCGATGATTTACAAGGAGGTATACGCTTTGTGCATGAGGTGGGCGACATCGTAATTCCCTTCGAGGGCATGGAGAGTTCAGAGTACTTACTGCGAAACGACTACATCGAAAAGTTGAAAGGGAACGGAGGGCTCACTGGGACAGTCAATGATGCCGGGAAAGAGTCGTTTAATATACTTCCGATGCAAGCATGGATTACAAAGGCAACAACAGCTGGGATGCATCCTGCAGTGGCAGAACTGATCCAGGCTATGGACGCACCTGGGGCTTCAACATACCCCAGGTTGCATAAGAGGACGGTCTACACGAAAGACTTTACAAATTAGATAGCAATAAATCACTTGGCTTTTTGGAAGTCCCTACACTTCATCCTCTATTTTGCTGACTAGGTCCTATCAGAGGTACTCAACAAGATGCTGAACATGCCCAAGCTCGCTGATAAAGCGCGGGGCACCATTGAGTGGACTTGATCCATGGCTTTTTCCAATACGATATACAATGGTAAGAGCATTCAAAGCAATTGTGGGCTAGTTGGATCGGTCTTTTAGTCCTGAAAATGGACGCAGCATGTTGTACTTCGTTTTGCTCCTCCTTGAACCTGCATATGAACACTTGAGATTTCTCCTTGGGCGAAGATCAGCGTATCAGGGTGAATAGCACAATTTCCTAAGTAATGCTCACTTGTCTGTACACATATTAGCCCTCCAAGTAGGCTCCTTCTGAGCGTTCGATAGTGTGAGGATTCTTCTCCTTAACAACCAACAATCAACTATCGTTTGCTTCATTTCTCATCAGTTTTGCCTCTCTTGTGCTGCCCAGCGCAACCCCGAGATCGTTGGCCACCCTTCAAGTAACTGGCACGGCGAAACAACCTCGTTCGGGAAAGACAGTGAGGGGACACCCAGACACCTATCGTCAGCCATAATGGCGACCGCATTACTCTTTGATTTTGAGACCCCTTTGTGTCAATTTCTTCAAAGCTCAAGTGAAGTCGCTCAGGTAACTGCTCCTTGCATTTCGCATGACGAGGCTGGTTGGAAAGAAGGAAGTCTAGGGAGACATCACCGCTAAGACAGGCATACAACATGGTTTCGACGTAAGCACTTGAGGTTAGGCGCCATTGACAATGGGGTACATTAGATGCTTGTCATGAACATGATGTCAGGTTAGGTAGTTGATGCTGAATAGACCCACAACCATGTTCAATCACTCCACGGATCTGCACAAGTATTGAGTGGCACTCTGAGAGGCTCTCTCTTTTCCCCTGCTCTCTACATATAAGAACCAGCGTCCAATCAAATGAGAGCACACTCATTTCAGCTCTCTACGATCATCCACTACCGACTTGCATGCGGAACTACCAGTCCTGAATCCGACTCTAACCCTCAGAATGAACTTGTATCTCAAAATGAACACAGTGGCCCTCAGTCGAGCGTCCGGTACAAACACATCACCACGTCATGGCATGGCGCGTTTTGCGCTTCTTGATAGCGCTGCCACATGGTGGCCTCGGGTCGGGCCGGATCATGAATCCGACTGTGCATGGCTTCTGTTAATTCATGTACCCTCTAACGAGACTGATGATTTGTTGGTAACACGTTAGCTATGATTAATGTAACTACTAGGTGACATCTATTTGTTCAAATGTCAAGGTCATATGGTAACTTTAATCACGTGGTGGTGGTAGCCTTGAGCGACAGTGAGGGTAGCTCACCTAGCCTCTTGGTAGCTTGTGATTGGCATGTGAACGGCACGCACGCAGGGTTCACGGCGAGTAAACATCGCAAATGGCGGTTGGTCCTGTCAAGGCGCCCAGGAAATCGCCACTGGCCTCATCCAAGCCACGAGTCAAAGTTCTTAGCGTTTGTGGTGGCAGCAGATCTACCACACTGGGGTTGAGGCCATTGGTTGAGTGGGTCTATATCAATATGCATAACTACTTAGGTATATCTCTGGTCAGCCAGGAGGATATGACAACATCTGATATGGGAGGTCATGGGATGTCACTAGTGTTTTACAACATCTCATCTTAGCACAAGGCTGAAGGCTAACTTAGTGTCGTCGCCGGACAACTGGCAGGCTCACGAGCTTAAAAAAGCTTGAGCCCATGGCGCCATTGCCAGTAAGGAACGTCCCCCTTGACACAAGGCTGGATGTCAGCGTCGTGGGAGCTATCCGGAATCCAGACTCACGAGCTCGAGCTCACGGTGCCATTGCGCCCCAGGCAGCTGCCCTCCCTCGGACCATCCACCCCACCGGCAGGTTGTGGATAGATATGCACTGGCTGTCACGGTCCGCGCCCCGACTGGCTTGTGAAAATGATCATTTGCGCCCAAGAGCCTCTGAGCGCTGTTTATGAGCCTTGTTCGTTGTGGTCACCCGGTGTGTGGGAGCCAGTGCGTGGCCAGAGTTCTAAGCTTCGAGCTTGAGCTTGAAGCCCGCGGGACATGAACTTGGCCTGCCCAGGCCCTGGAGGCGTGAGGCCTAACTCGCCCTTCATTTATGTAGCCTAGTTTGTTGAGGTTACTCCTGAAAGTCGCGATACTCAGCAGGAGCAGCACTTGAGCGATCTCCTTCTAACTAGGTACCTATAGATACGGAGGTGAGCTAGTAGTCAGGTAGTTAGCTGCGTCCAGCTTCCGAATGATTCATAGGACGGATGCGGCTAGTTGGTCTGAGGCGGAAAGCGGCAGCCAGCCAGCCCAGCCCAATACTTGAGACGTCCGGCACTGATGATCTGTCTGCGCCGTGCCTAGGTAGGCGGGAGCGACCCCGACGGGCTCTGGGGTCGCTGTCACAGGTTTGTTCGCGTGGGTTTTGTAGCTTTAGCCCAGGGGCAAAAGGAGGACAAAGCAGACGACAAGGCCAGCCATAGGCCGGGCGGTGAGGCGCTGGCCGGAGCGGACTGGATGATCCTGCGTCGACGACGACCCCTCATTGGGATTAGATGGCAAGTCCGGGCGGCCGGGAAGAAGAGGCTGAGAGACGGCCGGGCCTGATCAAGCCAAGGTGCTCGGCGCCGTCGCTGCCATCAAGGTACGGTCGTCGCTAGCGTGTCGTTACCTCCTATGATGCCGATGAGCAGAGAACAGAGAAGAAGAAAGAACCAAAAAACGCAGAGGAGTCCTGTTCCTTGGACAAGGTACAAGTCTGATACACACAGGCTGTACTACTACAACAGCACAGTACCTTGCACAACGCAAATCTTCCTAGCTCCTTGGTTGGCGCATGTTGAATGTCCGTTCTGGGTGCAGCTGCGTTCTCATGCCAACATGTGTAATCTGTAATAGCGTTCCCGAATGGGAGGAAAGCCTTGGCACACAAGGCCAGTCGGACGATGAGGGCGAGCCACAAATACATGAACATGGGTGTGGAAGATCCAGGCCCCCGCCGTCCATCTGGGTGGCCTGTCATGGCGGGAGGGATATGTGTGGAGTAGTAAGAGAGGGAGTCCCAGCAGCCCTATCCCCAGAACACCCCCCCCCCCGGATTCCAGGCCCCCCAGATATCGAGGAGAAATCCGGGGTAATAAGGACGTCAAGATACTTAGCAGCAGTGATCGAGCAAGCCCCGGCAGCGCTCCCACACAGATGAGAAGGCACGCGTGGCGTGCCCACAACAATATGGGAAAATGCCGTGGCCCACACATCCAAACGATAATTAATGCCTATATACTGTGGTAGTAGCCGCGACACGCTCGGTCAAGGTCCGAGGGGGGACAAAGTTCTGGTGTGGCTGCAACCCACCCACCTGAGGTCGACTTCGAGGCTGGGCACCTTCCCTGGGGCCAATGAAGGGCGACTCGGGCGGCCCCGGAAAATGGGGGGAATGCAACGGAGCAAAGGAGATGGCCATGTGACATCTAATCTGTATTTACACTACATAGTAGATAGGCTCTGCCAATTGAGTGTGCCCCATCCCCCAATTCCTGGGGTTTGCGGGCTGCGGGTGACACTTTCTGCGGAGATGCGGGGCAGCAGATGGATTGGTTTGGGGGGAGGGCGATTGGCAAGCCTGTCGGCGATGGGCTCATCTCAACCACGCGCGGTGCCGCGCCGGCGGAGCGAAGCAAGCGGTCGAGCGAAACCTGTCCAGGATTCGAGGGCTTGTTCCATGTCATGGTTGCGAGGCACGAATATATTTCGGATCCGCAAGGCGCCCTGTCCATATTCAGCAACACCGCAGGCGCTCCCGCGAACAACCACAGGCCGAGCAAGAATGGAAAGGGAGCGGACAGCCTTGCCGCCCGTCCATCCCTCGCGTCTCGCTCGCTGCTTGCGCAATCGTGATGCGGCTTTGGCCTGGGGCGGAAGGTGGAGCCGTTGTGTGGGCAGGCCGTGTACATGCTCCGTAGATGTAAAGGCCGAAGGGCGCGAGGTAAAAAGCCACCTGGGCACTTTGACCTTCTCGCCCGGATGAGCCGAGCCACCTTGGTCGGCACGCGAGGAAGCCACAAGAGAGCAGGACCGTAACTATCTCGGAGAAGATCAATTCGAAATTCAATCTCAACGAGTTTGTTTCTCTGGAGAGGCGTCTTGTGGCTGGGACCTGGCACGCCTCTTGGTAAACCCACCACCTCCCCCAGGATCATCAACCAATTGGGTGACCGCGTGACACCCTGGACGCTTTGCGATGGTCAATTGTCGGCGGCCGGCTCACAAAAGGCAGCAAAATAACAGCGGTGAGGATCTCGCAGTCTACGTGGGGTTCTCCTCTGTTCCTTTTCCTTCCTTTCTTTTTTGTTGCTGGGGGAATGTTGGGGTAGTGCACACACAGTATTGCCCGCAAGGCATGCGACAGAGCGGGCTCACGATGGGTCTTTTCGGTAGTGCCGGTCCCCATTGCCTGAATAGACAACACGTCTAACGTTCAGGTGCGGTCAGGCCTGTTTCAGGCCTAGTGTGCGAAATGCGCCGGCGACGATCGTGCAAAGAGATAGATCCAGGTATAATCAAGCAGACGTGTGGTCTATCAAATCCAGAAGAACCCGACAGTTGCCGACTTGCATGGGCCATCCAGCCATTTCGGGCTTGGGGGTTGCACCCTCGCCATTCATGCATTGCGACTAGATGCGACGTTGAGATTTTTGTATGCGGGGAGCCAGAGGGCATTTTAGGATTTTTCTGGATCTGAAATCAACCCTTGACTTCATTTCGACGACGATCCTTGGGGCCGCCTCGGCCCCGCGCGCCTCGCATGTCCAGAGCCCCACGCAGACAATCTGCCATGTACCTGTACCGCACATGCGCATTGTTCATGCCCGTCCTAGCTGTAAAGCCTGATGGGCCTCTTGCACCGGTGTGTCGTCAACGATGAAGTCAAGCGCGACGTCCCCTGCCCACTCGAGACCCGCGCGCCCTATGGCTCGCTGACAGGCCAGACTTGTCGGTCAGTCAGTCAGTCAGTCAGTCAGTCAATCCATGTAGAAGCGACATGTCGTCGAGGGAGATGAGGGAAGTGATGTGCATGATGGACTCGTACCACAGGAGAGCCGCACTGAGCACAGCCCATCAGACAGTATCACAAGCCAGACGCCATGCGTGCATTTTTGTTTTGTGTCAAAGCCCCAACCAAGCCATTCCGTCTCAAGCCTCACGGCGCCCAGCCCTGGCCAGCTGACATAGACACCTGGACCTGGAGTAAATGACCAGGCTCTAGGGTCGACTTGAGTCAAGGCCCTTACCCGGATGCTTTGAGACTAGGGCAGGAGGCAATTTCTCAGGGCGCAGGACAGCTGACGAGTCGAATGTATCGAGCGAGATCCTTAGCCCATAGCAATTCTTGGAAGAACCATTGGCCGGCCCTAGACGTTTAGCATGTCCAGGACGGACGCATTCGAGCGGAGCAGCAGTAGCAGTAGTAGTAGTAGTAGTGATGAGGTCTGTCAGGATGAGGAACCGTACCTACTGTGTACGCCACAGTACAGTACATTCGTTGGGAATTACTCCGTACTCCATAGACGTAGGCTCCAACGAAAGCGGCAGCAGTAAAGCCTGTCTGGTGAGCACCGTTTGTGGGCATTTTCTTTTGGGGGGGGGGGCCAGGGGGTTTTCAAACAGGTGGGCTCGCACCTCCCCACAACCCCATTATCTTGGCCACGACGAGGTCCCCACAAGCAGGCTTGCCCGCTGGTCATGCAGTCGTGGCTGAGAGTGTGTGTGGGCTCCGTCGCCCGTGGGGAAGAGAAGGCGATGGGTTTGTCCAGAAGCCCGCCGTCCCGCAGCCCACCGAAGGGCTTCGAATGTGTGTAGTGTACACTAAAACCCCGCCGGAGTCCTTGGGAGCGTGACCAGGTTGTTCGTCCGTGGCCCAAGCGAATAAGAACCCTGATGAGGGAGAAAGGGCGGCAGATCCACCTGGCAACTTACCCACTGCCAAACCTCGATCCCTCCAGTCTGCCAGTCTGGCCCTTATTACCACACACACAGCGCGACTGCCCAGTCGATCGCCCTGCATCATGAGACATGATGGGTGGATGGACGAATGGAAGAAAAGAGGGCATAGCTCCAAGAGGACCAAACAGAACAAGTGATGATGATATCCGGGCACTCTCCGCGGCACGGACAGGCGGAGGTGCAAGGCTTGCTCAGCATGAGTGCTGTGCACCTGCAACAAGTGCTGGAAGTGGTGCAGGTTGGTACGTACACTAGTGGACTACACTATGTAAGGCAGGCTTAAGCGGGCAGGGGTCACGCCATGTACTCCGTACCCATGTACCGATACATGCATGCAATGTCGACGGGCCAAGTCCAACGAAAGAACGATCCCTGGGCCAGTTTGGGTTCGAAATTGTAATAAACAAGGGCGACTCCTCCCGCGCATCGCGTGCGAACACTCCAATTCCCCTTCTCGATTGCTTCACGTCCTGCGCCCATTTAATGCGCCGCTCGCCCCACCCTCACAACAGTCCATATACCGTCGTTCGTCATCGGCCCCGAGACTGAACAGAGACGCTTCGACGCTGGCTAAGACGGACCCTGGCCTCCCAACCACACGAGTCGACCCCGTCACCATCAGCCCTTGCAGGCCTGCACGTTGAGAAAGGAAAACACCAAGAAAACCAAAACGACGCCCGAGAACACTCACTACTGTGACTTCCGCTTCTACGGACCGATGCACTCGTAAAAGGGTGCCCTACTCGACCACAAGAGCCCGGCCACCACCACTACCCACAACAACAACAACAACAACAACAATGGCGAGCAGCGAGAACGACTTCCACTCCCGCTCCGTTTCGGTATCGACACCAGGAGGCGGCCCGGCGGACAACCCGGCGGACAACCCGGCGGACACCAACCAGATCACCGCTCACGCAAAGAAGGCCTCCATCTCGTCATCGGTGGCGGACTCGCAGGCTACCGGCAAGAAGTTGACGGCCAACAAGAACGATAGGAACGACAAGAACAAGGTCACCAAGCGCCGCGCGCCGCGGGCGTGTGTTTCCTGCAGGGCACGCAAGGTTCGGTGCGACGTGGTTGAGCATTTTCCGTGTGGGAACTGCCGCTGGGACAATGTCGAATGCAAACTCTCAGATAACCGCCGGCGGAGGTGAGTAGTATCCCTCTTTTCTTGCCCACACGGCCGGCACCTTGTCGCAGCTCCGAGAGCACCAAACATACCATACCGTTCTTGTACGAGTCCGTGGCACCCTTGTATCTGTTTCCCTTCCTCTTCGACCGACTAGCCCCCGGTGCAGAAGAATATGGACAGCAGCAAGTGGTGCGTCATATTCACATGTGAGACCGTGGTCACATGGAAGCTCCAGGGAAGTCGAAGAGTGTAGGGGCAGAGTAAAAATGTCTCAGGGTCGCATTCCTGACGGCTTCGGGAGCTGCAGGATGGGACGGCTTGACAAGGGACCATGCTGACTGGGACTTTGTCTTGAACCTTGTACAGGAAGAAGCCCTTGAACACGCCGGCGAGCTCGGCAGGTCCCTCGGTCGGCATGATGCCCGGTGCCGAGGCGCTGCAGCACCTTCATCACGAAGGGGCCACAGACGGCCTTGGTGGCCCCATCAGCATCAACGGTGCAGATCTCAGGAGGGTCTCTTCAGTGTCCATGGCCGGCCTCGAGAGTGTCGGTGGCATCTTTGGGAATGCCGACGCCCAGGGTCTCCCACTATTGTGTAAGCCTCTGGTATCTTTGTTGCTCGCCCACTCAACTCACTCACTCACCCTACACTGTCGTTCGCTCGTTCACTTGTGCAGTCCGCTCATCCTCCGGTGTAAGGCCACACCGTATCACCTGCCCGCGCTAGCCTTGCCTAGCTGTTTTACGAGTTGGATACTTGCTCCCCTCCCCCTTTCCCTCCCCACCAACCCACCCACCTCCCCGAATTAACCCCCCCTTTTTTTTCAGACCAGACTTGCAGAGGAAAAGCCCTGCCCCGTCATCTTCACATGCAAAAATGCCAAGCACACGCACGCACGGATTGCATGCACAATTTTCTATCCACGAGACCGTTTTTCGAGTATCATAAGCTTACGTGGATATAGTCCAGAGGCCTGGCTTCGGCGCCAACACGAATCCCAGTCAGGTCGCGTGGAACCAGGTGCAGCTCTTTGGCGACCGTCTGAACTACCGCAACGAGCCCGCTGAGGTCGACCCTCTAACACTCCTGCCGCCCTGGGTCAAACCGCTTCCCGACAGGATCGGCCAGGATGAGATCCACTACCTGCAACGCAAGGGTGCCTTGAGCATACCCGACCGGCCGCTACAGGAGGCCCTCCTGCAGGCCTATGTCGAATATGTTCACCCCTACATGCCTCTCCTGGAACTGTTCGACTTCCTGAACGTCATCAACGGTGGCGGCGACCGCAATGGCCAGGTCAGCCTACTCCTCTACCATGCCGTCCTCTTTGCTGGCTCGGCTTTCGTCAACAAGAAGGCCCTGGCCGAGCATGGGTACCCGAACCGCAAGGCTGCTCGGAAGACATTCTTCCAGAGGGCGAGGGTGAGTCTCTGCCCCCCATACCTCACTCGTACAAACGAACTATTGGCTGTGCTTGGGCGGTGCTGACTCCTGGTGTAGCTGCTCTATGACTTCGACTACGACTCCGACAGGCTTGTCCTCGTCCAGGCCCTGCTTCTCATGACGTACTGGTATGAGACCCCTGATGACCAGAAGGACACCTGGCACTGGATGGGCGTCGCCATCTCGCTGGCCCACACAATTGGGCTTCACCGGAACCCGGAAAATGGCTCCATGCCTGAAGACAAACGGAGGCTATGGAAGAGGATGTGGTGGTCATGTTTCATGCGCGACCGCCTCATTGCGCTCGGCATGCGCCGTCCGACCAGGATAAAGGACGAGGACTTCGACGTGCCCATGCTCACGGAGGATGATTTCGATATCCAGGTTCTGCCCATCGAAAATACACTGCTACCGCCTGAATGCACCTTGATACGGAATGTAGACATGCAGCGGGAGCTCGCCGAGATGTGCGTCCAGAAGGCCAAGCTCTGTGTGCTCATCAGCCATATGCTCAAGGCTCAGTACTCAGTCCTCATCCGTGACCGGCTCCAACCCGAGCGCACCAACACCACCATGATGCTGTTCCCGAACAAGTCCCTGGACAACCTGGATGCTGTGGAGCGGGTCGACCAGGAGCTCCATACCTGGGGCGCGACGCTGCCGCCGTCATGCCAGTACAGGGAGCTGGTGGGGGCAGACGTCGAAGGCGGACGGTCCACTATTGCGGTGCATCGCAACCTGTTGCACATGGTCTTCCACACGACTACTTCGGCGCTCCATCGTCCTCTGTTCCTCCCAACGTCGCCTTTGCAGCCGCCGCAGGCATCTCGGGTCGTCCAGGAAGCCTCACGCGCAAAGGTCAAGGAAGCAGCGGCGCAGATCACGCGCATGGCCGCCGAGATGCACCGCTACCGCCTGGACAAGTACCTCCCGACCACGGGCGTGACGGTTGTGCTGCCGGCCATGATTATCCATCTAGTCGAGTACAAGAACCCCGACCGGGAGCGGCGTGAGCAGGCCCAGAAGGGCTTCCACGAGTGCATGCAGGTCATGGTGAAGCTGCGCGACATCTACGCGGCGGCCGACTTTGCTGCCGGGTTCCTGGAGCAGGCGCTCAAGAAAGCATCCATCGAGCTGACCGTCACCGGCGCCGCAGCTGCCAGTGCTGCCAATGCTGCCAACGCCGCGACAGCACCGGTCACAACAATGCCGCCAGCCGAAATTAGCGTCACAACTACTTTCGCGCGCCCAGCCACGCCGCCGCCAGAAGAGGCAGGTCGCGTGGTCACGGTTGCGGAGACGGAGGAGTCCAAATTTGCGTACCTAGCGGCGGCGGCGGCAGCGGCACCATCAACGTCGCCGACAATGGGCGGGCTGCCCCAGCTACTGCCGCCGCACTCAGTCATCATAGGAGACTCGCCGCCGCACTCGGAGCGTGAGACCGGGCTGACGCCGGAGGGGAGCGGGTCAGACTACGGTGACGTGGACATGACCGACATGAACGGCATGGATTGGCCGGCATTGGGCAACGCACCCGTTGCGACCCTCGATTTTGACGCTTGGCTGCATTTCCCTGGCGAGGGAATGAACAAGGCGGATAACTTGAATATGCTGTTCAATGACGGCAATACTTGGACGGGGGACCAGTCTCTAGAGAATATGTTCGCGTAGGCTTGGGCATATTAGCTGGGCATGTTGGCATGTTGACGGACTTGATCAGGGACCTAGAGGACCAGTCGGGGCTGCGGATAGCCCGTGCTGCACGTCCACATCGATGACGACGATCTCGATTTGCCACTATTGATAGTGACGACGACTTCGCGTGGACACAGTCCACGGCAGATGCGGTTCCTTCACGGAGACGGAAGCAGCACAGCCCAGGCAAGAAAGGCCGGCCTTAACGACCGCGCACGCACCAAGTACCTTACCAGGCAGTCATAGGCAAGATACACGCGCCACAGGATCAACAACCTCCTATTCAACACAGGGTGGTGAAACCTGAAGGTAACGGAGCCGTCCATGGAGGGACGCATGAAATAGAAGGGGAAGCGTTGTTTACATGAGGACCGATTTGATCCCCAAGCGCGGCAGCATTACTGGTATAGGGCAGGGGCCGTATATACCCCGGATCTATTATTAGACGGGGCATAGACCCCAGGGACATGCATGTTGGAAGAGAGAAATAGTCAGTACAGAGAGGAGATTGTGCGCAAGCACATTTCCAACAGATGCCCTGAGGAGGATGGGGGTTGAATTGGTGAGCCGAGAAACAAAATATAGTAACATCTGAAGTATTGAATACAAAACAAGGCTATACCAGCACAGACGCAAACTTTGTGTGTTATGGTGATGGTTTGTTCGATCGGGCAGGGAGCGTACGATGTGAGCCGATACGGCCTCCCATTGAAGGTGGGTCTTGGAACAGGCACGCCCAAGACATTTGGCCGGTGGGGGGATTTTAAGGGCTTGTGGTGTGCGGATGGTGTCGGCTCGCTTGATAACGAGTCGACGATCCGGGTTACACGGGTGAGAGCGCACAGCCGGGGAGCGGTTAGTTCCGGTTGTGGTGTGTCTCCTTGTCTGTATGCTCGTGTTGTTGTCGCGCGTGACGGTCCTGTTGCTTCACCGCGGACAATGTTTCGGAGCAAGTGGGCCAGCCTTTTTTCCCCTTTTGTTTTGCGCGTGTGATGGCTACCTCATTTAACCGTAGTGGCAGAGTGCACACCACCCACCTCGCACTCGACCGGCTGGCTGGTGGTCTCCACAGACAAGCTCTGGGCCTGGCCGCAGCCAATCTTAGTCGTCCTGAGGATGGTGTGCCTGCGCGTGTGTGTGCGCTGGCCGGCCCCCACCACCATCCACCCCACTGCCTCAGGTACGGTGCCTGACTGATGAACAGGCGAGACGGGCAGAGCCAAGGTACCCGTAGGGCCGTTACCCACTTGTCTGTGGTTTGCCTGCCTCTGCCGGCCTCCCAGTGTGTGTGTCTTGCATGAGTGAGCCAGCAAGCCCCGAACCGTGGCTCCGGCCGGGCCACTCACAGCCTCCCTCCTCCACGCGTGTCATTCATGATCGCCATGGCGGTGCGATCCATGGGCTGGGCTGGCTGGCTGACCTTTGATTGTGTAGGGAGGGGAGACGTTACTATGTAATTATCATGGTGCGCGAGATTGACCGCAGTGTGGCCCGGCCACCTCGGAAAGGCGTACTTGGTTTTAATAACGACTACCCATCGCAGGGTCCATCCAATCTCCCACTGTGGCCCGGTCGGATGTCTCTCGTTCAATAATAACACGGCTCCTGAGGCGAGGGGCACCACCACATGTGGACCCGCCGTCCAGGACGCGAGGTCGCACCGGTGACACGTGCCATCCCTGCTCGAGCAGTCAGCTTTGCCTGTTCCAGAATGCCGGCCCCGCGTCGCGCCTTCCTAGGCCTGGTCTTTCCCTCTTCGAGCCCGCCCTTCCTTCTCTTTCCTTTTCTGCCGTTCGTGCCATGTAACCCCGTAGCCTGCCTGCCTTCCTGCCTGCCAGTGCCTGCCTTGTGCTGGCAGCTTGGCGGGTTGCTGTCAGTACCTGACAGGGGGGGGGGGCGAGACAGAGGGAGGGAGGCAGCTGGCCTTGCATAACTCGACCGGGATGGGCCGCGGAAGCTCACATCGCCTCGGGAGACGAATCATCTTTCACGTCGCCCACCTTCAGCCCTCCCTCCGTCTCGTCTCATCTCCCTCTTGACCTGTTTGTCTGCCACTCGTCCACTCGCTAGCAGTCGCTCGTTTGTTGTCTCCCCTCTTGCCTGTCTTACAACACATACACACACACCTTCAGCTGGTTGCCGCTCGTTTCTGATCTGCGCCCGTGTCTCACATCCAGCCTGCCAGACCAACCAGCTCCCCCCCCCCACCACACTCCGTCTCCTGCATGCGCATTGTCCGTCAAGCAGGCCGACCTCACCTCTAGACCTACTGGCCCTCATCTCTCCTAGGCCGCCTTCTTTTCCACAGACGACACGTCCCGGAGCCCAAGCAGGCCACTTCATCGCTGACGCCTTGCGCTGACTGCCTCGTCTGCGTCTGCATCTGCATCTGCGTCTGCATCTGCCTCGCCTCGCATTGCATGCTAATACGTCAAACATCCACACGCCCCTCTCTCTACCAGACTCTGGCCCATCCCCCTGCATCCGGGATTCCAGACCCTGCGGCCTCTCGTGCCTCACGACCCTATCAACCACCGCCGCCGAACCCTCGTCCTGCCCCGCTGTACAGCGAACCGACGCTCGCCGTGCTCTGCTCCGTGTACCCGCAGCAGCTCCTGCACCTGTCCGCCCCGTCTCCGCCGTCCGTCTCACCCCTTGGCTCCCGAGCCGCCCGGTCACCTTTTTGTCATCATCTGCGCCCGCCATCCCACCACCCGCCTTGTGGCCGACCACTCCAGGCCCGGGTCAAACGGTCTGACAGAGAAGGCTGGAACAGGCAACGGCCCTCCAGCTCACCTGTTCCACCAGACTCTCCCAGGCACTCGTTTGAGCTTCAACGATGGGCTTTACTCGGCCGTTTGCTGTCAATCCTTTATTTGCCGGGTCATAAAAGCTGGAACACCTAAACACAGGGCCATGTCTCCTGTGACCGACCACTACAACGACCACACCATCAACAGCACCCTCTGACGAGACCCAAAAACATGACCGAGCCTTCGATATATCCTCCGCCGGGGGCCCGTCTGCTGCTCTCGAGTCGACAACATCACTCGACGCCTCAGTCCCCCAAGCACCAGCGCCAACATTCCGACGACTTCATAACCCGCCTTTCCCCAATGAATGCGATCGACACATTCCGCGCGCCTAGCGGCCCACTCAAGGACTGCATGGACGCCGCGACACCCAGTGAACAGAGCTTTGCGCTGCGCGCCGCCGTCGCCTCGAAGAATATTTACGAATGGCTCGAGGAGCTGCGAGGCTGGCCCTGGCTAACAGAAGGCGGCCTCGGCTTCCAGGCGCCGAGTCCCACACAGGGCGAGGCCGAGGCCGAGGCGTCTAAGCAGCTATACAATGGGAGCCTGCTGGAGTCTGAGATGACGCGTTACGAAACGCGCATTGCCGAGATACAGCAAGAGCTGGAGAAACTTGAGATCGAGGACATCAAGCGGCATGTGCTGCACAACCACATCATGCCCCTCTCGAGACCAGGAACTCCGGCAAGCCCTTCTTTCGACCGCCATTTCGGGATGTCCTCTCTGTCATATGTGAAAATGGACGACCTGACGGCTGTCATCACAGCCACAGTTGTGCAGGCGTTGCCTAATCTTTCAAGGCTGTTAAGACTCATGAATGCGTGGAGCACTCGCTTGACAGTTCTTCGACGCGTCCCGTTGTGGACAACATCTCTTGCTGATGCTGAGGCTGCGCTGAAGTCAGCCTGGAGCATCATCGGGCAGGCGTCAGACTCTCAGACACAAGAGCCACTTTCGGAGCAGAACCACGAGGCAGAGAAGCCCTCACAACACAACTATGAAACCACGAAGCTATTGTTAGAAAAGAAAGTCTCGGCAGCCGCACGCACCTTGGATCATATGCTTGACAACCTTGAGGGGCGGGATGATACCCTGCCGGACGAATGGCTTGACCGCATGGAAGCTGTCGAGCGAGAGTGCGCGGAATGGACCGCGGCGTATGAGAAAAAGCTTCGACATGACGAGATTGAAGCTTTTCAGGAGCAGGCAAAAGCAGCTGAAGCCGAAAAGGCTGCAAAGGCTGCAAAGGCTGCAAAGGCTGCCAAGGATGTAGAGCCCCAAGAGCCCGCAACGCCAGGGCCAATTATTCGTGTTGACCATCCCGATGGGTCTGAGTCTGCAGGGTTCGGAGACGACATCTCGGACGACGCTGATCGGCCAAGGCCCAGCGTAGAAACCTACGACGCATCAAGCAGATCCCCGATTATTTCTGTCACCAACGTGCGAGGATCGACGCAAAGCACCGCCAGCCCTACTGACGATGAGTCGGCACTAGCCTTCGACGGCCTGGACACTGATCACCTCTCTCTGGACACAAGCGCTCACCCGGCGGGCTCCGATGAGAATCACCGGCCAGGTACCGCTGTATCCGACGCTTCCACCGTTGTTCGCGCGCAACCCCACGACCCATCAATGACCCCAGATTTAAAACCATTGAACGCCAGCCGCATTCACCCCCAGACTCCCCCAAGGGAGACGCGATCGACGTCGATGCCAGTCGGAGACATGCCGCCAGTTCTCGAGTATCCAGAGGACGAGAGTTCAGAGGACAACTCCTTGGACTCGTCCTTCACCAGCAACACGGAGGAACTCGGAAGCCCTATTTATCTCTCCCAGGCAAACGGCGAGGATGATCACATGCGTAAGCAGATCAGCCAGGTCTTGGAAAACATCCAAGCCAAGATTCAGCTTTCATCCCGCCCAACGATCAATCACCTCAACCCTCCCGATCTACAGCTACCATACTCCAAGCCGAGGCCAACGGCAGAAAGGACTCTCCGCAGCAAGTCTAGCATGTCGTCTCGGGCTAGTACGTCATCCCGAGCCAGCACGCCATCCTTCATGCTTGCCCCGGCTCCTCGGCCACGTCATCAGCGGGGCAACCAAGACATCAAACTGTACCATTTGTCCCGAGCAAATGGGGAAGCTCCTATCAAGCTTTTCATTCGCTGTGTCGGTGAGAACGGGGAAAGAGTCATGGTTCGTGTGGGTGGTGGCTGGGCGGACCTGGGAGAATATCTCAAGGAATATGCGATTCACCACGGCCGACGATCACACGCAGGGAGCGAGAGCAAGGTGGAGGTCAAGGACATTCCTCGGTCGACCAGCGCCCTCAGCACTCGGCGGCCTCCTGCGAGCCCCTCTTTCCGTCCAAGTCCTCCCAGCCGGCCAGGCTCGGCGCTGGACTCGACCAGCCCTATCTATGTCAAGAAGAGGCGACAACCTAGTGGTGGCGAAGATATACTGGGCCCAAGGCTGCCTGAAACGCCCCTTGCTTATGGCGGGCAACGTGCCTCAGAGCCGCCGTCCTCCGGGTCAGGCAGCACCGGCCGCTCGCGGTCGAGCTCGCGGATCAGCTGGGACGAAGAAGACAGCTCGTTGGGAATGGCAGGGCCAAGAAGCATGAGGAAGGACATACCGCAAGAGAGCCTGGACTGGGTTGAAAGCATCAAAGAAAAGGTGCGAGCCGTTAGTGGCGGCTCGGCTGCCCCGCCGAGAGATCAGGGCCACGGAAGCGGGAAATTTGGTGACCTCGGTAGGGTAGGCGGAACGAAACGGCTGTTCAGGAAGCCCACGTAGTGGCCGGATGGATCATGGAAATGGGAAAGAGGATTTGTACGGATGGGGCCAATTCGGAATGGCATCAGGAAGGACCTCTGTTTTTCTGGCGGAATTTGGCTCTCACGGACAAAAAAGGTGTTTGGTTTTTGAGCAGGGAGGTGTTGAGCGTCATTTACCGAGCATGGTCAGATGCTGTCACGGCCTCGAAGATACCACTTTGCTTTTTTTTGCCTTGATCTGTCACGGGGCCGACTTCTTCTCGGGCAAATTGGCTTTGTTTTGGTCGGGTGGGATTCGGGACCTGTCATGGAAATACCCCTATTGTTTTGCTTTTCTTGCGCCATTTCTGGCCGGCGTGCAGGAAAGGAGGAGTATTGGCTGCGGCTGCTAAGCGTCGCTTGCCTGGGAGGATACCTAGGTAGATGTGTGTGATGAGTCTGATATGATAGACTTGTCTGAACAACTTGAGCGTCTCCCGGTTTGGAAGATATTTTTGAGCAGTGTGCGTGCCTGCATCAATGATTTTGAGGTACACTGAGGCAAGAGTCTTGTTATAATCTGCAGTATCCCATGCTTATTACGGTGATATGGCTGTAGGGCCATGATTCTGGAGTAGG
Source organism: Stenocarpella maydis (assembly GCA_002270565.1). Taxonomy (NCBI): domain Eukaryota; kingdom Fungi; phylum Ascomycota; class Sordariomycetes; order Diaporthales; family Diaporthaceae; genus Stenocarpella; species Stenocarpella maydis. Next base: position 326,605 of record NQMI01000027.1, on the reverse strand, counting down.
TAAGACATTCGCGAAGCTCGTAGTCCAGAGTCTCCCAATCATGATTACTATATTTCTCAACATATGAAAGATGGTATGTACTATTCGACAAAGTTGCTCACCTTACAAGTCTGCCTGCTGGCCTGATAACTAACGGCCTCCTTGGGATCAACCATAACAACCTTGTCTGGTCGTAAAAGCCGGCCACAGCATAGGAAATCAAGCATCTGGGAAATAGTTACCGAAGCATTCCTTAGACGAAGTAAGCGTATACCCAATGACGCTATTCACCGACTCTGGATACAGTTTACGTGGCGGAAACTCTCGCTGGAGCACATTTCGGCGAGCTGGCAACGAAATCGTCCTGACCGGATCGATGGGACTCGGAATTGAGCCCGGCACAACTCATGACTTGTACTGGCATAGAAAATTAACGCGTTGCCTGGTTACACTGTTGGAGAAGGAGCACGCGCGAGTGCTCATTGTCGGACAGCAGAGGTGCCCCCGGGCGAGTGCTCAAGTGCCCAGGTGAGGATCCGCCCTCGGCTGCCTGTTTCTTTTGATAACTGTTGCTGACGCACAAACGTGGACAACTAATGAGAAGTTGCAGAAGACTACCAAAATACCATAAGCCTGTCAGAAAAAGCTAATCCGCTATATTTTTAGGTGATCTTCAATGATCAGCTCTGCGGCTCTCTCCGCAATCCCATACGTGACAGTCTGCGTATGCCCTGCCACTAGCACCGGAATCTGCGAGGCATCAGTTGGTGCCCGCAGCCAAATCATCCTCAGGGATATAGAGAAGGAAAAAAATTGGAAAACGAATTTCATACATACGATACTTGCGTCAGCGACTCTAAGGTTCTTAGTTCCCCAGACTCTCAGGTGCGGGTCGACGACTCCACCCTCTTCCTTGGGTAGCATGGCACAGGTACTAGAGAAGTGGGAAAGGGTCCGCATGCGTTGACGTGCGTACTCAACCCACTCCTCATCGGTACCAACGGCCGAAAGACCCGGTGCGTGTTCACCAACGAGTAAAGTGGCGAGCGGCTCTGTCTGGGCAATCTTCCGAGCGAACCTCACAGCCCCCACCAGACTCTGTAGGTCGTAGGGGTTGGACAAATAACGGGGATCTATTTCGGGGCTCTGGCTGAGGTTGGATGATCGAATATGGACACTGCCCCGGGCCAAAGGTCGCACTGTGGAAATAGCTGTCAGTGACTTTGCCGTTTCCGGTGCAGCATGACGAAAATTCAACCGGGGTTTGCTACTTGAGTATACCAGTATACATCGTAGTTAACTATACCGGCCGTCCCACCGACTACCGTAACCAGGTTGAAAGGAGTACTGGGTCACTTACTGAAAATCCCGTTGACGTTGATAAAGTCAGAGCCATACAAAGGGTCATCTTTCGAGGGATAGCTGTTCGAGTTTGTAGCTTCTGACATGGTCATTTCCACTTGTGGAACAGTGTAGTCCGAAAGAAACGAAAGTTTGGCTTCGTCAATGACGTTGGGCGATTCGCCAAAGGTTTGATTGGCCAGACCAATAATTGCGGTGTCATCGCCCAATAGTTGCTTCCAGGTCAGGAACGCAATGTTGCCTACCGCAGTGTCGTACCGAGAGACCTGCCCATTCTCCCAGAGAGCCAGTTGCTCGGTTGAATAGGTCGCATTGTATTTAAAAATATCGTGAGAGTTGTAACCAGGTTTCAGTTGGTATGTGACCAACAAACCGATATGATCTGAATAAGGTGTCAACAGCATGGCGGTAATAATACTTCAGTGATCTGAAATGTGGCTCTGGAACTACGCCCTCGCGGCTTTGAAAGAGCACTTGAGGATTTGCCTGCCAATGAGAGCACAAAATTGAGGACATCTGGAAGCTATGCGCACAAAGTCTGTTGACGAAGTATAACGTAAGGAACCCCCTTTCTTATCTAGGACGTTTAGGAGAAGAGTATGTTTAAAAAGGAAGAAACCGATGCTCACCTTGCAAGTTCTCGCCGATCCCTGGAAGGTTAGCAAGTTGCTTGATCCCCACTGCGTGGAGCACACTTTATCGGCCAATACCCGATAGCTCAAGGAGCCCCGGGCTTTGAATCGATCCGGCTGAGAGGATCACCTCCCTCCTTGATGCGATGACCGATCCGTCTTGTAAAGTTACCCCAGTTGCTACAAAGTCGTTCTCTAGGGCTCTGCTCTCGCTCGAGACCCTGTAGGGGGCCTCTAAGTTGACTTTTGCAACGCGGGTGGAGAGCAGAAGGTCAAGATTCGACCCGATCCGAGGCAGATATGAGTTGGCGCTGTAGGACCGTGAATAGTTGTCCGGGTTGGCGCTGCTAGGCTGAAGCATCACCCCAATAGGCTTGCCTCCCAGGGACTCGAGATTGTGTGAAAGCCCCAGATTCTCTAGGGTCGGGACCCAGGCCTGGACTTGCTCGGTCCTGTACCGCCCAACGACGTTGTGGATCGGTCCTTGCGTGCCCCTCCCAATGTGGCCGTAGTCTTGGCTGTCCATTCCGGTAAAGTTCTCAGACTTCAGCATCGCCGCAAGCATGCTTTGCCAGTTCCAGCCCGGATTTCCCAACGTCTCCCATTCGTCGTACTCGGGAGCCGAGGCGCGATTCCACACCATGTAGTTCAGAGCAGAGCTACCTCCTAAGACTTTCCCACGCGGCACATTGATTGAGCGATCTCCGAGGCCAGACTGAGGCGTGGTGGTGAAGTTCCAGTCGTATGGTCCGCCAAGGGTAGATCCAAACATACCGGGGACATTGATCTTCAGCTCCTCCGGGACCGCTGGACCGGCTTCGATCAGCCTGTACATATCGGTAGCAGACAATGTCAGCATCGTCTGCATCAACATGAATATGAGAGATGAGTGCAACCTCGATTAGAACGTGGCAAATGTGAGATGAGGATGGAAAATCTTCGACTAACAAGATGGTGCTATTCTCCAGTACCTGGCTTAGTCGCGTTGCGACCGCAGCCCCCGCAGCTGTGTTGAAGGGGGAGCATTAGCGATTGATTTGTCTTCCTCGGCTTCATGATTCAACCCACTGCCTCCACCAACAATTATCTATCAATGGAATTCAATGTTAATCTTGACTTTTGAAGAAGTATAAATGTTGTGCACGGGGGCAGCCCTAGGGATACTTACATAGTCATAGGTGTTGTTTGCATACGCATGTCCTCCATCGCCAATAGCTGCAGCAGCAGTGGCAAATAGAAGCACCTCAAGAGGTCCGTACATTCTGCTAGCTTTTGGTCGAAACTTTGAATTCAAAATCCAGAGGCCTGCCCTTGGAAGCTACCGAGTGACGAGCCTGACGTCCTACTTGTATGGCAGAAGCTATGCCGTGACCAACAGACCGGACGCTTTCGGAAGCCATGCGGCACCTAAATGCACCGGTGGCTTATTTTTTGCGGTTACCGTGTAACTGCGAGCCTAAGGCACAGATGGAAGGATCTTCAAGATGCGTCACAAGCTTCAAATGCAGCACACACGACCCTTCTGCAAAGAGCAGCCCGGTGAGTAAGCCAGGCGTCTCATTGACTGCTACCAACCCGGCCTCGGGCCAGTCAGAATCTGCTATCGTGTGGAGGCCGCATATTGTCTTGAATCATACAGATCTCTAAATTCATCATGAGGCGACCCCGCCTCGCTTTGTTGGGAGTTGTGTGGCCTATGTGTGATACGGTGGGTGTGATCGAGGTGTCGCAGCTTACTATGCAGGTAGATACCACCTCGGGCTCGGGCCAGGGCCACCGGTACGGTCCACAGTGTAGCTTCCATCCTTTATTTGTATTCAATCATCTTCACAAATTTTTGAAGTGATGCAGGATACTCTGTCGTGTATTCGCGGGCTATTAATAGTTGTAATCTGGCTAGACAAAGAGGATTCCACTTAGAGGGTTGTAGCAGGGTGCATCCATTTTCTCTCTGTATTCAAGTCTCATGCGGAATGACTAAGAGCCCTCTACTCCTGACCTCTCCATCTCTGGCATCACTCGTAGCCGGCGTTGGCATCCGCGTTCATGCCGTTTCCCGTCTCTTCGTTAGATGCTTGCATGGCCTCTGGCAATTAATCACGTCCAGAGCCAAATTACAATACCAATACTACCCCTATTGAATCAGCGCATCAAGGGCGTTGATCCGGTTCTCGGCAAGCATTTTGAGACGATCCTTGGTGATCTTCTCACCGCCCTTGAGCGTTAACAGGTGCGCGCTCTTGATCAGGTTCTTGATCTCCCGTCCGCTCAATGGGATATTCGACAACTCATCTAGACCTGCGGAATCTACATCAAATTGCTCGTGTCCAGCACGCTTGATGAAGTTGTCCCAGACCTGCCGGCGCGCCTCAGGCTTGAAGTCCCGATACGGGAGGAACAAGTCGACCCGGGACTTAAACGCGTGATCCAGGCTAGATATACGATTGGTTGTCAGGAAGCATATTCCCTGATAGTATTCGAGCTTGGTCAGAAAGACGGCCACAAGCTCGTTGCGGGCGAGGTCGGTGTCGGTCCGGGCGCTGAGGAAGACATCTGCCTCGTCGAGCAGAAGCATTGCGTTCCAAAGCATGCAGAGCTCCATTGCACGCTCAAGAGCTGCCTCTATCTGCTTGGGGTTAGTAAAAAGTGTACCTGCGCTCATCGCGTATAGAAGGACGCGAAATTTCTCGGCGACAGCTTCTGCTGTGTATGTCTTGCCGACTCCGGGAGGTCCGAACATGCTGTAACGTCCAGCGTCAGCACATACGCATGATTGAGGCTAAGTCTACTAGAAAGAAAACCGCTCAAAGGGAGAAGAGACTGGGATTTAGTGCCGCGACGGGAAATGGAACCACAGAATAATGATTCCACGGCCCTTGTCTGGCACAAAGTCGTCGAACTGGTTGTACGACAGAGCCTTGTTTTCCACAAAAGCCCACGCGGGCTCTTACTCGTTCTCCGGGAGGACTAGATGGTCAAACTTAGAGCCATTCCGGACGATCTCATCGAGCTCGTCGACATTGAATCGGGCCCAGTCTTTGGTTTTGAGGTCCAAGCCTGTGAGCCAGGGGGACGCCAGGAGGCACTGCTCGTTGGTAAGAGCCTGCAGGGCTTCAGTCCTCTTCAGCGACCCGCCCGAAGGCCTCACCGCCGTAGGTACCGAGAGTCTGTCCTCGGAGCCCTCCGAGCTGGTGGCAGACTTTGAGTCGTCTTCATCATCCGCATCCTCCTCGACACTGTTATATGCATCTGTGACGACCTTAGCTACCTCAGTGGCCTCCAAAGCCCTCAAGTTGGGTTTAACTATGCTGTTCCTCGAGTAGTAGGCAAAAGCATCGATAATAACCCTGCCAGCCACGGGCCTCTCCTCTGGGCACTTAGTCTCAAGAAGAGTCTTAGTTTCCGAGGTAGCTCTGTCTCCAAGGCCTAATTCGACCTCCTTCCGCCCTTCAAGTGTCTCGTGCATAAAAATAAATTCTTGATTTTAAAGCTATTTCCGGCATCAGATCACCTTTATCGACCAATGTTGTATGATAACTAGGTACCCTAACCTACAATGGATAGTCAAAGGGGTAATCTCCACAGTGGATAAATCCTGCCTGGGTATTTGACCTTGGTTTTTTGGTGGTTTTTTTCTCGATTCATGAATCAAGTCCCCGGTATCTCTTCTGTGATATTTTATCGTGATTCCCTGATTTATCCTTCCGAATCCTATCCCACAGGCTGGCTTGTCTCGGTTTCTTATGTGATATCCTACCTACAAGGTGGCACCTCGAGTAGATTCCCACCAGCTCAAGGACAGAGAGTCTCGGGATTAAAAGAGCACGGGATGTCTTTTGGGGCCAGATCTATGATTTCACCGGCCAAAGCGTTCAAGTTAGTAGTGGTAACGTTCCTTTGCGGCTGGAAACCCTCGTCGTAAGGAATGCGTTCTTCGACTTCAGTTCACGCCCCATAGTCAGTACAATGTTCTCTGAAAACGAAGCGAAAAAGGCGTGTGTGCATGCAACATACCAAAGAATGCCCACAACCAGTCCTTTTTTACACTCTTGGTCATCCCCCCAAGCACCATCATGTACAAGGCTGTTGTGCCCGCGCTCTTAGTGAGTGTCTCATTTGTGAACAAGAACTCCGGGTTACCCGCGTGACTCTTGATCAGCACGTGCCTTGCACGCGCTCTTGAGGCGACCCCGAGATCAAAGTAATTCCCAGTGCTGCCAGCGGCGTCCTGCTCCTCCTCCATCAATCGCCACTGCGTGTTCCATGTAGGTTGGTCGAATTTCACATCGCTACCGAAGAAGTCGTCCTTCCGGGAAATGCTACCATCGAATTCAATTGGCCCGTTGTGTGTATTTACAGCATCCATATCAAAGCTCGTGTTATCAGGATGCACGGCTATGTTGGCGGGGTCACTGATTGCGGCGTGGAAGACCCCGGTGGCGAAACCTGGTTCCGATGGAGGTAGGTCGAAGGCGAATCCGCGGCGGACAGCATCGACCAGCATGTCATAGGTGATGTTGCGGCCATTGTGTGGAAGCCAGCCGTGGTTTGCGAGGGCATTGATGCCGGGGCAGGCAGAGCGGGCTGGGACGGAGTTAGCACTAGATCTGCAAAGAAGCACAACGGCACCCAATGCTGCATTCTGGGCGCCTATGAAGGAAAGTTAAAATTACCGTCTCCTTCTCCAGGTCTTTCCCACGGCGGGAAGTCATTCTCAAGTGGCCTTGCGTAGACTTGCGTCGCACAGCAGGCAAGGCTAAAAGCAAGGACGGAAGCTGGAGCGAGAATCATGTTTGTCGGTTTTATTCTAACTTGGTATTCAAATAGTGCAGACTGCTTATTGGCAGATGAAATAATGGTAGACTGGCTTGATCAGAAAGTGCACATGTCGTGTCTTTATACTGGTAGAGGGACTATCATCAACATAGAATCCTACATCATGGCGCGTGGCGAGAAGGCGATGTAATAGGTATATATCGGAGGGCTCCGTCTTTCTGTTCAGCCGCATTTGAGGCGTAATGTATGTTGAATAAGCTTCACGTCGATTGACTAGCATCTTGCACGCACATAGCGTACTGGCGTACCGGCGTAACTGCGTATTGGCGTATCCGCGTTATGGCGTATCCGCGTTATGGCGTAAGCGCTTACTCTGTCTGCCTGGGCCCAGCCGCGCTTATTGCTACGCAACAAACCTCTCGGTCATCCCACGTCATATTCTGGCCCGAGATCCATTCTCAAATATTATGCTTGGCTCAGGGATAGCCGTCTCCGTGAAAGGAGCTCTGGTAATATCACAATCAAGCACAGACCATTCGCCAGCACGGAGGCAACTTAAAGTAGACAATCTTGGCCTCACGCACACTGCCTTGATATAGAATCAGAGACAATTAAGAGGGAAATGAAGGCCAATGAGTTTAAAGATGCTTCTATATTTCACCCTATTCTAGAATGCCTCTCGTTTTCTTTCGCATAACAACTTCACATACTCACCATTATTTTGGTGAATGTAAGGGCTACATAGAGATAATGTCAAAGAGATCGGATATTTGCAGAGTAAAAATCGGATGGTACAGAGGGTACTGGCTGACTTAGCACCCATACTAAGGCTACAGCCAATTTAGAAGGCCAGAATTAATATTCTTTAACCTACCCCTAAGTATAGATTATATATTAACTACTCTTGCCGCCTATATTAGCTATTTGGCTCTAACTACTACTTAGGTAATAGAAATAATAATAAAGAAGGTGTTAGTTTTATAATACTTAATAATATACTAATTACTTCTATTATTTACTTTATACAATGTAGTTTACTATGTACTGAGCCTAGGGTTAGGATTATTGCGTATTATTCAAGTGTAAAATAAAAGGATTGAAATGTGTGTGGGGCGGCCGGAAGGGGGCCCGGCCAGAATCCGGAGCGATGATGTCAGTTCTTCAATCCAGGACTTTCAAATATTTACCGAAACCGGCCCTCAGCAGATGCCTGCGGTCCTTCTAAGGCCACCAAACCCTTGAAGGAGCTGTATGAGCCTACACGGCCGTGGAATAGTGGTATCTGGTCCGGGAGGACGGTTTTGTTATCTTTCCCTTACGTTTCCTCTCGTCATTATCGCCGTTTTACATTCACCTTCGCATTATCGAAAGCCCGTGTGACAGTAAGTGTGGGTTGAAGTTCCCTCGTATTGAATTCTCATGTGTGGGCCTGATTACGTGTATGTCCTACCCAAAAATATACCAATTCGGTCCCGGAACCCACCAAAGGACGAAAGGAGAAGGTGCTTGACGAGATAGGCAGTAGGTTTTATCACCGACTTAAACCCAGTGCGCAGGGGGTTGCGGGGAGTCCACGGCAGTTCAATCCAAAACAAGCTTAAACAGGCCAACAAGCTTTCTTCAAGCTTTTTCAGTGGGCTGCATCCCAGCAAGTCGTTCCTACTGAAGGTTCCATCCGAGCGATCCTGGCTGACAGGGGAAATTTTCGAAGGTGCTGAAGACGATCCAGTCTCTGCCCCCACAAGGACATCACGAGCTGGAGTTGGCCGACTGAAACCCATAACTTGACCAAAACAATGTGCTTCTGAAGTGTCTTCAACCTATGAGCTTGAAAGCACAAAATGTCCCAGACGCGTTAGCTGCGGAGTGTGTTAGAGTAGCGGAATGAAGTCACTGATGCCCGCTAGTCAGTCAAAACAACGGCATAAGAAAATAGGGCCGAACCCTGCAAGCCCACAGGAGAGATTAGAGACTTGTCCTTGAGAAAACACCGCTGCCAAGCCTGTTCAGGAAGCTCGCTCAAGGATTGTGGGGTCAAGTCCTCATTATCAATTGAGGAGTCCCCCCCCCTATGCAGGCAATGATCAATTCAATGCGGTAGTTGTCGGAATTGTCCTGCTGGACATGTCAAGGGCATTCGGGGTCTAGTCCGGTTTTGGAAGCTAAGTAGCTGAACAGTACTGCAATCCAACTCAACATTTTGTCCGAACATGAGGTCTCTTCAAGCAGTTATTCGCATTTCGCCGAGGGAAAACACTGCCCTTGTTGTTCCTGTCGGAAGATGTCCTTCAAAATCAATATTGATTCTCATGCTGTAACCTGCCTTTGTTGGTCAAGTTTTGTATCACGGTTGATATTCATTCGTCCACCATTTGTCTCCCCTCAATGATCACACCTGCGATTAAGGGGATAGTCTAGGACATGAGTGGGAACCGATATTATTATTTGCGGATATGGATAGAATCCTGAAATCTCATGCCAAGTTCATTTCTATAAGAGCTGGCGGCTCGCTTCTTGCCAAGATGTTTGACAGCTTCAGATCCTCAGCCCTGAGATCCAGATCGTCCTCCTGTCAAAGCTTCCGATCTTATCCCTTGCTCCCTTCGTTGCCGCTTGTGCCGAATCTCCTGTCACAATGAAGTACTCTGCCGCCATTGCTGCCCTCGTTGGCATTGCCCTCGCTGCCAGACGTCCCACCCGGGATGTTGTCCACCCTCAACACGTCTCTTCCCCCAACATGAGGAACAACACCTACCCCGAGTACTCCTCCAACTGGTCCGGCTCTGTCCAGATCGGCAAGGGCTTCAACAAGGTCAAGGGTACCATTGTCGCCCCGAGGGCCACCGGTGGCGGCTCTGCTGCGGCTTCCGCCTGGGTCGGCATCGATGGCGATACCTGCAGCTCTGCAATTTTGCAGACCGGTATTTCCTTCTACGGCGATGGCTCATATGACGCCTGGTATGAGTGGATCCGTAAGTATATGCTTTTCTTTTGTGCTACAGTTCCCCGGTGTTTGTGTCTTGCAGAATTCCAGAATGTATGAATTTAGAACTGAGAGCAAGCTATTAACATGTCCTAGCCGATTACTCGTACTCCTTCTCGAACTTCCAGATCAGCGAAGGCGACGAGATCTACATGGAGGTCGACGCCTCCTCCAAGACCGCCGGTGTTGCCACGCTCGAAAACCTGACCACCGGTCAGAAGGTCACTCACTCTTTCCACAACCCTCCCTCCACCCTCTGTGAGACCAACGCGGAGTGGATTGTCGAGGACTTTGAGTCTGGTGGTAGTCTCATCCCCTTCGCCAACTTCGGCCAGGTGACCTTCACCGATGCCTCTGCCTCGGGCTCCCAGGGCACCGTTACCCCTCGTGGCGGCACAATAATCGACATCCAAGATCAAAATGGAAATGTCCTGACCAACTGTGCCACCTCTGGCAACGACCTCACCTGCACATACACTGGTTGATTGGACTTTCTCGCCTATACTCATGGGATGCTTATAGGTGCATTGTTCTGCCCTGCCTGAGAACGTGCTTGGACACAGGACAAGAGCTACACGTAGCTATGTGAAGGAAAGGCTGGGCCCAGCTTAAAGCCCGTATTCTTGATGTTTATATTATTTGGAACGCTACCATATGCTTAAATAACACTAATCCCCACACCTGTGGGATGTCCGTAACACAAACTGCTAAGCTTTGCTCTTTTATGAGCGCATATGCTCTTCAATTACTATTTGTCACTTTTGGAATCCGCTATTTGGGTCAACCATATTACGTCCTCCCAAACTCGAGTGATTGATCAAGATTCCCAAGTTGTGGCATCATGTTTTCTGTCATGACTATTCTTTCTGGATAGACTGGCCAGTAGCTCACGCTCTTGGAGACATCCAAGTTTAGTAGCCAGAACTTGGTTGTGATGTACTTATTTATGTAAGTAGTTGTGATATTGGACATTCACTATCTTAGTGCATACTATTTTGAGCTTGGGGGTCGGGAACTGGCTGACTACCCAGGTCGGTAGCTGTCGACCTTGTAGAGAGGCGACTTGGCCTGGTTGATAAAAGAATAATTTTCCATGATTTTATTCGTTGATTGTTCTCATGACGATAGACTTTCTGCATCTGTGCGCCGAGGTATTGATTGAAAGACTCCATGTACTAGAGGCGTGTTCTCGTGAGCTGCCAACAAACTCCTTGATGTGGAAAGGACCAGTCATTGTGCATAGGGGCACCGGTCCTTGGGGTCTGGTAATTTTAGTGCTGGGGAGCCGTGGCGGAGCATTTCCGGGCGCAGAACTGCCGGGTTACCGACTGCCTCGGGTTGGTGGGGCCGAGCCTCCGAACGGAATATCTGTTGTCCTCAAGCGCATGACCTGGACACGCTCTAGCGGCAGGGGCCTCACATGTCAACACGGTTGGATCCTTGATTTCTAAACAATCATCGTACGGCTACAATGCCTCGTATTTTCAATCCAACAGGTGAGATATTCGCTTCTGCCCGATGACGACCGGGAGAATGACTGGGTGTTATTGACATGCAGTAGCATGGTTGGGGCCTCCAACTCGCAATCATCAAATGTGCGCTCATGCTAACCAGTCTCGTCCGGAACTCCAGCAACACCTGCCGAGTGCGAAAGGTCAAGTGTAAGCAGACTTATAAACTCATGACATTGGCGTCCGTCTCACATACAGCTAGGCGATGCAGCTGTTCCTATCTGCCAGCCATGCTCCAAGGCAAAGAGATATTGCGATCGGAGCAAAGTGACTTCACAGTTCCATAATAAAATCGCGGAAGGCGGCATTGGGCCTGAACGTGCAGGTCAGTATTCGATATGCTTGGGTTAACAACCGGAGATTCACAACCGCAGCGACGTAGGGTACACGCGTATATCGCCATCGCCCATGCTCATGCCCATGCCCAGAACACCCACTCCTCCAATACTTATACCAGAATCCAACAAATTAGCCTTTGGTGTCTGGGCGTAGGAGCTAGGCGAGGCGATGCTCCGTGACTCGGTACAGTGTGATAGATGTACCGGAGTGCCCTCCGTTTTGTACAGTTGGGAATCACTGATTTTCTCGGAGTGTGGTTAACTAACCAATCGAACCTTTAGAAGTCTCGGCCCAAGGAAATTTCCCTTCGCCTGAAGAGCCAAGAGAGGCTCTTTCGAATTCTCTAGTCGCAGGCTATTTTCACCACTACATCACTAATATCGCGCCATGGTACGACCTCAGCGACAGTTCTCAGCTGTTTGGCACACGCCTGCCCGAGGTGGCTCTGGATAGCCCATTGCCATTTTCTGCAATTCTCGCACTTTCTGCAGTGCACATCAGCCAGACAACTGCTCCTTCTGCGAGGGCAGCAGCTGAGTTCTATCATGGCCATTGCATTCGTATCCTGATCAAGCTGAATGACACGGAGCATGGCGAGGTGGACACGCGAGGGTTGGCGCTGGCTTCGGTCTGCCTTTTGCGCTCATATGAGATCCTTACCGGTATGCCTGGTTCACACAAGACAAGTATAACGAAGCTGACCATGAGCAGAGGAGGTCGACCCAAATAGGCACCTCCGAGGCGCCTACTCCCTGGCAGCTTATCAAAGTCCTCTCATAGGCTTCCCGGGAACCGGTCTTTGGGCTGCAGGGTTTTGGAACTATCTCCGGGAAGACATCACTTTCAGCTTGTTTCAGCGATGCCACCTAAAGATTGATCTAGATCCAATACCCCTGCCCAGCCAGTACTATACAGATCACACTTACCTGAACACTTCGTCGCTAATACTCGGCCGCATCATCAATGCATGTTTCTCAGGTGCTATATCAGAGAATACATGGTTTGGCTTATGCAATATGCTTCTCAACTGGTCTTCAAAGCTGCCAGCTCGTTTCAGACCATACTCACGACAGGATAGAGGGCTTGGACTGTCTCTTCCATCCATCAGAATGCTCAGAGAATGTCACGGTAGGCCTATATCTCGCCAAATGCGAACATCCGGGGCTGAATGGTATTAGCATCTACGCTTCATTACGGATTGGTCTCCGCGGCCATACTTTGCACCGAGGCCTCGTCAGAAAACATCGCCCTGCTCAGAACGTTACAGCGCGACACGAAGAACATCGGGAATACGAGAACAGAAATCTTAGAAAATTGTGCACTCGACATTTGTGGCATCGCTTTCACAACAGACACGCCTCCAGTCCTGGTCAACTCATTTGGCCCGATGGCATTCTGTAAGTAGTTCGGACTCCCAATGGAAACGGCAAACCAACATGGGCCTTAGGTGCAAGATTCATCCTTGATGAAGGCCCGCAACAAGAGGTCATCCGCCGTCTTACGGCTTGTAAGCGAGCAACCGGTTGGCCGGTCCATCGACTCATCTCAGACCTGAAAGTTGCATGGAATAGAGAGCTTCCAGCAGATTTTCAGGTCGAGCTACGACCAAATTAGTAAGCCGCCTGCGTAGACCTAGTGGAGGCAAGGCAGGTGGATAACCCCAGAGGGGAAATATATCCCGAGCTCGGATTTGGAATGCCAGCGGGGTGGGCAAACCCGAGCTCGGGAATGGGGTGCCTTCGCCAAACCTATTACTGCCAGTGGCTCCAAGTACATATATACATAAATACCCTATATGAGGAAAGATGGATTTTCATCAGGTTTGCCTGCATCAATGATGCTTTCTGAGGTAGCAATTATGAGCCCAGGCATCCAAGCCTCAAACATGCTGTTCCGCCGGCGCGTGGTAGCTTTCCATCTGAGCTCCGCATGCAGGAGTTTGACATCACTTACACGCCAAACGCAACCAACTCATCCATCCGTCATCCGCCCCTCAGAGGCCGAGGTGCGCAGCAAGTTCCTCGGGCCACGCAACCTTGAGCTCGCTGTTCGAAGTCTGCACGCCGATGGGCTTGTAGTCATTGAGGATGTTGTGCCGCACGCGGACTTGGATGCCCTCAACGAGAAAATGGTGAGGGACGCTCGATACCTACAATCCCTGGGCGAGAAGGGCCCTTTCAACTACAACCAGGGCAACTTGCAACAAGACCCCCCGCCTGTGGCTGAGTATTTCTACAAATCCATCTTCACAAGTCGGTCTACTTTACTCCGCGGTTATTGAGGCATTCACGCTGATAAAGCCAACAGACCCGATAGCAACCCAAATCACATCGACTGTCCTGGGCCCTCGCCCAAAGTGGACCTTTTGCTCCGCAAACTCCGCTATGCCACCACTTCCAGGCGCCGCGCCCCAGCGGCAGCCCGTACACTCAGATGCCGACTTTGACCACCCCTCCCACCCCTTCGCGTTGGTCATCAATATCCCTCTCGTGAGCATGACCCCTGAGAACGGCTCGACTGAGCTTTGGCTCGGCACGCATGCCGCCGATGCCACGGCCCAGGAGGGCAAGCATGGTGAGCGGGCGAGCGGGCGCATCAAAGAAGATATTCTGGCTCAGAGGCGTGGTAAGAGGGGCCCATCACAGCCTAGTGTCAAGAGGGGGGGTATGGTATTGAGAGATTTGAGGCTCTGGCATGCTGGGATGCCCAATACAAGCGACGAGGTGAGGGTCATGCTTGCTATGATTCACTTTGCGCCTTGGTACCGTAACCCGATGAGGCTGCAGTTTGGGGACGACATCAAAGAGCTCTTGGATGAGTTGGAGCCGCAGCTGGAAATCCCAGTGGATTGGGTGGAGAATGAACAGGTATTGGCCTCTTACTTGCAAAGGGGATTTGGTAACAGCTATGACTTTGGCCAGGAGAAATAAGGTCGGGGAGAAGGTTGCCCATTCAACGTATCTGGTTCGTTGTTTTGCCTCTTTTTAGGAGTCTTGATCAGAATTTGGTCTCTCTGGAGAGTGTCGGTCTGTTTGTTTTTAGGATGCTACTTCAAGCTGTTATAGCGGGCGCCTGAAATATGGGAGATGATCAAGTCTGCCTCATCAGGTGCTGGCCTTGAGACAATCCTCGAATGTGGTCACCTTGACACGCGGAAAGAAATAAAGGTAGATGTATGTTTATAGATGTGAGCATTGACAGCAATGGATTATAATATCTACCAGGATCGTAAGGCCTATATACACCGGGGCCTAGCTATTTTCAAAGGACCGATTTCTGTCTCTCCGTCGCTGGCGTCTCCTGTGGCATACTTCCAATTGCGAACACGGCCCGAATGACCGGATCTACCTCTATCAAATCTCGTATGTACGAAAGAATGGAACGTGGATCTGACCTTTCGCAGAAATCTCCCACCCCGGGTACGAAGTTTACAGGCACTGTGAGTAGTACTCGTTGCTGATCTGGCAAGTGCTTCCGGAAGCACAGCAGGTAGCCCCCGTCCAGCCTCGGCCACCGCACTGGCCCCACTTTGACTGGCAGTTTGTGCCAGGCGCAGAGGTGGTCGGGCTCGAGGACGTGGCGGTTGAGGACCTGGTGGAGGTGGTGATGGTGCTCGTACCAGGCAAGACGGAAGATGAGGAGCCCGGGTTGCCACCGCTAGGAGGGGCATTGAAGGTCGAGCCGATGGGGCCGAACTTGATGTTTGAGAATATCACGTTCGAGTTGGGGGCAGACTTTTCGATCTCGGCTGGCACGCCCGAGGTGGTTGGACACGAGCCACGGGCTGCGCCTGGGGAACCGGCCTTGTCGGCGGGGAAAGTCGAGTCGAGCCAGAGCATGTTTGACGAATGCTGAGCTGGAGTTAGCGCTTGTCTATCAGAGACCCAGCGGGTCATGGAGGTGGAGGACTCACGTCGTCCCAGACGGACAGAACGAGCACCATGGGGGCGGCAACGGCCTTGCCCATCTGGGCGAGGCCTCCCCTCTGGTCGAAGATGTTGACATCACCAAAAGCTGTCTTCTGAGCGCTGCAGTACTCGGCGGTAATAGAGTTGCCGGGGTTGCCGGCGACGTTTGACTGAGTGTTCTCGAAGACCTTGCCGTTCTGGACGTAGAATCGCTTGATCTCGCCCAGGTTGCCATCACTGCCCTTGAGGAACTGGGTAACCACAGTGAGCTTCTTGGTGGTGTCGAGGGTGAATCCTGAGCCAGGGCCCTGTGGGTTCTTGGTGGTTAGCCACGGATCGGCGCTGACACTGTGTATCCAGGAGGCTCAATAAGTGGACGTACGTAGAAGGTCGTGTTCCCCTGGCGGTACGAGTTGAAGTCGCACCCGTCGGGGTCACAGGTTCCGGCATATCTGTCTGCAGCATATGTGCCTCCACAGTTCTCGCCCTCGCAGCGCTCCTGGCCGACGGTGCCGCAAGGGTGAGGAGTGTACGCAGTGCTGATCGAGTTGGCCTCCCAGATATCCATCTCGGAGCAGCAGGACCCGTAGGTGCCGTGACCGGCGCTGGCGTCGTTTGTGGATGCACTCCAGCCTTCAACATTGGCCTGTATCCGAGTTAGAAAATCTCGACTCCGTGCTGGATCCCGAGCGTGCCCAGTGTGAGCTTACCTCGCCGTTGATAAACTTCAAGTCACGAGGGCACTGCGAGTCACCTAGTAACATGTTAACTACCTGCTACGGGTCCTGAGGTGATACATTCTGGGGACCCACAGTAGCCAGTGCCGTATTTAGCTCCGGCCTTGTTGGAAGGGTACTTTGAGGCACCGCCATCCTGATCCATGGACACGAAGTAGAGGGCCCCGTTCAAGCCGCAAGGCAGGTTGCTCACGTCAACGTCAAAGGTGAACTCGTTTCCGAGCAGAGTGAACATCTGGTACTTGGTGTCCGATTCCATGAGATAGGTCCGAGAACCGACGTTGGTGTTGGACCCCCCCGTGGTGACGAACTTCAGGTTCAGGGCATTGCCGGATGTGGTGATGCCGTAGGTGCCGCTGTAGTCTGAGCCATCCACACAGCAGTTCGCCGCGCAAGCCTCGTTGGTCGAACAAATGGATGTGTTCCATTGATTGCCAGTGTAGCAGTTGGTGTAGCCAGCAGTGTCGTGCAGCCATCGCCAGTTGGCGTCGATCGTCACGGAACCGGTTACACTCGTGCAGGAACCACCAGATGCGCACTTGGCCCAGGTCAGGGGAGGATGAGTCTCAGCCGTCAGGCTGCACGCTGCCTGGGCTGAGGCCGTGGCTGCAAGGGCCGAGATAGCTGCAAGCTCGCGATACATAGTCGTGGAGTTCGAGGATGAACGGGGACGGGATGTAGAGGCCGAAGCTTGCAGGAAAAGGGGTTGGAGATGTCGAAGCTGGACGAACATTCTTTTATAGAGCTCTATCGACACAAGACCTCAGGTTGAGGACCGGAGTAAGGTTCCGGATCACATAGCCTAAGATGCCAATGCCCTCCCCTTCGTGAAGCCACCACGGCCCGTGGCTCAGCGCGACGCCATTCGAACCCTTGCGCGGAGCCCCACGGGGGCTGGATCATCGTGACCCTTCATCACTAGTCAGCGAAAGGTAATGACGGTTCACGGGCCGTGGAATGTGGTCAACCAAGGAAGCTAGCGTCTCCTCGACGGTCACATGGAGTAGGTCTGGCCATTGCTGCGCGGCTCATGGCTCATAGGCTTTCTTCTTATCGCACAAGCACCCCGATGATAGGGGCTCGACGCGCCGGGGAGGAGCTGTCTAGATTCTCAGCTTGGAGGTTCATTCAGCCCACAAAAGTTCACGCAGGAAGCCGAGGCCCTGATAGGACGTCGAAGTGGGCATGCCACTTCTCCAACGGGCGCTATACCGGAGAAGGTACGCATTCTGGGACAAGATAAGAATGAAGCATAACAAGTCTGATGAGGCTCTCCAGGTGAAGGCCTGGAGCGGCACCGGGCTAGTTGGCCGGGGTCATAGCCGCATCAAGGCATACGGAGGCGCTCCCCCGAGAAAGATGGGCACTAGATGTATGTAACCGTGTGGACTAGACTACATATAGCAGCCAAGGGCTGTCAGGGTCGTATTAGGCGTTCGCAATCGCCCCTGTCCATCATTGTAGATGCTAGACAGCCGCACGGCCTCGCCCTCGTGATAGAAAGGTCGCCTGTTGCCGCTGAGCGGGAATACCTAGGTAAGCTTCCACAAGAGTGCTTGATGTTGTTTTGGGAAGAATCTCACCCCTTGGCGCCTTGGCCACGGGAACGCGGGGCGAGCAGCAACAGGCTCCCCTTTGCTCCTGTCCTTGGGCTGCTCGGGTCTCGGGCGGCCACCTGCAACGAGAGCTGGATCACGACTTGGCACTAACTGATCGATTCCCACGTATGGTTTTAGCTGTAGCTGACCCATGCCGAGGGCTGACCCCGCGTGGAAATCTATTGCTTGAATACTGCACCGCAGTCAAAGTCGGGCGATGCTTTGTGATACGAAATGTGATAAATGACACCCTGAGGCTGGAAAATCTTCGGATGCTGCCGGAACACCGCAAACTTTTCATTTACCCAGGTAACATTGTGCGCTGAAAAATACCACACCGGATTCTGCGCCACGTGCCAAGAGCAACCTAATTTTTATTAACCGTGAGTCGGATGCATCGGACTGCGGAACTCTTCCCGGCCACCAAGCAAGCCCATAACGAGAGTAGCCGCTATTCCAACCACTCCTTGATTTCAACTACATTATATCACTACTATATTAGGCTTATTAATTTAACATAATAAATATAAATTTATATATTATTAAAGTTAAATAAATAATCATTAATCTTTGTTATAATAATATTTTTATACTTATTTATTTATTATATAATAATTATATAAAGGCGCAGCTAGTTATATAGTTTATATTAAATTCTCTAAAAGGGATTCTGGAGAATTCTAGCTTTCTAGTTCCTTATCCTATAGTATAGCAGCATAGAATGCTATCTTAAATTAGATATTTATTTTAAAATTATATTTTATAAACTTCATTAAATTCTATTTATGATAGTAAATAAACTTAAAAAGTAATTACTTTTAAATATTAAATAGCTTTTAAATTATATTTTAATAATATATTAAATAATGTTAATAATTCCCTATATTAAGTATTAATATGAAACAATCATTTTCCTTAAGCATCTTAAATTTACTATTATAAATAGAGCTAAATTTAAATGCATCTTACATACGGTTCGTTCCCAGGGTTAGGTGTGCGAACTGCGTTCAGCAACCAGAGCACGGGATAGAGACTCTCTCTGTCCCTCCACTCTGGCCGTCTTGCTCGCGAGCTTGCTCACGGTGCGCCTCCTCGGATACGCTGCCCCGGCGGGAACGCCATCTTGTCACTTCGACCGTTGCAAGCAGGCTTAGCTCCGAAATTTCCTTTGATCAGGACATTCAGTGGCAGCTTTCCCCTCTGTACTACCTAATAGTTTCCTTGGTATTGCTTGCTTCTAGATAATGTAGCATTCTGGCCTTCATTATCTTTCAAAATATTCTTGCCTGTCAGTTCAATCACAGCTAAATTATGTTGATCTGAGCTTATTTCGGACTTCCATGCAACATTCTTATCTATGGCTGCTTCGTGGTCCCAAAGACTAGTGGACGGGCGGACGGGTATTAACATGGTAGCAAACTTGCCCCTACCTTCTCAGACTGTACCCGATATTCCGTCGGCTAGGCACAAGGATAACCATACTGCGACTCTCCAATGGACGGCTGGTCTTCAGATCTCCCTAGTGTAGTATCCATGGATAAGTTTGAAATGTGCCGCAATTTGAGAAATACAAAGCCATGAAAATTGTGCTCAGAGAGTTGGTGGCAGCATCCGCATCGATGCGATGGCACGTCAATTTTCTCTGAAGTCCTCTCCTCAATCCCACCCTCCTTGGAAGGGTGCATAGGCACGACACGCTGAGCGGCGCCGCGTCGGCCCGCCTGGTGTTACCCAACCGGGGCATCTCCAAATGAAGTTGCAACAAGGAGGCATGTGATCGAACTGGAAGCATGCTATTTTGAGACGACGCATACAGATTACTCGGCTCGAACTTGTAGTTGCATCATATCTGAGTTGCCAGCCCCTGAATTTTCTGTTGCAGACTCCGCAGAAAGTAAAGGCGATATTAAGGCCATCTGTAAACGAACGACTTCTATGTACTCTTTAAAGGGTGGCCAGATATTTCGAATTCTTAAATCCCATTTGTGGGAACGGAAAAGCACTTGAGTAAATGCTAGATCTTGTATCCCCAAACAAAAGCACAAGGTTGACGGACAACTACATTGCTCCAAAATGGTTTATATGGCAGCTAGTAGCAGACATACCTGTAGGGCTTCCAACCTTGGAAGATGCGACATACGATGTGATTGTCACTTACTAGGTATTGTGCCCTGGCAGGTAGCATTTGCGGCCATGCCAGTGCAGCACAGTTCCTATCTACTTAAGAGCTTTATCATCTATCCCTGCCACTTCAACGATACTTTCTGCCGCTGCAACTGAAAGTCTGGTGCCCTTCATTCCAAAACTATAGTATTCGACAGAGTTTGCGGAATACGACATCATACTTGATGCTTGCACAACGTAGATTACCTCAACTACGAAAGCAGTGAGTGTTCACGACTGTAGGAAGGGACCGCCGCTCCCCCTTTTTTTTTTTTTTTTTTTTGCCTCATGGAATTGTGACCGGATAAAAAACGAAACCAGCCAGCTACGAAGCCAGTACAGTACTAGCAGGGCCGCGCCTGTAAGCTTACCAGCTAGTGAAGGGTTAATTCATTTAAACCTAATCTGTACTGATACTGTGTTTAAGTTATGAACTATAGGAATTGCTGGCTGCTTGTTAGTAGAAATCTGTTTAACGAAAATTGGTTTACTTTTCCGTCTGTGTTGAAGCTAAAATAGTAAAATTAATCCTTATGGAGTTGTTATAATCTTGATATTGTTCTCTAAGAAGCGTCCTGTGATTGAAATCATTGGAACGTTTGGGAAGCGATCTCTTTCTCTATTTTGAAGAGCGGAGCACGTTCGCTATATGAGCTTTGATCGGATTCAGGAGGCTTTGTGTGACGGCACAGCCAACTACATATACTGCACAAGAACCTACGCAGGTAGTTAGGGACACTGTCCATGGCTAACTATATCGCATTGGTCACCGCTCGTGACACTTTAAAGCAGCCCAAGCGATGATTGAGTTGTCAAAACCATCCCAGCCTTGTGACAAGACACAGCCTTCAAATGACTATTAGACTGTAGACTAAGGGCCCCTGTTGAACGGTTTTTCAGAAATGCGCCTAACTTCACCAACTACTGTGACGCTAAGCTGATGATATCAACCAATTTTCACGTATTTGTCACATGTACCATCCCGTAAGTTCTACTGTAGCATCGGTCTGAAAATCGGTCTTCAGTAGCTCTGGAGCTGAAACACAGTTTAAAATACTGTTTTCTGATACTGCAAGGATTCCTTATCTTGGTAGTTTCTCAGACGTACCGTGCGGACTGATTACTCGATTGTTTCGCAAGTATTCCTAGATCCGGGAAGGAAACCATGCGAGATCAACCTGGGCATATTGATTTCTTGTCGTCTGGGCATTCGTCTGATCTTTCTATCGAGCAAAGTCTAGCTTGCTTACTGTTGGTCAAGCATCAATACCGGCCAGTCACGAGGGTTCAATACTTCAAGGTTCCTCCCGCCTCGCACTTTCTGGGGCGACCATAACTAGCGAGACGTGTTCGCGCAGGTTGTTAAGTCAGTGCGCGTCAAGGTTCCCCGCAGGCCGCTCCAATATTTAAAGGTTGGGGTCACCACTAAAAAAAAACAAGACTTTCTACGCATTGTCTGAATCTCCATTATCAATCGGTCTTCACTTCTCAAATCCACCATGCCACCGCAAAGTGTCAGGCAGCTGGTAGCTGCCGCCTTGTGCGCCATACCAGCGGCCCAGTCATGGCCCAATGGACCGTTTGTCACGGAGGGATCCTCGATTCTCGACGCACGTGGAAATCGCGTCACGTACGCTGGTGTGAATGTAAGTCGTTTCACGTCTTGACGGCAGGCTACGCACGAGGCTCATATTGTATTCTTGCTGACTTAATTGATGCAGTGGCCAGGAGCCGCCGAGACGATGGTCCCGGAGGGCTTGCAGTATCAGTCGATCGAGAGTATCGTGACCAAGATCAAGAGCTTAGGCATGAACTCAATACGACTGACATATGCTACTGAGTTGATCGATCAGAGTCAGTGCGAATCTTCCCCTACCATGATTCTCCGATCATTGAGCCTTAGTTACAACGTTCCAAACTTAAGGCTGTAGCAGGTTGTTGACTCGTGAATAGTCTACATGAACAACATGACCGACATCTCAATCGAGCAGTCGTTCATCGACGCGCTAGGCCAGGAGAACGGCACCGATATCTTCAACAGCGTCACAGCCAAGAACCCGTCATTCGACACAAACACGACAAGACTGCAAGTCTATGACGCCATCGCGGAAGAATGCGCCAAGCAGGAAATCTATGTCCACCTGGACAACCACATTTCCAGAGCTTCATGGTGCTGTACCCCGTTCGATGGAAATGCATGGTGGGGAGACACCTTCTTCTCTCCTACAAATTGGACCAGAGGTCTTGCCTATATGGCGGAGCATGTATGTCGTTCCTTCCCCCCTCCAAGCAGGGCGGACCACTAAACGATACACAGGGTAAACACTGGCCTAACTTGATGTCCATGTCTCTGTACAATGAGTTGCGCCCTCCCTGGTCTTCGCCTAAACCGCCTACTGTGGAGAATTACACATGGGAAGTTTGGTACGACCAGGTAAAGAAGGGCTCAAAAGCCATTAACTCTGCTAATCCAGACGTTCTTATATTCCTTTCCGGAATCAACGGCGGTGTTGACCTGTCTGCCGTCGTCAACGGGGAAGACTTTGAGCCGAGTAACCAGACGTTCAGCAGGTCCGATTTCACGGGGTATGAGAACAAGCTAGTGCTAGAGCTGCACAGCTACGACATCGTCTTAAAAGTAGACAACTGCCCCCTCTATAACGTGAATCTTTTCGACGCCGGATACTCCGCGGTAAGAGTTAACGCGACAAACAAGTTTCCCGTGGTGATGACCGAGTTCGGCTTCACCAACGATGCTACGACGTGGCAGAAAGATACGTATGCTCAGTGCGTGCAAGCTTTCCTCAGGGACCAGGTGCGGGGCCAGGGATGGATGATCTGGGTGATAGCAGGCAGCTATTATGTTAGACAGGGGAATCAGGACTCGGACGAGTCGTGGGGCTTGCTGAATCACGACTGGTCTGATTGGAGGTCGCCAGAATTTGTCAACGGCGGCCTGAGGCCCCTGGTGAGTAACACTCTCCTTCAGATTTCCTGAAGCTAAGAAGTTTCCGCGCCGCTCGAGATCACGACGACGCTGTCAGCTGTCAACTCTTCGGCGCCCCGGGCCCCCGATGGGACGGACAGCACGACAAGTGCTCCGGGCTCTGAGTCAGCGGCTTCGAACAGTCGGGCGAGTGTATTGCAGATGGTATTATTAACATCGGGGGTTTGCATGCTTGGAAGTTTATTTTAGTGGATTCAAGTTATTGGGAGGCTCGAATGCTCAACATGCACGAGTCGTACATCTGGACACCACCGAGGTAAGGCCCGATAATTGGTTGCGCTGCGCCGGCGTGGTTCCATCGGTGCATTATGGTAATTTCTTTGGACTCGATACCACGTGTTCTAAACCCAGGAACTTAGTTGCCCGTTGCATGAGCAAGATAGAGTTTATTACAGTTTCCAACCAACAAGGCTGTGAAAAACAGTTGTCATAGATTCCACAAAACATCAGGCTTTTTGGCTTCATGTTTGAACGGAGCAAGCTGATACTGTAATCTGGCTCTGTTAGATGTGTTATGGCTGTGCAGCACCAGCAAATCTTTCAACCGTCTTCACCACATGACAGTTATGGGGGAGCAGTCGGCGCCGTGCGACGGTGGCGTGCTTGAAAACCGAGCGTGGCCAGGCCGTAATGGCTTATCGTAGACCTATGTACCTCTATTGGGGTCCCGAACGTTAAATTGTGTTGTACTTTTCCTATTGGCAGTTCTGAACGCACCAGGCCACACTTTGCCCCAACGTATTAGCGAAAGCGACTTTGAGTGGAGAAGTCCACATTTCTTAACGTTTGGGATCCTGGAGGGGGTGGTATTGGCAGAAGTTGCGCGTCAACGGGTTTGTCCGGACATAAGTTTTCAATGATGACGATCGTCGACTGCCGGATTGCCCAACCTCCATTTTGAAGGTAACTTACAACTAACTGTCCATCATCCATCCTTGTCAGATGCCACGTTCTTGAGTGTCACCGGGGCCTCAGGATCTGGGGGCCTCTATACGCCTGTGCTCGCATTGGCACATGTATTAAACCGTCGGATATAACTTGGAGCGGAGAACCAACAGATCTCCGGGCCGGGTCCAAGCCAATTAGAGCTAGGAAAGGGGCGGGCCCACTTGAGGATTTCTTGCTATGTCTGTCGTTTTGATTCCCACGTTGGCAAAGATTCACCTACATCACCTCAGCCAGGTCGTAACAACTAGACCGTCACCTGCTAGCCCTCAAGTTTGGTAGAGCTCAAAGGAGGCTGCGGATTCGACTTGCCCATCAATGTAGCCTCCCAGGTTCTTCTCTCCTTTGCTTACAATGAGCAACCGGCATCCCGGAGATTCGACAACTAGAGCTACACCAGCTGCAGGAAGCACCAGCGGAGAAGCTGCGGCCGAGGGCTCAACAGCCCAGGCTGTGCATGAAGACGAACAGGAGCATGATTCTGATTCGGACAGCGTTGCCGATTCGGCAATCGAGACGGATATTTTGTCTACAATGACAGCGCCAGACGAGTTTTTCGCATTCATCGAGGAGAATGGTAGGACATACCATAGTTATAAGGCTTCAAGTAGGGTTGCTTATTCCCGAGTCACATGCAGCTGCTGACCAAACCATCTCCTAGAATATTTACTTCCAAATGATGTTAGAGAACAGGAGAGAATGGACCTGCAGCATCTGCTGTACCTGGAGACAACACATGGGAAGCTGTTTCTTGCACCAGTACGCGAGAACCCGAGGAGGTGCCTGGACTTGATGACAGGAACCGGGAACTGGGCGATAGACTTTGCCGACGCATTTCCGATGTGCGACGTGCTGGGCACGGATCTCAGCCCGATACAACCGCAATACGTTCCTGTCAACTGCCGGTACGTTCATTTAGGCGTCGAGAAAAAGAACCAAGGAACTTACGCATTCTGACGGATGGGAGCAAGATTCGAAGTGGACGACGCTGAGGACCAGTGGAACTACCGGAACAAATTTGACCTCATCCATGCCCGGGCATCGGTCCTCTGCTGGAGAAACTATGCAGTGTTCGTCAGTGAAGCCTACCAGGCATTGGAGCCAGGGGGTTGGCTCGAAATGCAGGAGTTCAACCACAGGCCGCTGTTCCATGGTGAAGCCTCCAACAGGAGCGCGATAAAAAGGTACTGTGACCTGATTGTGCAGGGCGCACGAAGCCAGGGAATCAACGTCGCAGATTTCAGCAATATGAAGAACCTCATGACAGCAAGAGGCTTTGTCAATATTGAAGAAAAACGATTTGTGTGGCCACTTGGTACTTGGGCCAAGGGGCGTCACCACCGGAATCTCGGGATTTTATTAAAACAGAATTTTCTCATGGCTGTCGAGGCCCTTGCTCTTCGGCCCCTGTCTTATCTGGGATGGTCTCAAGAAGAAATTCAGATCCTACTGGCTGAGGTGCGACGAGAGCTTCAAGATAACAGTGTGGACGGCTCTGCAGAAATGTACGATAAGTCGCACCAGCCCTGCCCTCAGTTAACATCCTGAACCTGGCTAATGAAATCCATAGTATTTTTATCTATGGTCAGAAGCCACCTGGCTGATTATTACTGGAGTAATGGGACACATTCTCGCGAAACCTCATTTCATATGCGGTCAGACGTGTCTCGCCTGTCGTCAGCTTCCTTGGCCACGTACGTGAATTTCCATAAACGTGAAGCCCTAGGGCTAGATTCAATGTCTGATGACACAACAGTATGTGGGGACTCTGTGCCAACAGAGTGGCTCGCGGATGAAGCTGTTCAACCGGTGGTGTATCTGCAGACCTCGAATGATGCATCAATTGAGAGCCACCTGGGCATGCAGAAGTCAACAACGCCGAAGCCGCCGATTCTGCCCGGATCCAAAACCCACATGCAAATACATGATGTGTAAATTGATAACTTTAACTCAGTGCTCGTCTGAAACCATGTCCGCATGCTTCCGCAACCTAATGAAACCGGCGGCCGGGGAACATTCCCATTGGGTCGGTCAGTACAGACATCCATGGATGGCATGGCATTATGCAGGGGTCTGCGTGGCAGCCTTGCTTTGAGAAACACAATGCCAGTAAAAACGATTATTAGTACGATCGGTCAGCGTAAATATAGACATCATTGGGTTGCCCATGAACCAGCCAATTAATTACCCTCTCCATTTTGTCTGACTTCACCGGTCGATTGAGCCCATCAAAAGAATTCAGACACAGCAGATGTCTAAGTACAGCGGATTTCCTCTGGCTTGCGCTCCGTACTGTATAACCGACTGTTCTGGCCTCAGCGCTGTGCGAATGCTGAAAACAAGTAGTACAGCCTTTATTACTCTGTCACGCGATGCATCTACTTGCGCTTTTCCCATCCTCTGGCCAAATTTCCAGGCCCCATGGTCACTTCTTTGACCCAGGCCAGTGCCTCCGCCGGGGGTGCTGTGTAAACATTTCAGCTACCCACGCTGACAAGTTCTATCCGTGGATGGTCGCCCAGCTTTCTGAGTTCTCTTGTCAAAGGTGACCTGAATGGAAAACTCAGACGCATGTGTAGGCGGAGATTTGGCTGATACCAGCCGTGGCAGAGGCGCTCTTGAGTTTGCAATCTAACGTATTTGACCATCACGCTTTACTACGTAATTTAAGACAACTGCTCGGTCTCTCGGCTCATTGGTCGATCCTCTCCTCAGCTGGCCAGCCATTTCAAGTCGTCCCTATCAAATACATCTCAGCCTAGCCGCTCCTGGAGCCTGTCTAGACCCCCTCGCTGGAGTCAGGGACATCTCCTCCCAGCGTCTTGCGTGGGGGTGCAAGAAGGTTCAGACCCAGATATATGCCGGCTGATATGAACGTTGCTGTTAACCAGAATGCTTTGTCTATGAGCGATGTCAGCTAGTAATTGAAAGTAACTCTATTTACCGTACCGCCGTGATCATCAGGAGAGGTCTCACAGAAATCTGCATAATTTCCAATGTCGACAGTAGCATCGATGGGGTGTACCAACCCTGGGAGGTTGATGGGTACTGCTACTAGCAAAGTGACCAATGCTCGCCAATTTATCCCGTTTGAGTATCGGTAAAAGCCGTTATTATCATACAGGGCGCGGACATGGAGCCTACGCGAACGGAGGATCCAGTAGTCGGAGACCTAAGATCACCATACCCAGGTAAACATCATCGACTTTTGCCGCTCTGACTATCCGAAAGAAGAAACATACCATGATAGCTACCACCGGAGCGAGTACAATAATGTACCCGCTGAGGAATGTAGTCAGACTCTTAGCACTGGCTTGGATTTTCCACGGACAAGAAGCCCAGCCTCCAATGAAAGCGGTGGCGATCGCGCCCCGGCGGATATTCAGCCACCGCAGTATGAGGAATGCCAGGTCGTTACTTGTTGCGATAGAATTCGTGGAGATGTTTGTACCCAATGTTGCAAGACCAAAAGCAAGAGCGCAGAAGAAAGCGGCGGCGCGACTTTCCCACAGACCGATGATAGATGTTGGGTCCCAATACAGAGTGCCGTAGATGGACTGGCCAGCGGAAGCGATGACAATCCCGATGAAAGAGAATATCCAGTATATGACTGGAATGAAAAACATTTGCCAGTAAGCCACTGACGGTTTATTTCCGTATCGAGTCAGGTCAGACTGTGAGGGCACCCAATCAGCCGTTGTCGCGAGGCAGTCCAGATTCAGGAGCTTATTCAACTTGCGATGTTCAGTGCAAGTGTGGTCTTCCCACTGGCAGCCACATTGATGCTCATCACCCAGGCCCAACTTTTCGAACTGCCGGATACGCTGGCAGGTTTTGAAAGGATGGGTCCAGTTCCGCCCGTGTAGACGGCCCAACCAAGCATAGCAAAGGCGGCCGTCATGGCGCAAGCTGACTTGATCAAGAATAACCACTTCATCTTCCTTGGATTGATGATTAGTAAGGGAAATTGTACTAAATGATTTGTTAGTTGGCCAGATTCTGGGTACAAGAGATCATCGACTTCTTGGGGATACCGACAGATCCAAAAGACCAGGTAGGCAATCATCTTATTGCTGGAGATGCTTGAAGATGCCGCCAAGCTGTTTGGGAGTTCTCTAAGGCTAGGCCAGATGGAATCCAGCATGATGAGCATGCATGAAGCACCTATATATGTGTTGATCCTACATGACCATAGTCAGCAAGGTTGCGTCAATCATCAACTCGCACCTGCTGACACAAGTTGGCTCGTACCCAAAGTAAATCAAGCCGAGCACGAGACGGGACACCACAGCAAAGTACGAGAGATAGAAGCCCATTGATGCTCTCGATGCAATCGAAAAGGGAACGTGGTGTCTGGAACCAATGGCGCCGTTCAACGCCACAGCCATGGCGATAAGCACATTCCCAATCGCACTGTTCATCCCCGGGGAGGTTAGTTTTGTGTATCACAAGAGTAACCGTTTTTGAAGACGGACATTGCCGCGGATGCCTCACGCCAGCCGAGTCCCAGGGCCAGAATTGACCCAGCCTGCTGCATCGTCCCCACCTTTGCCCCATCCGCAAGCCATAGCCAGAGGTAATCGATCTCTCGCCATGTTCTCCTATCAGGCGGCACCACGTCGACATCTTCATTTGACCAGCCATCACGCGTTGCGAATGATGCCCCGGGCGTCTCAAGCCTCCAGTAGCTGGATTGAAACCAGGCCCCGTACTGGGGCTCAGGTTTGGATACGGGCGGCGCGTCCATTGGGGAAGATTCGGCTAGATACCCAGGTACACTGGAGGCGCAAGGCTCGGATAAAGGTCGTCTAGAAGAATAGTTTGCAGCTCAAACACGAGATATTCCGCTCTGAATGTGGTGCAGACCTCAAATCGCAAAGTAGTCAGGATTGTCGAACTGATCTATTCGTGATGAGTCTGGACCTTGGAAGCGATGCCGGATCCACGGGAGCGGCAACCAACTTGTGTAACCACCACAGCACGTCATGCCTACTTGGGTAGGTGGTAAGTTGTAAGAGACTCTGGCGCGTCGATGTACTTAAGTACCCTGAACCAACTGTCCAGGCCAGCGAGGCTGAACGAAATGAAAACCACCCCAATCACTGCACTTTGGTACGGTCACGTATCAGTGAGCAAAGGAACCAGGCATGTTATTTCTTCAAAACGTAAAATTCATTATCGTCTACTTGAATTGTCCTGCACAAAGGCAATCCTTCCCTCTTGAGATACTACTACAGTGAGTCCAGGCTGAACGACGGAAGACGATATTACCGCTCTTAGCAACCCGCCAGTATGAGGTGTCAAAACCCGAAGAAACCCGTGCCAAACTCCAAACCACTTTTTAATGCGCTTGCCCGTCCTGCACTTCCTAATTGCCCGTTCCGGGGTGGATTGATTTAGTCGACCTCCTCCATGGCGCTGTCGCCAGTCTCAGCGGCAGGGGCTGAGTCAGAGGCGGTGGGAGCATCGGCAGCAGCCTCTGGCTCGTCGTCCAGGTTCAGGCCAAGAGACACGAGCTTGTGGATACGCTCGGCGAAGCTAGCAGGCTCGTCGATGGTGAAGCCGGAGACCAGCAGCGACGTCTCGAACAGCAGCTGGACGATGGACTTGACGGTCTTGTCGTTCTCACCGTCGGCCTCGACCTTCTTCTTGAGCTCCTTGACAATGGGGCTCTTGGGGGAGATCTCGAAGGTCTTCTTGGAAGACATGTAGCTGGACATGGAGGTGTCACGGAGGGCCTGGGCCTTCATGATGCGCTCCATGTTGGCAGACCAACCGAACTGGCCGGTGCGGATGGCGCAAGGGGAGCCGACCAGCTTGTGGGAGACGACGACCTTCTCAACCTTGTCGCCGAGGATGTTCTTGAGAGCCTTGGTCAGGCCCTCGTACTCCTTCTCCTCCTCCTCACGCTGCTTCTTCTCCTCCTCGGTCTCCTCGAGCTCGAAGTCCTTGGTGATGTCGACAAGCTTCTTACCCTCGAACTCCTTGAGCTGAGTCATAGCGTACTCGTCAATGGGGTCAACCAGGAACAGGACCTCAAAGTTCTTGGCCTTGAGAGCATCGAGGAACGGAGACTTGGCAACAGCAGCGAGAGACTCGCCGGTGATGTAGTACATGTTCTTCTGGTGCTCGGGCATGCGGGTGACGTAGTCTGACAGAGAGGTCATCTCGTCTCCAGACTTTGTGGAGTTGAAGCGCAGGAGCTTGGCCAGGATCTGGCGGTTCTGAGAGTCCTCGTGGATACCGAGCTTCAAGTTCTTGGAGAAGGCGGAGTAGAACTTGTCGAACTGCTCCTTATCCTCGGCAATCTCCTGGAAGAGCTCGAGAGCCTTCTTGACAATATTCTTCTTGATGACCTTCATGATCTTGTTCTGCTGAAGGGTCTCACGAGACAGGTTGAGGGGCAGATCCTCGGAGTCGACAACACCCTTGACGAAGCTGAGCCACTCGGGGATGAGCTCGGTGGCATCGTCAGTGATGAAGACGCGGCGGACATAGAGCTTGATGTTGTTCTTGGTCTTCTTAGTCTCGAACAGGTCGAAGGGAGCGCGCTTGGGCACGAAGAGGATGGCGCGGAACTCAAGCTGACCCTCGACGGAGAAGTGCTTGACGGCCAGGTGGTCCTCCCAATCGTTGGAGAGGGACTTGTAGAAGGCGGCGTACTCCTCCTGGTTGATGTCGGAGGGGTTGCGAGTCCAGATGGGCTTCTGCTTGTTGAGCTCCTCCTCCTCGATCTTGGTCTCCTTGATCTTCTTGGTCTTTGGCTTCTTCTCCTTGTCCTCCTCCTCGTCGTCGACCTCCTCGATCTTGGGCTTCTTGTCGTCGCCCTCCTCGGTGGTCTCGGTGGCCTCCTCATCAGGGACCTCCTTCTCCTCCTCCTTGGTGACGTGGAGGTAGATGGGGTATGAGATGAACTCGGAGTGCTTCTTGATGACCTCCTTGATCTTGGACTCGTTGAGGTAGTCAACCTGCTCATCCTTCAGGTGGAGGATGATCTTGGTACCACGGCCGAGCTGCTCGCCCTCGGTGTCGGTGCGGATGGTGAAGGTACCACCGGCGCTGGACTCCCAGACGTACTGCTCGTCATCGTTGTTCTTAGACACCACCGTGACACGGTCGGCCACAAGGTAGGCAGAGTAGAAACCAACACCGAACTGGCCAATCATGGAGATGTCAGCACCTGCAGTTAGGGCCTCCATGAACTGCTTTGTGCCAGAGCGGGCGATGGTTCCGAGGTTGTTGACGAGGTCCTAGGCACCAGTTAGTCACATGTTTTTTCTCTTCCGGCAGAGCGGTCTCAGAAACGTGGTAGTACGACTTACAGCCTTGGTCATGCCGATACCAGTGTCGCGGATGGTAAGGGTCTTGTTCTCCTTGTCGGGGATGATGTCGATACGGAGGTCTTTGCCCGAGTCCAGCTTGCTGGGGTCGGACAAGGCCTCGTACCTAATCTTGTCGAGGGCATCTGATGCGTTGGAGATGAGCTCTCGCAGAAAGATCTCCTTGTTTGAGTAGACGGTGTTGATGATCAGCGAGAGCAGCTGAGAAATCTCAGCTTGGAACTCGAAGGTTTCGCCAGACATCTTGAAGGTTTCGTTACGTCGTCAATTACTGCTTGGAAGGCGGAAGTGTCAGCGGAGGTTGGGAGATGTCCGTGCGCGACGAGAAAGGCAGTCAAGGAACAGGCATTGCCGTAAGATGTGGTGCAGATGGGTGTGTAAGCGGGCGGGGAGGGGTCCACAGCTTTGGTGGGTCGCTGTGGAAACCAGAGCAGAACAAACTGAAGGCTGGTCTGTTTGCACGAACGCCATCTGCTCCCCAGAAACCTAAAACCAATGTTGTTGTTTTCCAGCATGTAGGTGCCAGGAGGATGTATTTACCCTGCACAAGGATCACCAAAGCCGCAGGAGGCTTGAAGGGATCTTGCTCAGGCGCAGGGCAGGCTGAGGTGGGGGATGGGAATTGTAAAGCTGATTCAGGTAGTTGGGGTGGGGTGTGTACTTGCGGCTTACCTTTGGGTATCACTGAAAGCGAAGAGGCAAAGAAAACTCTGGCAGATCGGATCTTGCGACGCGATGTGTGAGAGAGGAAGAGGGAAGAGGGATTTGGCAGTTGATGAAGATGGGAAGTTGTGGGATTCTGTGAGGTTGGGAAGAAGGATTGGCGTTGAAGAGCAGCAGGCAGAGGGGAGCTCAAATACGTACTTGGAGGCTTCGCCCATGGAAATTCTAAGAGTTTCTATGGCGCCTTCCCCCTTCTGATTGGTCCGACAGGGGGTGGTGTGCGGGTCCCACTATGCTCTGGAGGGACCCTGCAAATGCAAAAAAATATGTACTTCCCGCCCAGGCCTGCTCGCCGCAGCCGTCCGGCCCTGCAGAAACCAGAATGCCGAAAAGAGGGGGCAGCGATCGGATCTGGAAGGAGGATCTACACTATGCTATTCCTGATCCAAGGGGTTCATGGGAAAAGGGCTCGTGGGCAGCCAGGCGGCGTGGAATGATCTGGGGCTTTCGTGGATGGGCTCAGAATGCCCCAGAAACTGCCCGTTTGCGTTGCACCTTCTCCAAACCCGCAGCCTCACCCGCATCCAACCATGCCTAGCTGCATACCAATTCAGGTAGCCTGGGGTCATGGGCCACCTCTCGGCCCGTGCCACCTCCTCTGCCTAGCAACCGCCCGCCTGGGGAACAGTGAGGCTGAGAGAGCTACATCCGGCAGGCAGACAACCTCTAACAAATGACCTTGACTCTGTCAGCCACAGCATTTATATAGTTTATAGTTTGACACCGAGCTGGTCATTCTTGTGGCTCATCGTCAGGTCAACCACCTCTCTCAGGCCTTGCATGCATGTTGTACAATCACCCAAGCTCAAGGCTGAAATGGGACCTGCTGTTGCCCAACCCAGGCCGAGGCACCCACCTCCAGGGTGTCCACCGAAATAGCTCGAGTCCTGTGGTACAAGAGGCAGATCCAGATACGCCACGACGGGCGCATTGCTTACTGCCAACTGGGCATCTGGTTGTGACAACTCGAATCCCTGTGCCGGGGATGCTGAGCCCCATGTGTGGAAGCTTCTGGGTGCCGACTACCGTAATACACCACATTGCACACGTGCTTGGTAGCCTCGCATGCAAGTAATGGTATTTCGAGATGGCCCCATTGCCGTATTGCTTTAACACCAACTAGACAGTCAGCAGCAGTGACACGACCCACCTGCTAATTGCCTATCCTCCACTTCGATCATACCGCTCGCCAGCTGTGTTGGCCGTCCAGAATGTTCTTTGCTGTGTGGTGCGGCTGGCACTGCAAACCCAACCATGAACAAAATAGCATGGTCGTATTTTCATGAGCCCATAGACTGTCCTCACACGAGCGTATATCGGAGCAGTGCATGAGCTTTCTAGAAACAGAGGTAATCGATGTGGGCCCCGGTTATAGTATGCAGTAGAGTAAGACAAGAATCAATGCCACCCGCCTAAATACGGCCACCTTTAGCACGGCTGACTCATGCAAACCGCGCAGCTCTCATAGCTCAAAGAGAAGCGCTCCTCCTTCTCACGGCAACTGAAACCAAGGTTGAACCGTGTCTTGTTGAATCTGTTCACTGCCATTTTCTCCTCGCCGGTTGCTCCACCGGATGTCTCAGACAGTAGTTAGCTATTGGTCTTATGGTGGTTTGCAAGCCTGCCGTATGCAGTTGGGTTCTCACAGATGACATGCACGACAGACAGTATTCAAACAACACGCCCTCGATGCAATCTAGTTCCAGGTAACATCACTAGGTGGACTCTGTCGTAGTCTCATGTTGTTTATTTAATTCAAAAGGTCTTTAGTCGCCGCTTATCTTTGCATGTCTGAAATATTTCATGCCCACCCACGCAATAACCACCCATACCCAGGCCATGACACACGTCAGGATTATCAAGGCCGGATAGTACCCCGTAATAGGCAGCGTCGGGTCATCCTCCAGCTCGGGGGGCGCATACGGCGTCGTCCCGACGTCCCAGGCCCAGCTCCAGATGCTGAAGCACGAGCCCATCCCGATGACAAACACGACCCATGTGACGACCAGAATCACCCACCCCCACCACTCCGTCTCCGAATAGTCCCAGTCGTCATCTGTAGGGAGCAGGGGCGTAGATGCAAGTCCGGACAGGCTCAGTGGTGACCTAGCCCGGCTGATTGTGCGCCGGCGCGGCAGGGAGCCAAAGTACCCATCAGACCCGGAGCTCAGGCTCGCCAGCTCGGGGCCCTTCCTGCTGCTGGCGTTCCTCCCGATGTGCAGCACGTCCTCGTCATCCGTCGTGGTGTAGCTCACGGTGGGGCTGGTGGGCGTCGGCTCGTCGACCTCCACCTTGGGCTTCGGCAAGGACTGCACAGGCGGCGTCGGTGCCCCGGGCGGCGCGCCGTCGCGCAGCAGGTCGGTCGCGGCGGGGGGGGGGCGCTGCGGCTCGCGTAGCCGTCCATTGAAGGCCGGGGCGTGATGTCGGATATGCCCAGGCCGAAGGCGCCGCCCTCCTCGGTGGGTGTGGTCATGCTGTACGTCTCAGCCTGCTTGACATCGATGCTGAGGCTGGCGCGGTGGGCCTCGCGGCGCTCGCGCTGGGCGCCACGGCCTAGCAGGGCGACTTTCCTGAGGGAGCCGCGGCGGCGCCTTGTCTTTTGCTGCTGCAGTGCTGTGGCGATGGAGGATGGCGGCCGCGGGCTGGGCATGTAGATGTCCGAGGCGGGAGACGGGTTCTCGTTGTCGCGCTGGTGGCTCGGGCCGTCGTGGCGCTGGTGGTGTTGGTGGTGTTCGGAGGGGTGGGCGCGCATGAAGGAGAGTTTGGAGAGGAGGCCGGCGCCAGTGGACATGCGTCTGTGGACGGGGCGACTCGGGTCTGTGACACCAGAAGAAGCACCTTGGAGGGTGTCTTGGGTGGAGGGTAGCGGTTCCATGATGGCTCTTTGTGGCGGCGCAGAGGGCCCGTCCGGCCCGGAACTGGCAGACAGCTTCAGAGACCACAGGCCACAGACCACGAGACCACAAACCACAGACGGATACGAGGGCTGATGTCAGATGTCAGATTTCAGATGTCAAGTATGGGGTCAAGACAAAGTGGCTTCCGCCCCACAGGTTGGGGTTGGGGATATGTGAAGAAGCAGGCAAGTTGTGTTGATCAGTTCTGGTGGGGGAGGATGGAAATGCCTGGGGGGGCATCTGCAGCCAGAGAAATTGGCAGCAGCATGGTAATCCTGGTGGTGTGCGTTGGATGGTGTGGCCTGGAAATCTGCGACCAAGGAAAGCAGCAAGCAAATCCAATGCGACTCTGCCTACTGCTAAGTAGGTAGGTATCCAAGGTACGGCCGTACTTGTTGCACTTACACGTATTTAGCTGCAGCGTATACTACGTAGTACTGCAGTCAGTCCGGCTGGTTTTATGGTAGGCTATCGCTCGGTACGTATCTCTGAGTTCCAAGGTCGGCGGAAGAGACTAGCGCTCCCCAGTACAGCCCGAGTGCCCGCCCAGAAGAGAAAGAGCTGACGGCCTGACCTAGCGGCCACCTTCCCCCGAACCCTTGCACCTAGCCCAAGTATGTACACTAAAGTGGCCCAGCCAGCAAGCAATGGGAATTGAAGTCAATGCACGCAGGGACGCTTCCTCCGTCATGCCAGTGAGGGCAAGTGCCCGCCTTGCGCGGGGTGCGTGCGACGGGCTTCGATGTTGGACCCTCCCTCC
Source organism: Stenocarpella maydis (assembly GCA_002270565.1). Classification (NCBI taxonomy): domain Eukaryota; kingdom Fungi; phylum Ascomycota; class Sordariomycetes; order Diaporthales; family Diaporthaceae; genus Stenocarpella; species Stenocarpella maydis. The sequence goes on along the minus strand of NQMI01000027.1, from coordinate 290,945 downwards.
GTCCAGCCTCGCGATCTAGTCCCACGCCTCGTCAGGCTCTCTCTCTGTGTGTGTGCGCCATCCCCATCTCCAACATCACAGCCACACCACCACACAGCACACAATTGGTGATTTCTTCAACGCGCAAGCGCCCGCCCGCCCGAACAAGCATATCTGCGGATCGACGCCCGCAGTTGCAATGCGCTAGGCTGGATCCAGCAGTTGGGCTGCTTCTTCCAAGGCCCACTATCCCCAGACCGATCACGACCTCGACCGCCCTCAAAGAGACGAGAACCCGCCCCCGTGTGTGCCATCCTCCCCGTGCCGCCTCGCCGTCCTTGACAGGCTCATGGCTTCTGGCCTGTCGTCAGCCCTCCCGCCCCCCTCCCCGACTCCTCCTCTTCTCGTCGAGCCGCCCCCTGACGACGACGCCGACATCCAGATCGACCTCGACCTCGACCTCGACCTCGACCGCCGCCCCAGCTCCCGTTCCAGCACCGCCAGCAGCACCGCCAACTGGAATGACATAGGCGGCCTGCTGCCCTCCCGGAACAGCGCCGCCCTCCTCCGCCCCGACACGCCACGGAGCATCCGCCGGCCAGCCACCAGCATGTCTGCCGAGTCAGCCCTCTCCGAGAATGGGCTCGTCCCTGCCGCCCCAGCCCCGGGGCCCTTCAACTTCAAGACCCAGTCCATGTCCACCTCGCCCGTGAGGTCGGTATGTCCTCCCCTTCTTCCCAATGTCGCACATTTACACGCGCACATATGAATATGTGCAGACCGAGCCCGCCTGCAGCTGACCGCGACGTGCAGAACATTGGCCAGCGCCGTGGTCACCGATACAAGCACTCCTCCATAAGCACACAGCACCAGATCTTCCAGGAACCACCACCACGGCCGCCGCCCGTCCTCCCCGCCTCCCTCCCCGTGCCCACGCTCAAGGAAGCCTGGGGCTCGATGCACAAGGACCAGCGCGCCCGGCTATACTGGAGCATGTGCCACGCCTGCGTGGCCGGCTACGTCTTCGTCAGCGCGGGCGGCTCCCTCGCCATGACGGCGCTGTCGCACCTGGTCTTCTTCGACGTCGGGTCCGCCGCTATCTGCGTCTGCGTCGACGTGCTGGGCAACTTCGAGGTGTGGCGCCGCAGCTCGATACGGCACCCCTTTGGCCTGCAGCGCGTCGAGGTGCTGGCCGGCTTCGCCATGAGCGTCTTCCTCGTCTTCGGCGGCTTCGACCTGCTGAGCCACAACTTCAAGCACGTCCTCGAGAGCATGGGCTCGCACACGCCACACCACCCCCATGGCCACGGCCATGGACATGGAGGAGAGGGTGAGGGCATCGTAAGCGCCAGCTCAGTCGACCTGGCCACCCTCGCCGCCGTACTGAGCACCCTGGTGTCAGCGTACGGGCTCAAGAACCACGCGCGCATCCGCCGTGTCATGCGGCCCAGCTACTTCTCGTCCTTCCTCCCCGAGATCCTCGCCAACCCCTTCCACTCGCTCACGCTCTTCTTCAGCTTCCTGATGCTGCTCCTCCCCATTCTCCCGGTCGGGTCCTTCGCCTGGCTGGACAAGCTCATCTGCGTCGCCATAGCCGTGTCCATGTTCGTCCTAGGCATGCGCCTCGCCGTGGCCCAGGGCCTGATGCTGCTCATGTCGTACAGCGGCCGGCAGCAGAGGTCCACCGGCAGCGCCTCCTCTTCCTCCCCCGCAGCAGCAGCAGCAGCAGGGGCGACGTCGACGGTCCCCGGAAAGAACGGCGGCACCGCCGACGCCGACGCCGTCGTGCGCGAGATCGAGTCCGAGCCCAACGTCGCCCGCGTCGAGGAGGCCCAGTTCTGGCAGGTCCACTACGGCCTGTGCATGGCCACGCTCAAGCTTTGCGTCGCGCGCGGATGCGACGACGCCGCCCTGAGTCTGTTGCGCCAGCGTGTCGCCCGTATCGTGCAGAACAGGCTCGGCGAGGGGTACGGCAAGGGAGGGGCGCTCCGGTGGGAGGTGACGCTGCAGACTAGTACAGACCCCGCGTGAGTGATGTATGCGCGGCGTTACGGGTTATTGTTGAATATATGTTTTGTCTGTCATGATCCTTCTTGGCAATGAGCGGTAGACTTGTAAGGCGTTTTAAGACGTTTTTTTAATCATGAGAATGGCAGTGTATCCTTATGATGAGCCAAACAGACTTCATATTAAGAGATCGCCGACTACAGAGATACTCATCCGCGATGAAGCCCAATAGAGGCAGAGCCGCATTTCGTGGCCGTAATGGAATGTTTGGGGTGGAGGGGGGGGGGGATAACAGTCATCACATGTTCTACAAATTCGTAAGCCCGGACGCCCCTGCCATACAATGTACGATCCTGAGATCGGGTATTGGTATTCTATTTGCTCCTCGCAGCTTCGATGTATACATGTGTGTAAGTAAAAAGTAAGCTGGGTGGGGGGGCCAAAACAATTCAATTCAATGAACGACCACCACCGGCCCACAGAAACTCCTGCCCGCAAGAACCGCCCACTGCTGTGATGAGATATATATGTATCATAAAGTCATGGCGCCCCAGCAGACCAACACCAGGCTTCTCCTCTTTTCGTCCCCAGACGAGCAGGGCGTGCCTGCTCGGAGGTCAGGGACAGGCCGACCCGGTCAGTCTCTCAAATCGGTCGGTCGGTCGGTCAAGTCAGTCAGGTCAGGTCAGGTCAGAAGAGGCCCCACCTCCCGGCCTTCTCCTTCCTCGCCTCCCGGTCCTTTGCGCCGGCGGGGCCCCCTGGCTCCGGCCCCGCGCGGGCCCTCGAGCTGCCTGAGGCTCTCCATCTTGTCGAGGACGAGCTCGAGCAGCTCCTTACGGCGTATGACCTCGAGGTGGCGCCTGATCTTAGGGTCCTCGTTGGCGAAGCGCTCGACCTGGTCGTCCGAGAGGTGGCGGCCGAGGCGCGCGTCGAGCTCGCGCGGGAAGTTGTAGTAGAACTCGGACAGCAGCTCCACGTTGAGGAAGAGCACCGCCGTCTGCGCCAGCTTGGTCGCCGCCGCGTCCAGGAACACCTCCGGGCAGTAGTACTTGTTCTTGAGGTCCTTGCACTGCCGCGACTTGACCGCCAGCAGCCGCATGTTGATGATGTCTGCGCGGTCCCGCAGGAAGACCGCCTCCCGGCCTGCATGGGCATACGTGTGTCAGCTTGAGTTGTTCCACTGAGCAAGCAGGGCGATCAAGGGGTCATAAGCTTTGCGGATCGACCTACCTTTCTCCAGTAATGCGGCGCTGAACCCGCCCGCGCCGATCCTTCCGTCGCCCTCCACAACAATGTCTCCTTTTCGGCACTTGTCCACAAATGTCATGACTTCCTTCATCTTCCTGCGTCCGCCGACCGCCTTCTCAAGGTTCGCCAGGGCGTTCTGGCACGCATCCAGCTCCGTCTTCAGCACTCCGCCGACGTGCTCCCGGGCGGTGCCCCACTCCCTGTCCTCGACGTCGATCTCGAACTTGTATGGCTTGATACAGTTCTCCACCTGGTCACTCGTGCTGTAGAATCTCTCGTTCAGGATGCTCGACGCGGCGTTGGTGATTGCCTCGCGCGCAAAGGGGTGGTTTGCGAATGTGGACCGCGCAATCAGCTGCTCGATGTGCTGCTGGATCGTCGTGGCGACCGCGCTGGTGGCCAGACGGCCGACGCCAAGCTTCGTTAAGGATGCCGTGGAGGCGTCCAGCTGGCGGTGCCAATAGGGGTTGTTGGGATCGGCTTTGGGTAAGTCGGCGAGGGTGTCGACCTCAGGCGGTGGTTGTGAGAGGTCGGTGATGGGTTTGTTCCAGTAGCGGAGAGCCAGCAGGTCCAGGACACGCTGGTCCAGCTCCTTCTTCAGGATCTCCCTCATCTGTGGACGGCCGAATTCCTCGGTGAACTGCTTGAACGAGTGTTTGAAGGCGTCGAGGCTTTCGGCCAAGTACGACTCCGCCGACAGCGGCCGGTCGTTGTACTGGACCTTGAACTCGTAGGTGGCCTCCTCTAGTTCCTGTTTTATGGCATCGTGCGTGCTCTGCAGGCTGGCAGACATGGTCTGCTCGAGGACATGCATCAGTTTCTTACGCAGCGTCAGCGTGCCAAGGCTGAGGCCAACATCAGGGCCGAACTCCAAGGGATGCGATGAGAAGAAGGCATTCTCGTTCTTGGCGATGGTGGTAGTGAGATTGCTACCCAGTCCCTTGTTGAACAGCGTCTTGACGCCAGGCGCTCGAGAGACAACGCCGACATATCCAAGCCTGAGGGGATATTGCTTATCCGACAGTATGGCGGCGCCCCGTACGGGGTCGACCAGGTCCATCTTGGTGACGACGCCGATCGTTCTCTCACCCCTTGGGTCTACCCTCCTGCTCGCCCGTAACGCGGTGGAGTTGGCCAGGTCGACATCTGCCGCAGATATCGCGAGGATGACATTGGGCGGTTGGATGTATTTGTCGCATAACTCTGCAATCTTGGACTTGAGTTCCATCGGCTGGTTCTGGCCGACGACCTGGATGTATCCCGGCAGGTCGATCAAGGACAGGTCTGGCACACTGGGCGAGTAGATGCTCAGCCTGATGGGGTCATCGGAGACACACTCGCTGTCCGGAACAGCCAGGTTGAGGTCGGTGAGGGTCCTTTGTACCGAGGAGAAATCAGATGTCTTGAGCCCCAGGTCCGGGAACTCGCCGTACTCGGCCACGGAATCGGGGGTGTTGACCAGAGTGAGCTCGATGGGTCGTCTTGTGACCATATTTGTGCCCTTTGGTAAGAACTCGTGCCCCACGATAGCCTCCAGAACCGAACTCTTTCCCGAGGATTGCGACCCGATGACGACAATAGACGGCAGTGTGAGGGCACTGGACTGGCCGACCTTGGAGAGGATATTCCGGATCTCGATCATCTTCTTTGTGAGAACCATCATCTGGTCGTCGTTGGCGATCTCCTCGCCTTCCCTATCGTCATCTACGATCTGGGTCCACGCGCCTGCTGCCGCCGCACCGGCCACAACCGGGCCAGGCCTGCTCCGTTTTGGCGGCTCCTCGCCCGGCTCTGGTCCTCCTCTGCCCGTACCTATCTCCTCCTGTAACCGTAGCACCTTCTGCATCCACTCGGGCAGCTCGACCGACTCTTTCGTGTTGTCCCATCCTCTCCCTATCTGGCTGGCAATGTCTTTCGCACCGCCGAATATGTCTGACGCGGTATCGACGGCGGTCGCCTTCATGTTCCTGTACATTTCCGATGCCGAGTTGCTGACCTCTGCGGCCACGTTAGCACCTTCCTCCTCAAGAAGCCTGGCTGCCCATGTCTGATCTTACGTATTGCCTGGTATTGGACCCAGGCGACCCCGCCAATCATCAGGCCTCCAAACATGGCTGGTATCCTCGCGAACTTGACCAGCAGCCTGGGCAGGAGCCTCGCAAAGGAGGCGTTCCGCACGATGACGGCATTGTGAAAGGCACTGGCCGGGGGCCAGACGCGGTGCCTAGAGGCGTGGATGGTTGCGTCGGCGCGCTGGAGGCCGCCGGTGGGAAGTCGGAAGCGGTGGTAGTGTCGCACGGCGGCTTCAGGAAGGGCAGCGGCGCGGCGCGTGGTAAGGGGCAGTATCCCCGCTGCCAGGAGCCGTCCACTCATGGTGGTGGCGGATGAAGAAGGCGCAGGGAGGTTGGAGATGGCATAAAAAGCTGGGATCGGTGGACGGTTGGGTGGCTTGTCGACTCGAGTCTCCCGGAGGAAGCGGGAAGGCAGAGATGTTGGCTGTTGTAAAGTTCCTGCATGAACCACCTCAACGTATGCGGTCACAGGTGGCGTGTGGAGCTGCCCGACCGGGCCATACAGTATATAGCACTAGGTCCCGCACCTGCGCCACCCCACTCCGAATCCCGCCCCGGCCAGGCGCTCCGCCACACTGCAAACTCACCCCCACCCAGCCCAACAAAAAGGTCAAAACAGCAGATGCCGTGGTTCGAACACGGGACCCCAAGATGTATCAAGTGAAATGATTGCAATCTCATGCTCTACCGCTGAGCCACATCTGCATTTTGTATCTGATGGTCAGAGGGGATTCAAGATGAGAAACTCATAACGCAGGACATAATTGTCCACCACTCCCACCCAACCCTAGAAAATCTACCACACCCGTCCCATAACACCCACTCTTATAATACCTTATTTTAGTCAAGGAGCAGAGCATCTCCTGCGTGGAAAAGCACTCTGTCGAGAATGAGCCGCTTTTTGAATGAGGACTCTCTATGTGAAAAGAAAACCCCCGTTTAAATACATACCTTTTTTAGAAGGCACCACTCTGTTTGTCATCAAGTGCTATTGAGGTGGCACTGCACATGTGAGTCTACTAGCATCCAGATGGAGCTGCTTTGGGAACAATCAATACACTGGCCGTTTATATACTATGTATGCAGACGTCATGTTCTCTGGCCCCCGACTGCGCAAGTGTCATGTTATCTATAGCTATGGTACAGGTTGATGTACTCAAGTGCTGGCGCAGCCTGATCCACTCTCTGTAGCTGACACTTTTGCTCCCGGTGGCGCAACATGTCAGATCGGGCCTGATATATACGGCTGGCCTCGGGAATGTGGCAACGGGACCTCACTTGTCCATATCTCAAGAAAGAACAGCGCTGAATGAGCGACTTCGACAAATATTGCAGCAGTGAGGGAGCAATGATAGACTCAGGTGCTACTTACTATTCGTAATAATCCAGGGTTTTTAACTCCCAAAGTCAAATCAGGGTGCCCACGACTGATGTCAGCCCCCATAGCACCCCTTCCCCTAAGCTTGAGCACCCACCCTCGCACAATGCTTATACTCATAAAGAAAGACATAGATGCAAATGTATCACGGATATTTTTATCAGGCATATGATGATTTCTGCTCTCAAAATAGCTCCAGCTACCTAGGTATGGCATAAGAGGAGACGTATCGGTGTATCGTCTGTTTGAATGGGTGGGGACAGATGGTTGTCCAACTCCATAACGTAACTAAAGGCCGCTCCATTTGGACGGAGACAGGACTGACAGTTTAGAGTTGTAAAGTACCCTCCACCCAAGATACTTCTTTCGCAGGATGAGGACACACTTCTCCCAAGAACCAGTGCATCACCTACAAATCTCCAAGTATGCTGCACATCTCGCGTTGCTCGCCCCTGACCAGCCTGTAACTGCGTTCCGCACAGCGAGCCAGCCCCGGAGGTCCACGAGACTTGGCGACGAATTGTTGCTGGCCAGCCGGGAAGAGGAATCACTCATGATATCGCCATACTATCCTTTATCTTTGGCTTCATCATCACTCTTCACTTCTTGAGTTTGTAAAATTTTCAAGACTTGGGGTACCTACCAAGATATAGAAGGAAAATCGAAATCAAATCATTTCCTTCAATTTTTAAGGCTTTCAGTCAGGCGAGGCTATATCATCCACATCCAGCCATGTTTTTTATTCGCTCGCGTGGAGTACCGTGCCGGCTGTTTCATCTGAGGTGCGTCTTGATCGCAGATATTTACGAGTTCATCCTCTGTCTTCTGTTCTCAAAAGGTGACCGCGTGCCCGGTGAAGGCTCTTCATCATAAGAGCAGCATCGGACTCTGTAAAGCATCCAGCCCGGACCGAAATTACCACTGGCAGTGTAGAGGACCGTGAGAAGGCTGGACCCAACACCGAGCCAAACTAGGAAACAACATTAGACAAATTAAACGAGGGGAAAAGATCTCGGACAAGGAGGGGGAGGAGACCAGCTTGTGTCCAGTTAGATGTGGCATGTTGTGCTTGGACTTTGAGTCCGATGGCTGGAACAATGGACGACTTGACGATGCTCTCTAATCATGGATGCAGCACATCTTTCCGATGATCAAACAATATGGCATGTCTTCTTAGGGACACCATTATTCAACGTCGCCCCGTCCACTAGTTGTGAGTCATCACGGGACTTGACACAGAGCAACTTGGCCATATTGGCGGCATGAGACCTGTTGGGTCGTAAAGCCATGCCCACAAGACCCCATATACGTCGTCTTACAGATGTGAACAGTGTTCTTGCCAGGGGGCAGAAAGCATTCCATACTAGTAGTTACCGACCCCTAGTCCGGCAGGTACTGACGCAGAGGTCAGTTTCAAGCCCTGGGAATGGACAGAAAACATTACCAGAGGCGTCACCAACGGGAAGCGAGCACCGAAGCAGACAACCCCATAGCAAAAGGAAAAGGCTCGCATCCAGGGCTGGGAACAGGTGGTTAGTCCTGACGGCGTGAGGGCATACGCCGACAACGGCGACATGAGTAACACGACGGTCCCTTCCGCCTCTTTGCCTAACCACAAACATCCTCCATTAGACCGTTTTGGAAGCTGGAGGTTCCCTCGCGGCCTGTCGGTTGTCATGATCCGCGGCTGGTGTGCTCTTATCACCTTTTCTCTTACCTGATATTATCTGTGGTAGGGACACCGATTGCAACTGTGGTATCTCCCAACGATGCTACGCTGCACTTGAACCTTGTAGCAGTGCCACCAAAGCAAAGAAACACGACTTGAAGCCGATGATACCTGTCGCTGTACGGTGTACCGTTTGCTCGGGTCATGTAGGGAAAAACCGGTCAGAGCCAGCTGAGACGGCCCGACACAGATTCGCACTACTACTGGTCCTGGCGGCCCGCGACTCAACGAGACAGGCAGTGCACCTACCGCAGCGCACACCGCCGACACAAAACACGAGGAGGGTCGTTCCACCCAACCAGCTGAAACCCATCCAGCTGTCGTACAGCGTACAATAACACCAAACTACCCGGCAGATCCGACCGTGTCCACCACAAGGAACTCAGATTCACCACTCGGCGGCTGCGGAGGCGGCGACGGCGACGGGTGCCGTATTTGCACAGAGCAACCACGCCAATCTCAAAGCACATCTTCCGCGGGCCAGCTGCCAGCTGCGAGCTGCGAGCCGTCGTATCAAAAGGCGCGACTCATGGCAAACCCACAGGCGGCGCCAAGCTTTCCTGTCAGGACCCAGCAGGAGGCACGGCAGTGGACCCGGCAGTAAGGCAGGCACACTAGGTAGACATCCAGGTGAAGGTGGGCGGCGATCATTGCCCTGGCGACGCCGAGCCCGGGGCGGGGGCTGGGCTGGGCTAGGAGCAGGAGGCAGAGGAGAGGAGCCAGCCAGCCCGGGGCGGCGCGCGCGGCGACCCGTGCTGGCCCGCCGAACGGCGCTACGACAGCTTCGTGAGAGGCGGGTGCGGTAAATATATACATATCGCCCGTGATCCTAGAGGTCTGTGGGATGGTGCTAGCCGAACATCCGAGTGGAAAGGGGGCGGGTTAGTAGGTAGGCGACACATGGCTGGTCACGGTGGTTATTTGCTGCGATGGGCTGTCGTGGACGTAATATGGAGGGCACCGTCCATGGGGTTGCGCAAGCAGCGGGCATGGCTCATCTCGGCGCAATCTGAGGGTTCCTGGGCGCATGCGATGCGGTATCCACCCTGTCGTCCCGAGAATCTTGCACCGCTGCCGGCAGCAGGCAGGCTTGCTGGTTATTGCTGCATGGCTAGCAGTCCATTGTTAGTGCGCAGGGCGTGTTAGCATGGACACGTTGTAAGGGCAGCTTGAGAGGCCTGGGTGAGGGAGGAAGAGGGGATGAGGGGAAGATAAAAAGTGGTCTTGTCGAGTCAGGGGATACCATAGCAGACGAGGTGAGGGCTGTGTAGCGACATTGGCGTGTTAATCTTTATTAACCGGCCAGTCCCAGGCGGGGAATGAGAATAGCATCAAATGAGTGCCGGAAATAGGTGGTGTGGTGTTGTGGGCGGCAAAAATAGTCAAATCAGCCTGCGTCGCAGGCTGCCAAGAGGAGGGAGACTTGGTGGTTGGGCGGGCGCAGAATATGGCCTCCTCGGAAGGTTGCCTCCCTGGGGATCTGACCTGCGTCAGCACAGCAGTCAGTCTGACGATGGGTGGATTGGCGATGATGATGGAGAGAGAGAGAGCCAAGCGCACAGAGATCGGTCGTGAGCCGAGGAGGCAACTTTGCTAGGCCCCCGCCCCAGAACAGGGAACACCCCACAGCCATCCAGGGCCTGGGCAAGGGTGTAGAAAAGGGGAGGGGCGACGGTGATTGGCCACATCGGCCCTGTGAAACGCCCTCACAAAGCTTGGCACAGCCTTCCTCCCACCCAAAGGCCTGCCGACATGAGCACCGGGTTGGCTGTGCCGGGCTTTACTGTCGCCCCTTTCTCATTTGCCCAGGAGCTGACGCACATCATCCGAACTTGGGGCGCTGGTCGTGCCCGGCAATACTATGCTATTCTTAAGCCTATCTCCATCTCCAAGTGTAACTGAGCATGAGTCTATCTCATTCTCCCCCCCCCCGGTCCTGCCCGAGGATTGGCACTCGAGGACATTGCAGGTTCGTCTCGTGATGCCCTATCAGAGCCAACCATTTATCGACAGGGTCTCAATATCTTGGAGGCACAGCCCCCCCTGGTTTGTGTTTGCTAGGCGCCGACTCCAGACATATGTCCCTGAGACATGGTGTCTCGAGGAAAAAGGCCGGCTGTTGCCCGATAATACAGCAGACGCTGGGGCGGGGCAGATGGAGTTGAAGAAGATGAGATTGTGGTCAGACAGGCCGGGCACAGGTGTACGGGGTAGATACGGCGCAGATCTGGTGCCGCGACTGCAACATCCCATCTGATGGAGCACTTGCTACAACGTAGCACTCCCGTATATTGCAAAATTGTGCTCGGTGCTGATCAGCGCCAGCGCCCAGCTCCCTTTGGCGAGTGGGAATTCCGATCTTCGTGGCCGACCCCGCCAGCCCCCTTGACAGACGTCGCCCATCACCATCCCTTTTCTTGCGGCACGGCACCGTCTGAGTCGCTGAGCGCCCAATGGGCATCACACGTCGGCGCTGCTCTCCTTCCTTTTTACGTGTGACAGACTGATGGACGGACGGATGGATATGCCCTGGCATGTCGAGTGCCACCATGACTACGTTGGCAATCAGGCCCATGTTTGACTAGGTAGCTGTTTGACGAGGGCAAGTAAAGGAAGGGCAGATCCGATGTCTGTTTGAACTTCGGGCTCTAGCGTAGCGCGTGTGTCTGCCCCTCCATATTGTAAGTACCTGCCATGTCACTCCACGCGCCCTCCCCACAGCCGCGGTACAACACGAGGTACTCAATCAAACAGCCTCTTAAGCATGGTCATTGGCCCGTACTAGTGTGGTGTGTGGCACCAGTGTAGATTCCGTACCTGCGGCAAAGGTGTACGCTGACTGGTACGAGGCCTTCTCGGCCAATTAGATTGCTGACTCTATTCCGCCCCAGGCGGCTCAGCACCTCTGCCCGACAGCAGGCCAAGGCAGGGTCATGGACAAGTACCCTGTCACTTGTCCCCCTGTCCCATGTTCCATCAAGGGGTCTTTTCCCTCCCACGCTACGCTACATGACCGACTGCCAGACTTGCCCGACGTCCTGACGCCAGAGTTCAAACACACCAAACACCCAAACCACAGACTCTCGGAGCACTTAACCCTGCGGGCAGCACATCCTGGGCGCACCTTTAATTTATCTCTTGTACACCAGGCCGCCAAGTCCACGGTGCGTGGCATCGTCACCTCCGGCCCATACGATACGATGCGATGTGATGAGGGCAACAGCGGCCTCAAGTTGAGTCCGGTGGTGTGTGTCCCGCTTCCTGTGTTCCCTCGTGTGTCTGGTGTCTGCAGTATGTCTCCTGTGGGTCTCCACCGTATTTTGTGCCTGTCTGACTGTGCAACTGTCTGGCAATTCCCCATGAAAATTACCCATGCCCATGCCCCATGGCCATGCCATATCGGCGGGTGCGAGACGAAAGTGGGAGCGCAGCTGCTGTTCGCCCACGCCGTCGTCCCTTCCTCGATGAGGCAAAACTGGCCGCCCGGGATGGTTTACCGTTGTGATGGGTCCCGCTTGCTTGCTTACTTGCTTGTGATGTCCCCTGCAGTCCATGCAATCCATGCAACATCCACAGTCCACAATCCGCACCTCAAGCAATATACCACACGTGCAAGTGTGCTCTGCCATGTCTGAATGGCCTGGCCGGCAGGTGTTCGTCTCGTCTCCTTTCCTCCCCACTGCACTACGCGAAACGGAATGAAAGTCGCTCCATCCTGCGCCCCGTTGTTTCTGGTCCTGGGGGGCCTTGCTATAGTTGTCTGTCTCTCTCTCTCCTGCCTGGCCTGACCTGACCTGCCGGGACTGACTTACACCCTCCTCACCTTGTATTCCTCGCCGTTTCTCGCCCCCTCCGCCCCCCTGGTCCCCCGTCCCCACCAGTAGCAGCTCCCTTCCTCCCTTTTGGCCCTCCTTCCCTGTCTGGCTCTTGACTCTCCCACTCTCACTCTCTGCACCCCCTGCAAGCTGCAATACGTTCCTTTGATTCGGGTCACTCACTCTTCTCTTGAATAAGTCGTGCCTCCGCCCCCCCTTTTCTCCGAGGATAGACTTCCTCCCTCACCCACCACGCTCTCTTACACACCGACCGGACGGAAAACCGTGACATTCCTTTTTGTAACTCAAACCACTCTCCTTACTTGGCCCTTCAAGTATTCGTTCGTTTCCAAGTGTTGATCGCATCACTCAGTTGGGGAAAGTTGAGGACTCTCTGCTCAAACCAGTGCCTTGGTGGAAATCGTACATCAGCCGACAACAAAATCTCACAGTCCTTTTTGAACCTTGGAATCTGTTTTGAGGAAGAAGGAATTCAAGACTGTTCAGCGGTATCCTTACGGCAACGACCCCTTGACGTGGTGTTGAAGAAAGACATAGTCAGGTTTTGGCGCAACCGACTTTTGACATCCCATCCAACTACCTGCCCGCACCGATCGAATCATTTCGACGACTCCGTGAGAACCTTGTCTGAGTCTGGGAGGCATCGAAAGAGAATCAATCCATTATCGCGCTTTGGGGAGGCTGGACTACAACGGCTTTGTCTCAGACTCAGCCACCATCTCACCAGCGCTCGTCCACGACAATCAGCACTTTCGAGGTCAGTCAGTACTTGGATCGTGGATCACTTCTGAATTTTGTTTTACGCCTTCTTCCCCATGAGTTGGATTTGGGTCGGGTCACGGGTGCATTTATGTTCGTGGTTGAGGGGGCATCACGAGCGACCATTGTGTGGCAGTCATGATCTGCCTTACATGGGTCAGCAGGCTCAAAAACTTCAACGTCCATCGCGAGGGGTACTATGCTTTGAGAGGCTTTTTGGACCGAGTGGACTGAAAGAACATCCAAGGGCCTGTCCCCCTTGTGCTTTCAAGTGTGACCGGCTCCCTGTTGAGCTCTGGCCGGCTGGCAGGCTGGTTGTCGCACCCCAGTTGTCAACCCCCTCCAGCTCATGTCGCCGACAAAGCTTGGGAATCATTGCACGCAGCACCTCTCCCCCCAACCTCCCACACCCTCAAGGCTTGGCCCCGTTCAGTTGTTCTCAGACCCTCGCACCCCGTCGCCTACCCCGGACACCACCAATCAGACCACACTTGTTCAGTTGCAAGTGAGTAAGTGTACTTGGATTCAATCTTGACCTGGCACATCGCAGTGTTGTCTGTTTTTGTTGACAAGACAACAACCCAAGCCACGCCTTTTGGAAATCATCACAATCGGCCTTATTGCAATACCCTGATCTTTTTGGTTCATGTGTGCATTCGTTTCAGTTATCTCTATTGGCGCATTACTAACTGTCACCCAGCTTTCACTTGCGTTTGACGCAAAAAAATCATCATGAACTCCAAGCAGCTTCTTTCCCTCAGCGCCACTGTCGCCCTTTTCGGCGGCCATGCCGCTGCCTTTTGGCGCATGGAGTGCCGTGGCAGCACCGCGCAGGCTCGGATCGATCCTCTGGTCAACCCAGGCACCGTTGGTGACCATGTCCACGAGGTCTTCGGCTCCGGCGGTGAGTTCTGATGCCCCGTCTTGTGATTGCGTAAAACGAGCGCCAGGGCTGACACACATTGGTACAGGCTTCAGCGAGACATCCGAGTACGAAGACCTGGTTTCTTCCAACTGCACCTCGTGTATCGCTACCGAGGACAAGTCTGCCTATTGGACCCCCAACCCCTACTTCAAGGATGCTGCTACTGGCGAGTATCAGGCCGTCGGTAATGTCGGCGGTATGCTCGCGTAAGTTGACATGTTTTTGCCTTTGCAAGCCCATAACCGCGTCGCTGACATGGCGCTTCAGGTACTACTTCCTGAACGGTGAGGATATCAAGGCCTTCCCCCAGGGATTCCGCATGATCGCCGGCGACACCAACCGCCGCAACTACTCTGTGGGCAACGGAGACTACCAGCAGCCCGACCCTGACAAGTCCCTGTGGCGGTCTCTGAACCAGGTCACCCAGGTTGACCTGCGCCAGCGTGCGCTCGGCTTCAACTGCCTGGACTACGCCAAGGCTCCCGAGGGCTCCCTGTACCGCCACTTCTTGCCCTCCAAGGACTACATCGACGCGAACTGCCCCGATGGAATCCGCTTCGAGCTCATGTTCCCATCCTGCTGGGACGGCAAGAACCTGGACTCGCCCGACCACATGAGCCACGTGGCCTACCCAGACCTCGTCATTAACGGTGACTGCCCGGCCGACTACCCTGTGCGCCTGCCCGGTCTGTTCTTCGAGACCATTTGGGACATGCACAGCTTTAGCGGCAAGGACGGAATGTTCATCATGTCCAACGGTGACCCTTACGGTACGTGCTCACCCTTTCCAGCGGAGGTCGAAAGAAAGGCGCAGTCAAGACTGACCAAAACACTACAGGTTTCGGCTACCACGGTGACTTCATTATGGGCTGGGAAGAGAACGACAAGTTCACGCTTCAGGACGCTGTCGACACTTGCACCTCTAACTCGGGTCGTGTCCAGGACTGTCCCCTCTTCACCCTGCAGGACCTGCCGACCATGCAATCGTGCAAGGCTGACCTGCCCGGCCAGCTCATGAGGGAGAACGTTGCCGGCCCGCTGTCAGGCCTCCCCGGAGGTGTCAAAGTCTCCTGGGGACCAGGACCCGCCTCTGGTGGTTCTCACGGCGAGGAACCCATTCCCAGCTCGGTCGTCGTGCCCACGCTCTCCTACTCCGCCGGCTCAACCGCATCGGTCAGCGGCAGCTTTGTCCCAGGAAATGCCTTCAAGGCCGCCAGCACCCCTGAGCCCAAGCCCATGGCCGACGTCGTCAAGGGAGCCGCAGTCGTCACCCCTGCCATCTCTGCAGCGCCCACCGGGCCCACAGAGATTGCTTACTCGACGGCTTACCAGACCACCACCCTTGCCGATGGCACCGTCATGGTCAACGAGGTTGTCTACGAGGAGGTGGTCGACTACGTCACCGTCGCCACGACCACCACCGTCTACGTGGACGCCACCCCACTCCCTGCCGCTCGCCGCCGCAACGCTCACGCCAACCGTCACGCCCACGGCCGCGCGCACTAAGCTTGGGGCAAACTGTTCCCTGTCTGGTGGACATTTGACCTTTTCTTTTTGCAATCTTGCTGCATACTGCATACGAAGGAGCGTTTGTTTGGCCTTGTTCTGTACACACAAATCTGCCGTTGAGATGAACTCCCGATTTGGACTTCGATTCTTTTCCACCCGTTTTCCCCGACCATTTCTTGTCTTTCTTTCACAAGCCATTGATCGTGCCCCCTCGGCCGGACAGGCCAGGAGGCTCAGGCAGTTGCAGGCATCTCAAGCCAGGGTTCAATGGCGGGCGGAGTTGTTCATCTCGTGGAGGCATCGATCAATGGAGACTTTCGAAAAGGACATCCACTCGGCAGAGATCAAAATTCACTACCAATACCCACCCGCAGAATAAGAAGAGCGGCCAGCTGCCTCCGGTGCCTGTAGCATTGACTGCGAACCCGTGAGTGTGGTCCAACTGGCGCCAGAAAAGACATGTGGGAAGGGGGTTGCACCGTTGTTTCCGAAGTTGGCGTTTTGCGATGAGAGAAACCAGGCAAAGGCGGGAGCATCCGAGGTCTGGTAGCTTTTTTTTGTTTTTTGCATTGCACGACGACTTGACGAGATACCTCTGATACCTTTCGATTTAATAACCGAGTCTGGCATGGCACTTCGGAAATCCTTCGTGCGAGTAGGTAGATCAATTGAAGTCGCATCCCACACGAAGATGAAAGAGCCTTCCTTGCCCGATGTGCCTGTAGATGGATCATTGATTAGGCGTAGGAGATGTCTCTGCCTGGATGATCTGTCTGTAAGCTCAGTCGTGGCCTCGCCGAACCCTTGCAAGGGCTGAGGTTTGGTGTGCATGGCTGGTGGTGGTCGTGGTCGTCGTGTGACATGGCCAAGGCTCAGAGAGAGGAAAGCGGGCAAGCCCTCCAGATATGATTGATTCTACTGCCTAGATCAAATAACCCGACACCCTACCCTTCTGGCTCACCCAGGCGGCCGGTCCACCAGCCCCATGCGCACGCATGCGCATACGGCGATGGCGGTGGTGGTGGTGGCGGGTTGGTCGGTGGTGGGCCGCGGCCCAGCTTAAGTGTCTCAAGTGTCTGGAATGCGACCACGCACACTCTCTCTCCTCTCTAGCAACGGGCCGCCGTCCCTGGCAACTCATTCCAGGCAGAAGGAAAGCTCATGGCGAGGAGAGATGGAGGAGAAACGGAAGTCTGTTTATTCTGCCTTGCCCATTGGCCACTTGCTTTCGTTCGTTTTTTTCTTCTTGTTTTCCCCGGCCACACCATGGCGGACGGATCTTTTCCCTTTCCTCCTGTTTTTGCCTCCGGATTTTTTTTTGTCTTGTGTGTATCTCCCACCCACTCAATATCGCCGTGTTCTATTTTTTTGCTCTTTCTCCTTACCGTCGCTCTCTTTACTCCTTCCTATTGTTCTTCCCGTCTTCACTGCTGGAAGTAGTAGTGGAGGTGTTTCGGATTGATCCTATATCCTACCCGCCGCGCCTATTTGCTTTTGTTGCTGGGGTATAATACTTACAATACTTACACAGCACGGGAGTGAGAACAGCCTCGCTTACCCGGGATGGCCTCGTGAGCTGGCCCATTGCCCTCACGGCCACCCCACCCACCACCAGCCACCACCACGACCAACGACAACAAAGCATTCACATACCAGGACCTTGAGCCCTGGTAGGCTAGGAGGAGCAGTACGCCTATCGGTAGTAACCAAGAGACAATGGCGGACGTGTCCGCCGCGGTGGGCAGCATCAGGGACGGGGTGGCGGACGCCAGCAGGCGCGTGGCGGCCGCGATGCCGCTGTGGGCCATCATCCTCGTCGTGGTGTTCGGGACGGGCCTGTTCGCGCTGCTGCTCGGGCTCTGCTGCCTATACGCGTGCCGCCGCCGACGCCGCGGGGGCAAGAAGGCGGCGGCCGGGGACGGAGACGCAGGCGGCTTCCCCGGCATCAGCGCCCGCCTAAGCCGCCATGCCACGCGGCTGCCGTCCGACGGGGGGAGCCGGAGCAGCGAGGACGGGGGCTCACAGGGCGGCCGGCACAGGCTGCGCAAGAGGCCGCCCTCCTCGTCCTCCTCGTTTGGGAACGATGGCGGCGGCGGCGTCGTTGTCGACGGCAGGGGCGTCGAGGTCGAGCAGATGGAGGAGGGCCGCGGGCGGGGCGAGCCCGAGTTCCGGAACATGGCGCACGTGCCCGCGCGCAGGGCGAGCCTGCTGGCTCTGCCTCCGCTCCTGGCCGGCGCGCTGAGGGCGAGCATCGTGTCGATCGGCGGGGGGCGGCGGTCGGCCTGGAGGGCAGGCGGCGGCGGCGGGGCCGGGAACCGCGGGGGCAACTGGCACCGGAGGCGGGTGTCCGAGGCGTGGATCGACGACGACGCGCTGCACGGGCCCGAGGTGAGCCCGACGAAGCAGTCTGCGGCGGCGGGGAGGAGGAGGAGGAAGAGCAGGATCAAGTCGTGGCGGGCGTCAATCCGCGAGAGCTGGCCGCTCAAGGCGCCCAGCCCCACGCTTCCGCGCCTGCCGCACTTTGGCCCGCTCGACATTGGCGCCAGCCAGGCCGAGCAGCACGAGAGCGTCGCCCTGTCCCAGTACAAGGGCTGCGACGGAGGTGCCGGGAGCGCCGCGGCGCTCAACGTCCCGCCGCGGCTCGGCGCGGCCGCCAGGCTGCGTGACGGTGCGGTCTCGCCGCCTAGGCAGCTGCCCAAGCCGCCGGGCCATGCGCTGCTCGCTGCCAACGCCAGCACTGCGGGCCTCAGGCCGGCGAGCAGCTCCGCGCGGGGCAGAGGGCCGAGCTACTACAAGCTCGAGGACACGGAACAGCGGGCCCAAGGCGCGGGCTCGCCGGACTCGAAGATGCAGAGGGGCGTCGGGGTGGGCACCGGGGTCGTGGGGCCGAGGGCCAGAGGACCGTCGGCGGACTGGACCATGACGCAGATCCTGAAGGACACGGATAAGAGGCTGCAGGAGGGCACGGCGACGGGCGCGGCGGTCCGCAACAGGTCGGGAGGCAGCCCGACCAAGCGGGCACCTGTGCTCGGGCTCGGGCCGGACGCGGTGACTGTGGCAATGGTCAGGTCCCGGTCGCGCACGCCCAGCCCTACGAGGGCGTCGAGGGCGCCGTCTCACGTCCGCCACGGCTCGCAGGCCTCGTTCGCGTCCGAGCCGGACAGCCTGTATGGCGGCCATTCCCCCGGGCTTCCGTACCACGGCCTCACGAGCCCGAGCCGGCCGAGGCCATCGCCACAGCTGTCGCCGCACAGGGGGAGGCCCTCCCTCGTTCCGTCCTTCGCGAGCAGCGCCTCGTCGCTTTCGACCATACACAGCGAGACGGAGGAGGCGCCGCTGTCGCCCACCACCACGGCCCCCAACAGTAGTATGCCCTTCGGCATGAACCAGATGGCCGGCCTGGGCGATCCGTTCGTGCCATCCAAGACCTCGACGCCAGCCAGCAAGAAGGCCCTGGGCTCAGCCGACCGCGGGGGTCAGGACTCCGGAAGCCACCCGGCCAAACCTGACATGAACTCCCACGCCAAGTCAGGTATCCCGCCGTCACAGGCGACTGGCAAGATGCGATGGCCCGATGCGACGCCGACTCGAGGAGGCGCTCGCAGCGCAACAGCAGAGGGAGGAAGCGAGGGCCCGAATGCCGAACCTCAAAGCAGGCGCTCACCAGCGGGACACCCGCCAGTTCCCGCACCCGGAGACGATTCATCCGGCACCACCGACCAGAGGAAGCCGTCCAACGACAGCGCAGCCGCCGCAGGTCCCAGTCTTTTCGTGACCAACCCCAGCAGTAGAGGGGATACCAGACCGCTCCTCAGGCGTCTGAGCGACCTGGCGCCGCCGAGCCCCGCCCTGTCGAACGCAAGGCTATCGAGCGTGTACGACTACTATGCCGGCATGCCCGGGACCCCGGACATGGCTGATAGTAATGACAACAACAATAGCAGCCGGGGACGAGCAGCCGGGGAGGCCAGGATGGCGTCGTGGTCGGCGGCGTCCATACCGTCATCGCTGTACTCGGACACCAGCGCCGCAGAGCGCGAGCGGGAGCGGCAAGACGCAGCACTCAGCCGGATCAGCGTGCTGCTGAACCGGGACCTGATGGCCCCCGGCCGGCCCAAGCCAACGGTGCGGGTCGTGTCGAGGGACTGCCTCCCCGCCGCCACCACCGCTGCCGGCGGCAGCAGCAGCAGCAGCAGCAGCAGTGACGGCACCACGCCGACGTGGAACAGGCGGCTGGAGAGGAACGGCAGCGCCGCTGAGGACAGGGGCGGGGGCGGGAGTGGCAGTGGCAGTGGCAGTGGGAGTGGGAGTGGGAGTGGGAGCGGGAGTGAGGATGGGATGAGTCTGTATGATCAGGATGGGTTTTATATCACGCCCTCGCGGGTGAGGGGGTTTAAGATGTGAGGCGAGGCGGGCGGGTAGACTTGCTCTACCGCGAAGATGCTTGGCTGTCATATCATCCGATGTGTTCTTTTCCTGTACTATCAGCAACATAGCATTCTGGAACAACCTGGGTAGGGTAAGCCTTGGGAGTACTGCATTCTCACATCCAGTGGTCTGCCTCCGGGTGCGGGCTTGTTGAGCCGGTTCCCTACTCCAGTCTGAGGCCGTGTAATTATTGCCAGCAA
This sequence comes from Stenocarpella maydis, assembly GCA_002270565.1. Lineage (NCBI taxonomy): Eukaryota > Fungi > Ascomycota > Sordariomycetes > Diaporthales > Diaporthaceae > Stenocarpella > Stenocarpella maydis. The sequence goes on along the minus strand of NQMI01000027.1, from coordinate 270,875 downwards.
CAGCCAAGCCAGAGCTCATGGGGTATCTAGGTAGACGACAGGTGGGTGGCCGCTGAGACGCGAGGGTGAGGGAGCGAGGTGACGAGATGCATTCCAGTGTGATACGAAGTACCTAGGTATGTTATGTAAGCAGTGTAGTCGACGTTGTCCTGACCGTTTATCTTCGAGCGTCAACGATTCAGGGTCAAGACCCTTCAGGGTCCCCCCAATTCAGGGCCTCGCGAGGCCTGAAAAAGGTTAGCGGGGGCACCCCAGCAGGCCTACCGGGTATCATACGGGGTACGTATTGCAGCTAAAGAACAGCTGGAGCTCCACATCACATCGGCCTCGCAGGCGCAGGCAGGTCACGACCTCGTCTCACCAACAAAGTATTATTCACTCACCCTCACTCTACACGACTCTCCCCCCTGATCTCGCATCTCATTCAGTCGCACAGCGAGATCAACCATCACATGGCAAATCAGAACTGAGGACCACTTACTACTGAAAGGAACCCCTCACCCAGACACCATGGCGAGCTTCCGCCCGCTGGCCGCCCTGGTCGGCGTGCTGCTGTCTCACCTCCTGCTTGCCTGCGTGGCCGCCAAGGATGAAGCTGTCCTCAACGTAGAGATTGGGAGGCTGAACAACCAGAGCCTCTTCTGGGGGCCCTATCGTCCAAATCTCTACTTTGGCGTCCGCCCTCGCCTGCCTCACAGCCTCATGACCGGCCTGATGTGGTCCAACATTGACACTTTCAACGGCCCAAAAGACAGTCAGTCTCACCCTCCCTCATCCCAGCCCGGCCCGCAGGAGCCACCCGTCCAGGCGGGACCACGTGCTGAAGACGCCCGTAACTAGACCTCCGCTTCACATGTGAGCAGCACCAGGGCATGGATGGCTATGGCTGGGACGAATACGACACTCGCCGTGGGGGGGTGCAGACCATCCATGATGCCGGAAACGGTCTTGACATCACAACCTCTTTCGTCAAGGTCCCGGGCGGCGGGAACGGCGGTAGCTGGGCTGCGAGGATCAAGGGCGTGCCCAGGCCCGGCGCTCCTGATGACATCAAGACCCAGGTCGTCCTCTTCATCTCGCAGGATGGCCTGGGTGGTGAGCTGGAGGTGGAGGCCGACGGTGATGCCAACGGTTTCGCCCGGGACGTCACCCTCAACGGCCGCTCCGAACCCCTTGGCGAGTTCAAGCTCGTTGTCACCCACGGCACTGGCGAGCACCCCCCGGGCGGTTCCGATGTCGACGAGGACAAGGACTTCGACAAGACCGTGGTCCAGTCAATGACCCTCCCGCCCGAGCACCTCTGGCAGGCCAAGGGCATTGCGCTCCGCCAGTTTGGGGAGCGCATCCAGAGCTTCATGGATCGCATTGACAAGGACGCCCCGCCCCCGCCACACCACATGTACGCCCTGCAGAACAAGCCGGGCGCTGGCAACGCCCACCTCGTCCAGAAGGTTTATGAAGGCCCTTTTGAGTTTGACATACTCTTCTCCAGCAAGTCTGCAGGCAAGGAACTGAGCAGCGACGACCTCACCAGGGAGATCAAGGAGACCACCGAGGCCTTTGGGGACCGCTTCACCGGCGTCTTCAAGCCCCAGGCCCCATTCACCGCCGACAAGTATGCCAAGTTTGGCAGGAGCATGTTCTCGAACCTGGTCGGCGGGATCGGCTACTTCTACGGCCAGCACGTCACCGACCGCTCCTACGCGTCCGAGTACGACGAGGATGACGAGGGCTTCTGGGAGGCCGCCGCGGAGGCGAGGGCCCGCAAGGGCCAGAAGCTCGAGGGCCCGTACGAGCTCTTCACGAGCATCCCCTCGCGGCCCTTCTTCCCGCGGGGCTTCCTCTGGGATGAGGGCTTCCACCTCCTGCCCATCGCGGACTGGGACATGGACCTGACCCTCGAGATCATCAAGAGCTGGTATAACCTGATCGACGATGACGGCTGGATCGCCCGAGAGATGATCCTCGGCGACGAGGCGAGGAGCAAGGTCCCCGAGGAGTTCCAGGTACAGTACCCGCACTACGCCAACCCGCCCACGCTCTTCTTCGTCATCGACGAGTTCATCTCCAAGCTCAAGAGCGCCGCCAACGGCAGCGCCAACTCGCAAAAGGAGACCCTTTCTCAGGACCAGGCCCTGGGCACAGCCTACCTCGAGAACCCCAGCCTCGCCCTGGACTACCTCCGCCAGCTCTACCCTCTCCTCCGCCGCCAGTTCTTGTGGTTCAGGAAGACCCAGTATGGCGACATCAAGTCGTACGACCGCGAGGCCTACTCGTCCAAGGAGGCCTACCGATGGCGGGGCCGGACCCCTCGGCACATCCTCACGAGCGGCCTCGACGACTACCCGCGGCCGCAGCCGCCCCACCCAGCCGAGCTGCACGTCGACCTCATGAGCTGGGTGGGCCTGATGAGCAAGTCGCTCATCAACGTCGCCGAGACGATCGGCGCCGCCGAGGACGCCGACGAGTACAGGAAGATCCTCGACGCCATCGAGCACAACCTCGACGACCTGCACTGGTCCGAGAGGGAGGGCTGCTACTGCGACGCCACCATCGACGACTACGAGGAGAACGAGCTCGTCTGCCACAAGGGTTACGTGTCCCTCTTCCCCTTCCTGACGGGCCTCCTGAGGCCCGACAGCCCCAAGCTCGGCAAGATCCTCGACCTCATCGGCGACGAGGATGAGCTCTGGAGCCCCCATGGCATCCGCAGCCTGAGCAAGAAGTCCGAGTTCTACGGTACCGACGAGAACTACTGGCGGAGCCCCGTGTGGATGAACATCAACTACCTGGCCGTGAAGCAGCTCTACGTGAGTCTGGAAGCCCCGTTCCTTTGTTGTCTCTTGCGCCACCGCAAATTTTTTATTTTTTTTTTTTTTTTTTAAAAAAAAAAGAAATTTGCTGACATCGCAATACCTCTGCCTTGCAGAACGTGGCAAAGCAGGACGGCCCTCACCAGGCTAGGGCCGCGGACCTCTACGGCCGCCTGCGCAGGAACCTCGTCGAGACCGTCTACAAGAGCTGGGTCGACACTGGCTTCGCGTGGGAGCAGTACAACCCGGAGACGGGCCAGGGCCAGCGCACGCAGCACTTCACCGGCTGGACCAGCCTGGTGGTCAAGATCATGGCCATGGAGGACGTCGCGGGATCTGACCACGTGCGCGACGAGCTGTGAGCGCCCATATGGCC
>NQMI01000027.1:245489-267676 GCA_002270565.1 Stenocarpella maydis | reverse complement strand
GGGGGGGGGGGGGTTGTGACATGTTGAGGAACATGGTGCTGAGGAGCGGGAGTGCGCACGCACTTGTGTCAGGGGAAATGTCACCATGGCATATACCTCAGGAATGCTACCGAGGCATAGTGGGCACCCATGATCAAGATTCAGAGCGCTATAGAGCCAGAAAAAGAAGAAGAAAGGGCGATAGTCCCGACTCCACTGGCTGGGTGTCGTCGCAGCTAACTGCAGGAAATCGCGTGCTCACGGATACTGCCCATTCAACCAGTCACTCACTCGCTCGCCATGCAACCCCCAAAGCCAGAGACACATTCTCAAGTGACCCACGGCCTCTTGAAGGAATAACCAAACCAAACCAACCAACCAACTCCCTCACCCGTCCCACCGACGCTCCCCCATCGTCCTCACACCCCCATGGGTATAAATACCAGCCTCCCCCTCCCAATTCCTCTATACCTCCTCCCCATCTCCATATACTTAATATATATATAAACAGGCCCCACCGCCAGGCAGGGAGGGTCTAGTTTGGTATCCTCCCATGCCCGGCCGGACAGGTCAAACGTTTGAACAGTGCTGCTGCTGCTGCTGCTGCTGTGCGTTGTTTGTTACTGTTTGTGTGTAGACATATGTATACAAGAAGGCAGTCTCAACGGCGGTCAACACAGCCAATGTTGATCACGTAAATTTTTGGAACCTCATCTCTCTAAGACGTGTCCTCTTCGGGGACTACCGAAACAGAGAATATCTCATAATTTTTTTCTCTTTCTCCTGGGTTTTTTTTTTTTTTTTTCCAATGTCTTCTACCGCTTGCGGTGGAGATGAGGAAGAGAAACGGCGTGCCTAGTGGAGTTGTGCTATGTTATGTGAGTAATCGATTCCTGTGCTCGTGTTGGCTGAGCATGGACACCTTAGATGATTCTTTATAGTTTCTGCAAACCGTTCCCAATAGGCGGTTAATTCATCCCGACAACATGGGCACTGGAGCGAGCAGGCAAGAGGTCCGGGGGAAAAAAACGTATGGGTGCGATTGTTCTGGAGGGCGAGGAGCCCATCCTCCCGCGATGATGCTTCTTTATCCCAGCCCAACCAACGCCGACGCGACTGACTGCGACCCAAATGCACACAAGCCAGACCCAATACAGGCTCGGTTGCAGTAATCCAAAATACGAGAAGACAGAAACATGACGTAAACCTTCCAGCTGTGGCCCTCTCATCGCACGTGCGCGTCTGCGGGCTTCGACAAGAACCCGTCGCCCTTCCCCGCCACCTCCCTTCTCGGTAGCACAACCACCTCCCTGCTCAGCAGCTTCCTCAGCTCCGGGGTGATTATCTTCTGCCGGCCGCCGGGGCTCTTCGGCTCGTGCTGCTTTCCCTTGTTCGCTTGCTGCTGCTGGGTCCTGTCGCCGCCAGCGGAAGGCGTGGTGGGCCGGTTACTGTTGGCGGCCGATGTGAAGAGCGATGGCGCGGCCGTGCTGAGGTTGAGGCGGGGAGCCGGGAAGTTGTTTTGCTTGTCGATGGCTTGNGGAACATGGTGCTGAGGAGCGGGAGTGCGCACGCACTTGTGTCAGGGGAAATGTCACCATGGCATATACCTCAGGAATGCTACCGAGGCATAGTGGGCACCCATGATCAAGATTCAGAGCGCTATAGAGCCAGAAAAAGAAGAAGAAAGGGCGATAGTCCCGACTCCACTGGCTGGGTGTCGTCGCAGCTAACTGCAGGAAATCGCGTGCTCACGGATACTGCCCATTCAACCAGTCACTCACTCGCTCGCCATGCAACCCCCAAAGCCAGAGACACATTCTCAAGTGACCCACGGCCTCTTGAAGGAATAACCAAACCAAACCAACCAACCAACTCCCTCACCCGTCCCACCGACGCTCCCCCATCGTCCTCACACCCCCATGGGTATAAATACCAGCCTCCCCCTCCCAATTCCTCTATACCTCCTCCCCATCTCCATATACTTAATATATATATAAACAGGCCCCACCGCCAGGCAGGGAGGGTCTAGTTTGGTATCCTCCCATGCCCGGCCGGACAGGTCAAACGTTTGAACAGTGCTGCTGCTGCTGCTGCTGCTGTGCGTTGTTTGTTACTGTTTGTGTGTAGACATATGTATACAAGAAGGCAGTCTCAACGGCGGTCAACACAGCCAATGTTGATCACGTAAATTTTTGGAACCTCATCTCTCTAAGACGTGTCCTCTTCGGGGACTACCGAAACAGAGAATATCTCATAATTTTTTTCTCTTTCTCCTGGGTTTTTTTTTTTTTTTTTTTTTTTTTTTTTCAATGTCTTCTACCGCTTGCGGTGGAGATGAGGAAGAGAAACGGCGTGCCTAGTGGAGTTGTGCTATGTTATGTGAGTAATCGATTCCTGTGCTCGTGTTGGCTGAGCATGGACACCTTAGATGATTCTTTATAGTTTCTGCAAACCGTTCCCAATAGGCGGTTAATTCATCCCGACAACATGGGCACTGGAGCGAGCAGGCAAGAGGTCCGGGGGAAAAAAACGTATGGGTGCGATTGTTCTGGAGGGCGAGGAGCCCATCCTCCCGCGATGATGCTTCTTTATCCCAGCCCAACCAACGCCGACGCGACTGACTGCGACCCAAATGCACACAAGCCAGACCCAATACAGGCTCGGTTGCAGTAATCCAAAATACGAGAAGACAGAAACATGACGTAAACCTTCCAGCTGTGGCCCTCTCATCGCACGTGCGCGTCTGCGGGCTTCGACAAGAACCCGTCGCCCTTCCCCGCCACCTCCCTTCTCGGTAGCACAACCACCTCCCTGCTCAGCAGCTTCCTCAGCTCCGGGGTGATTATCTTCTGCCGGCCGCCGGGGCTCTTCGGCTCGTGCTGCTTTCCCTTGTTCGCTTGCTGCTGCTGGGTCCTGTCGCCGCCAGCGGAAGGCGTGGTGGGCCGGTTACTGTTGGCGGCCGATGTGAAGAGCGATGGCGCGGCCGTGCTGAGGTTGAGGCGGGGAGCCGGGAAGTTGTTTTGCTTGTCGATGGCTTGGATGAGCCGTTGGAATTTCCTGAAGAGGGCTTCTGCGCGGATGAGTGTTGACTCAAGGTCGATACTACCGGAGAGCTCATTGACTGAAGAAGTGAGCTTAGTAAACAGATCTGCCAGTTAGGGCCCGCACAATCTAGACACTGCAACTTACCGTATTTCAGAACCTCGTCAAAATGCTGAAGGTGGGCCAGGATCACGTCCCGGTGTTTCTCCAGGATAGCTAGTGCCACGAACAAGTGGAAACTGCTAGTCTTGTAGTCCGTCCACAGGGCCTCCCACAGCCGGAGGATGTCCATCCAGGGGAACTCCCGCTTATACCACACCAGCAGCATCCTGAAGAAGAAGAAAAAGTTGGTGCTGTCCGCCTTCTCCAGGTGCTCCCATAGCTTGGGGTCCATGAAATGCACGAGCTGGTCCAGCGTGGTCAGCTGTGTGCGCATGCCGGACTGGTCGCGCAAGAAGTTGCGCTCCATGCGGTCCATGAAGTGCTGGAAGGCCCAAAAGGCGATCGCATCGTCCTGGATCACGGCATAGATGGGCGCTAGAAGGTCTGACATGCCCTGGACGTAGCCGAGCTCCTTGTTGTACTCGTTGTATGTGAGGAGGAGGTCCTTCATCTGCTCCATGTGCACGTTGGTACCAACCTCCGCGAAAGGAGATTCGGGGTCTGGATGAGGAATGTTCTCGCCTGCAAAGATGGGGACATTGCGGTCGGTACGGTGTACATCCTTTTCTGTTCCAATTGTCAGTCAAGAGTAGAAACGCTGGTGATGTTACAAGGGCTAGCCTTACCGATGCGCGCACGTTGTTCCCTCCACCAATCGCCCTCCTCTCCCTGGCCGCCGAGATCGATGAGTCTCTCCCACCAGGAACCCTTGAGCTTCACATACGCATCTCTGAGTGAGGCGACCTGGGCTTTCCGCTCAGACTCGGTACTATGCCAGTCGTAGACGCCCAGGAGGAATAGCCATGCCTCTTTGCGCACGCCGTCCTCCGGGTCCAGCCCGCCGTGGAAAACCCTTTCCTTGACCTCATCTACTGTCACAGACAGCCTGCCCGTCCTCTCGTCGAAGAATGTCGCCCATTCCTTTGCCGTGACGGGTCGCCTCCTCTCCTCTAACGAGAAGGAGCTCGTGCCCTCGAGTAGCTCAAACTCACCTACGTCCGTGTCCTCCATCTCCATGACATCCTGCGCAGTCCATATCCTCTGGCGGCGATCCCGTTCGCTCTGTTCTGCTATGCCCATCGCCCATCGCGCCAGGTATATCCTCGCACTGTCAAACTCATCCTGCAGTGTCTTCACCTCGGGGTTGCGCAGCAGACTTCTCACCTGCGGCGGCACACGGGGGTTATCGAGGACGTCGTTGGCGGCATTCCTTGTAAACGTGGTCACCTTGCTGAATTTCTCCATGATGTTCCACCCGGTCTCCTTGACGAATTTGGTGAATGGATCCATCTGTGCGTCCCTGCTGGAACCAGCGCCGGAGCCTGGCTTCGCCCCAGCGGCGCCGCCCACCGCGACGCCACGGTTGCTATCACGGCGCCCGATGGATGAGGGTGTGCTGGCCGTGGGTTTTCCGCCGAATCCCTCGCTGTCTTCTATAGAGGGCTCAACCAGATAGATGTTCGGCTCCGCCTCGCTTCTTTCGATCTTGACATATCTCCTGAGCCATCTGAGGACCTCGTCGCCACCCCAGAACATCTGACCGCTCTCCCCAAACGGGTCGAATTTGTCCCTCATGTGCTTCTTCTTTTGCAGTATTGTCGATTCGCACTCGCTGTCGTGGAAGAACAGGGCCGGGAAGCTATCCCCAGCCCTGCTGTTGATGATGACCGAGCCGAACCACCATCCCAGACTCGGTGGGCGGACAAGCAGGCTGTATATGGCACTAACGGGTATGGCAAAGGAATAATGGCCGATGGACCCGCGGTGGGTGGTGACTGTCGGGGGCGGGGGGACCAGATAGGACTGCTTAGGCGGAGAGTCACCCTCGGAGAGGTCGACCTTGACGTAGGTGCTGGCGGCCTCACCGAGCTGGGATTCGGGAAGCCATGCCAGCAGGAGGTCGGAGGAGGCTACATTCTGGGGATTTCGGGAGTCGGCTGAGGACGGCCGGGCGCCAAGTCCTGGCTTTTGCTGGAGGAGGGCTATGAAGCCGGGGATATTGTCTTTGGACGAAGGCGTCGGGTGGATATAGACCTGTTTTCAGTTGTGAGCTTTCCTGGACACGAAGCGTATGTACAGACAGACTGATAATAGCAAAAGCTGCACGGAACGCGGGGGCGAGGACTGACCTTGCTCTTGGAATAAAGCAGTTTAACGCCCCTTCCCGTCTCAGTGTGTGTTATGGTGTTGTAGTCGCCCTCTTCATCATCGCTCATGGCGTAGAGGCTCCCCGGCGGCGACACCTGACGCGCTGGTTGTGCATCTCGAGCTTGTCGTGAGCGAGACAGCTCATCCGACGTCATCGTCGCGAGAGGCCCGAGCAGGGGCGCCGGATGTCTGGGGATCGAACAATGGGATGCCGGCTGAGGGGGACAAGTTCTGGTAGGGACAGTTTTAGCTACCGTGAAAGTTGAGATGGGATGCCTCTTAGGAAAATGAAGAAATGAAGGAGGTTAAGAAACAACAGTCCATTTTCAAATCATGTGGTGTTAAGTCTCGGGGCGACAAAGCTGACGGAGGCCTGTGGAGGAACCCCGCGACTGCTCCACCCGCTGCTGCTGGAGGGGCGAAGTGTGCTGCAGGCGGAACGCTAATCAGCCCAACCCCAGCTGCATGCAGGCTTGCTTGTGACACACTAAGTAATTAATGTCTACGTACATTTCGAGTGGTCAGTCTACATACACCAAAGACGAGGGCCGTCGTCATCTGCCCCGTTTCTGCCAGACTACTTGCATATGCCCTCCGCTTTCTGTGGGTGATACATTTCACTGCACACGCTTCTTTACGCGCAATCTGTGCATAAGAGGATAAACTCAAAAACGAGGGCATGGCTTCACCCATCATTCCGTCGGGCCAATGCACCAGTGGAGCCCAGTAAGACCGCGCGTCAACTACTCACAGAAAACATGGATAGCCACCCGAGACGCTGGGGTTCCTGGGCTGTACGCAGCTGCTCATGAACAAAGATGCGCATGTATTCCAAACCCCGAGCCCCTCGTCTATGTCTACCGCAACTGCGTAACCCAAAACGCCATGCATGCTGTGTCTGAAGGACCCAAGATGTGATTGATTATATCCCGGACACGCGCAGACAAGAGATGTCAAGACTGCCAGAGTGATGATGTCCACAGGGCCGCACCATTTGATTTGATTGATCCATCGTCCAATACCCTCCCCGACTATCTCATCCGCGGGCCGCTGGGCAAACCCCCCATCCTCCTCGGCCCAGTTGGCAGACCACCGTACCTATTGCCTCCACCTCCGCCTCCGCCTCCGCCGCTGCCGGAGTCGAACTGGCCGCCCGGTCCGTAGGGGTCATAATCGCCACTGCTGGCGTTCGCTGTGGAGCCGCCCCTGCTCCGCGACGGCGTGCCACCGCCCCCCTGCTGCGCAGGCGGAGGCGCAAAGGGCCCCGTGGAGCTTGACGGCGACGTCGTCCTGGCACCGCCCCCGTAAAGCCGCTGTCGCAGCCTGTCCTGCGCGCTCGACGCGCCGCCCCCTCCCCCGGCGCCCATGTCCACGCTGTTGCTCTGCACGCTTCCCGCCCGCTGGCTCGGCAGTGGCCGCGTCTGGACAGCCTCTCTCCCCGCAGGATCTGGCGTGGCGGCGTTGCGCGCGAAGGGGTTCCGGCTCCCTGCTGCTGCCCCGGCGCCCCTGCCCGCCCCGCGGTTGTTATCCCACAGGCTGCTCAGCCCACTCTGACCGGCCCCTTGTTGTGGTGCAGCCCCATAACGGGACGCCGCTGGTCCCGAGTTCTGCTGGATTATGGGCGCGGGAGGCGGCGCCTTTGGGTCGGGCGGGAGCCAGTTGGGCAGCGGGCGGCCATTCTCGGTGTAGTACTGCCTTAGGACGCGGCATACATGTGTGTCGTCGTCGGTGTCGCCGTCGGCCTCGGAGGCGAAGACGGAGCGCTGGAGGTTTGTGATGCGGGATGTGGTGTTAGTGAGGATGTTGGAGTACCAGGACGCCATGGTTGCGGGCGGCGGCTGGATTCCTCTGTATTGTGCTTCGTGAATGCAGCAGAGGCTGCCCTAGCGGTTTGCTTTGTCGACGACAGGCAGAGGGTTGTGTGCTCCGTGCTTCACTGGCAGGTCGAGTCGGTGTGGAAGGAGGGGGTACAGGGCGCAGGGCGCAGGGCGCAGGTGGGATAACGATCAGCGCTGCCTCGAGCTGCTCGAAGTCTGGAGCACAGTCGACCTCGTTCTGTCGCTGGAATCTTTCGCTGCTGCCCAGCAATGTTTTCGCTCAAGGTTTTAGCCTTGACTAGATTGACAGCACAAGATTGCCTGATCTGTGGGTCGAGGGTGAGTGTGCGAGTGTGAGATTGGGTTTCCGAGGATGGGGTCTTGGTTTGGGCCGTTATGCGGGTTGCATTGTCACTCTCGAGTTGTCCTTGTCTCAGGTTGCGCTCTGCTCTGCACCGGCCAGCCGGCCCCTCCAACCACTGGAGCTGCCTGGATGGACCAAGCTGCGCCCCTGTAATACGGAGCCCGGGTTGCCCAGGTGTCTACCGCAGAATCCACAGAGTGCCACAACAACAAGGCCCAATGGCCAAACTAATTGTCCAAGTCCAAAAAACATTTGCTTCCCAGAAGGCAGTCCTTATACAGGCATTAGCGAGCCACACCGTGTAAATACCATCGCGCCAACAAGCACAGAATTCAGAGCCTGTTCCCCTCCGTGCCCTATCATCCAGTCGCGTCTTTCAGTCAGCCCGCCAAGAAAGTTAGCAACGGCAACTGATTTGCTACAATCCCTTTTGAGGCTTCAATTTTACAGGCACAGTTACAGACTCAGACAGGTGTAATCTACGGATGGGACAAATCCCACCTGTATCCCTCACGCAGACTAACAGCGGGATGGCTGGATGCGGCATCGCCATGGTAGAGAAGCCTCGGGTTCAGTGCCTCTAGTCGCGCGGGGACGGGTTTTCGGTAGGGAAAGCATGAGTGCGATGGTATTCGGTCTAACTTGGCATGTGACAACCCATAAGGCAACATTGTCGCCCACGCAGACGGGCAAGCGGCTTCTGTAGGAGCCCATAAAAAGGGTCGCGCGCAAGCCCGGGCTTGCAGAATTCCTCCGGGGTGCTCGATGCTGCGGGTTGATAATTCGTTTGGTCGTCGTGGTTGCTCCGGGACCGTTGTCATTGAGTATGTATCAGATGTCTGGGTATCATCCTCGTGGTGTTCGCATACGGACCTCTGAAAGCGGGGCGTAGGTTTGTGCAAATCGACGTTACTCCATTTTCTTGTGTTGCCTGACCGTCAGGCCCATTTTGCTGGTTGAACCAAGATACGAAGCCATGCCAAAGCCATGCCTATCAACGCCCAGTCATCATGCCCCCATGTCCGTGAACCGTTTATTTGTCCTTCTTCGCCTTCGCGCCCTTGACCTTCGCGGTGCCACGGAGGGTCTTCATGCGGTTCTTGCGTTGCTTGCCTGTTGTCACAGTTAATATCGCGTGTCGTGGGCGGGCTAATCGGTTGGTTGTACGTACGCTGTTGGCGGGAGGCTCTCTCGGGCTTGACAGCGAGGCCGACACGGACCTGTGGAATTGTTAGCATCCTGCGACCGGGATGGAACCCTCGGAATCCAACATACGAGGCGGTGTCGTGGCTCGAACTTCTTCAGAGCCTCAACAGAGTCGTAGACGAGCGCGAATCCGGTGGTCTTGCCACCACCGAAGTGAGTCCTCAGGCCAAAGACGCTGACCTGCTCGGCAGAAGCCTTGTACAGCTGGGCGAGTCGGTCTCGGAGGTCGTTCTTCGCGATGCCGGCGTGGCCAGGGTGGAGGATGTCACTGGATGATTTTGTTAGCAGCGCTCGAGGCAAACGGGAAGCGCGAGAACTTGCACCACCATCTGCTTCTGTTGGATTGTCAGCAATTCGTCCTCGAGTTCATACAGTCGCGGAAACTACATACCCTTCCAAGCAGGGGGTTTCGGATGAACCGCCGAGTGCGGATGGTGATGGACTCAGACATGTTGGCTGTGGTGGTGATGCTTTGCGGTTGAAGGGTGGAAGACTGGTTGGCTGACACAAATGCAAAGGCACTCAAATCTTTTCGACGCTGGTGGGGGCTCGTGCTGCCGTCTGTGGACAGCTGGCAGCAGCTGGCTCAACCTCCCCTGCAAGGCTAGACTGGCCCGGAAGTACCCACTCTTCCGTATTAAACGACACGGCACTCTCCAATAATACGTATTTACTCGACGTGCCGTTTCCTCAAACAATGACAATAGAACGTGACGAGGACGAAGGTGTGATACTGTCCCCATTTGTTAGAGCATCATCATTATTCGAGAGAGCACGCTGCCGTTTGAAATTGGACCCGGTGATCACAGTACAATTTTGGATATCATTAAATGTTTCAATTGCACGCTGACACTGAGGGTATCAAACATGTTGTCTCTTAAGATCCATTCAGAAATGCGGCCTTCCTCGCACCTCCCAACACGGAGATGGGCAGAGGCACATCGTTTGGGGGATACCTCCAGGGCTTCTTCACAAGAGACGGGGGGCCTTGCTTTCAATGACTCCTTCTCCCAGCAGGAAATAAGCAACGCGGGAATTCCAAACTTCAAAGATCCCGAAAGGAACCCGTTCACCTGCCACCTCAGTCCCCTCCGACGGCAAAACACACCGATTTTCCTGTTCCCACAACGCCCTGCCGGAATGTGCGACTAGAATGCGAGCAACTTCTCTCTGCTCGTCTCCTCCTCCAGTTCCTGCTCCTTGGTCTTCTTCCTGCCCTTCAGTACCTTCTTGGCAGCCTTCTTACGCTTGTCGCCAGCCTTAGCCTTGCCAACCTTGCCCGTCTCCTCTCCGCTATCCTCCTCCTGTGAGTCGTCTGCCTCGGAATCATCGTCCTCCTCGCTGGCCATCCAGTCTTCGAGATCGGCAAGGTCCTCGTCGCTCTCTTCGACGTCGCTCACGTACTCAACGTTACCCTCGAGCTCGTCCTGTTCCTCCTCTTCAAACTCCTTTTCGGCATCCTCCTCATCCTCATCAACACCTTCATCCATGTCCTTGTCCCGGACACCTTGGCCCTCCTTCTCGAGGCCGTTGAGCACCTTCTCCCAGATCTTCTGTGACACGTTCAGAGGTTGGTCGCCGTAGGCACCTTGTCGTAGTCTCTCGAGTAGCTCCCTCTCGATCGTCTTCTCCAGCCTTGCGGCTGCTTCTGCCTTGCGTTCGCGGGCGGTTTCGCGGTGCTTCACCTTGGGCGCCAGCTTGGGCACAAGCTTCTCGCCAAGTCTCTCCTCCTCGGCGGCTAGTTTTCGCATGCGGGTCGCCACTCGGTTGAGGCGCCATACTCGTTGTTTGGCCTTGAGCCTGAGGAAGTCTGGCCAGTACCTGCAGAGGGCAGAGTCAGTATCGCACACGAGATGCGAGATGCGAGCAGGAGCCTATGGTGATTCCGTACATCAGTTTCTCGTCAACCATGGCTAGTGCTTCTTGAGGGTTTGCAGGCAGTCGTATCTTCTCCCACAAGCGGTTCGGCATGTGTGCACGCTCGACGGTCTTCATGTAGAGGTAAAGCACGTTTGGCTTGTCCGGGTGAGGGCGAACAGAGGCATATCGGCTGTTGGCCAGAGGGCAGGATTGTCGGTTGCAGAGGCCGGTGACATTGTACTCGTTGCGGCAAAAGTTGGTCTGCTTTTGGTTGTTGGGTGTCCGTATCTTGAATGCACAGAAGTTTTGGTCTGCAAGCCGGTCAGCATTCTGCCCTGAGCACAATTCTCAAGACCCATGTTGTCTTACTGATGTATTGCCAAACAATCTCGTCGGAAGCCATTATGGGCGACAATCAAGGACTCGTGATGTTGCTGTCCTCGGAGCTGGAGCGTTGGCGGAGGCGAGATGGGGGCGGGCAGTTGCTCAAGAGAAAGAGGTCGCATTCTCCCAAGGAAAAAAAATGGTATCGATAAAGTAAGTCCCTTTGCCATCGAATCCTTGCCTGGGGATTTGCAATTATTGACCAATGGCCTTCTCCCTAGCCGGGAATATGGGTCCCAAGCTTTCGCAATAACATTTTAGTGTATCCGTACTCCGTACACTAAGCACGCTATGCTATACTTCGGTACTTTGGTACATTCTGTGCTGCTCACGAATAAACTCCGTGTTTCTCACTGCAGCTTCCAGTATCAGCTCTTCCCCAGTTGTCATATGAGGATCCATAACCGACTTTTGACACAACTCACCACGTCAACACGACTGGTCAATGTACCGGTATGGGCGCATAGCCATTGGAACTCGGACTTTTCCTAAAGGTCTCGAAGCATCATCACACATTGTTGCCCGCAGGCCCCTGCAGTCTGCTGGCTCTGCTCATCGATATGGACACAAGAGCACTACACAGGCCTCCCAGGCCAAGAGCTCTCAAGGCGGCTTTACATCGGATCGTATCAATTTCATAGCGGACCAGCCAAAAGATGACACCATTTACGCCCTATCCTCGGCCCAGGGCAGGGCTGGCGTAGCCGTCATTCGAGTCTCCGGACGGGCATGTGTGGATATCTACCAGAAGCTCTGCCCGGGAAGGCAATTCCCAAAGCCTCGGTATGCTGCGGTCCGGACGCTCTGTGATCCAGAGCGCACAGGGCCGGCGGAAATTCTCGACTCGGAGGCCCTGGTCCTGTACTTCCCCGCACCAAGGACTGTCACTGGCGAAGACGTCCTGGAGCTGCACACTCACGGCGGCCCTGCCACCGTGAAGGCCGTACTGCGCGCGATTCCCCGCTGCTCTTCCGATCGCGCCTCTGAAAACAGCATCCGCTATGCCGAGCCTGGCGAGTTCACGAAGCGCGCCTTCCTCAACGATCGCCTCGACCTCTCGCAGGTCGAGTCTCTCAGCGATGTTCTGGACGCCGAAACGGAGCAGCAGCGCCGTACAGCAGTGCGCGGCAACTCGGCCGCCCGTGGCCAGACCTATGATTCTTGGCGGGAGCAGCTTCTTCTCGCCAGGGGCGAGATTGAGGCGCTCATCGACTTCTCAGAGGACCAGCACTTTGACGAGTCGCCCCGAGAGCTGTTGCAGAACGTGACGAGCATGGTGCAGCGGATCTTACGGCTGATCGATGTCCATGAGATGGCCGGGCAAAGGACGGAGTTGCTCAGAAAGGGCATCCGGATTGCACTCCTGGGCCCACCGAATGTGGGAAAGAGTTCGCTGATGAACTTGATTGTTGGGAGGGAGGCCTCGATCGTATCCCGTGAGGCTGGCACGACGCGGGATATCGTGGAAGCAAGCCTTGATATCGGTGGCTATCTCTGCACGTTTGCCGATACCGCTGGCATCAGGACCTCCTCGCTGTCGACAGATGGCGCTATTGGACCTGTCGAAGAGGAAGGCATCCGAAGGGCACGCCTGAAGGCACTCGGCTCCGATGTCATCATCGTCCTTGCCTCAATCGAGCGGCGCGTAGACGGCACACATTTTATCAACTATGACACCGAGACGCTGCAGTTGGCAGCCAAAGCCGAACAACATATCATCGCGGTCAACAAGTGCGAATCGGTCGATAAGTCGATGCTGGAAACACTCCTGAAGGAGTTTGGCTCATCTGTTCATGCACATGTTGGGACTCTGTCAGGGCCTCGCATAATCTCCTGCGCGAAGGCAAATGAGCCACCTGAATCCCTAGACAAAGACCCTGGTGGCATCCACCGCCTCACACAAAGCCTAGTACGCAAATTTGAGGAGCTGACGTCCCTACCCGAAGACATGCAGGATCTCCTCGGAGGAACAGAGAGACAGCGACAACTCCTGGCACAGTGCCGGCTACATCTTGAGGATTTCATGGGCCAGGCTGAGGCTGGGAGCCCGGCGGTGGGTGGTGTGGGTGACGACCCTGACATTGTTCTTGCTGCGGAGCACCTCCGGTACGCAGGGGATTGCTTGGCTAGAATCACCGGCCGTGGAGATGCCGGTGACGTGGAGGAGGTGCTGGGAGTCATCTTCGAGAAGTAATGCGCCCCCAACCCTGATTTCAGTCGAACCAAGTATTGCACGAGGAGACCATTTGCTGACTTGCTTGAAGGTTTTGTGTAGGAAAGTGAATTAAGATCTAGACGTATGTCATCTTTGTCTGCTCTAGTCTAATATCCCCAACGCCAATCCAGGGTATGAGACGATTGTGGTGCCCAGTGCAACCAAAGCCACTCGACCATTACATGAGATGCTATACATGACCAATGTGCTCCGTTTCTCGCCAGTCGAATTCCAATTGCCCGCCCAAAAAGCAAGGTGCAGTGACAGGGTTGGGAATTGGTGTCTCGGTGTGTTCAAGGGAATATGATACAGGGGAATGACCATTTTCGGTCGTGGGTCAAGGGATGGTGAAGTGACAACCGCAACGCCGATATCAGCCTGGGCCTCTCTGTTCTAGGGTTCATGGTATACAGCAGCCAGCGCGGGATATCTGGGCCGATCTGGATCCCTCTTATGGACAGAGCCTGCGCTGGCTGTGGCGAGTCGCCGTGATGAACCGGCACTCTAGTCGTCTGAGTCCGGGCCAATTAGGCGAAGTTGAGCGACCTCTTGTTGTCCTTGTCGTCGTCGTCGGGCTTTGAGTTGTAGCCGGAGCGACCCTGGTTCTTGTCGTCGTCATCACCGTTGGGCTTGGAGTTATATCCGGAGCGGCCCTGGTTCTTGTCATCGTCGTCGCCACCGTTGGGCTTGGAGTTGTAGCCGGAGCGGCCGTAGAGCATGGGGCGCTCGTTGGAGATGATGGAGAAGACAGCCATTGTATTTAGTGGTGGGGTTTTGTTTGGAGTGGATGAGGGTGTGTGAGGTGGTGGTGGCTTGAGAAGTATTTGTGTGTTTGCTTATTTGGAATACTTTGCTTGTTGAGGTTGGTGATGATGATGATGAGCTGGAGGACTGGATCTCAAGGCCAGACGACAAGGTCTTATATAGGCGAGAGGTGATGTGTTGCTGAGGTTGTATTCTCGCCTCCCCGGCTGGGAGAAGACATCAGACTGCGTTCTCAGTCAGACCCTAACCGCTCGTGCCGTCTTCAGCCTCTTCCATCGATAGACAGGTACCACCATCATTCACAGTAGGTGCACCATCACAGCCTCTCACCCCGGCGAAGGATGACCTAAGGATTCATGGTTTCTCGGATGCACAGGATGCGCCTCCACGCCAGGAATGACACCCACGCAGATGCCCTGCCATACCACACCCACTCGGGCCCCCTGCTTGCCATGTGGTAGACGACAAGCTAAGCTGACCGACCCAGGCAGCGAAATTGAGGATGACAGATGCAGCCTCAGGCCCCAGCCAATCCGGCCGAGACATTCGCCAAAGTGCTACGCATACTGGCATGGAAGCAATGGAACAAATTAGCTGGGGTCTATTTGGGGGCCAAGGCATAGGATAGGACGGCGGGACGGCCTGCTAGTCCTGGTACAGCAGCCAGACGATCGACACGCACACACATAGGGCTGAGGACCCGAGCACGGCGCCAACGGTGCCTATTCCCGGCAGCAAAGGTTGCTTACTGTTTCCCAACCTCCCTCCCCTGAACCAGTCCAGTGGGACTTGGTGGCTGCATTGCCCCGACTGGGCTTTTCTGTCGCTCAGGATCTGACTTGTCACCATCCACGCACAGTGAGCACGAGACGGGACACTCGAACACACTAGCTGGCTGACAAAGTGGGCCCATGCCAGCATGGGACCCGAACGAGGGTGTCCTTCGAGGTGCCTCTGTCGCCGTTTCGACACGTCTATTCCCGGCTCGAGTCCAGGCGAGTCTCACACCGCGCCCTGGTCACCGCCGTCCTATTCTCCTCACCACCGTTGGAATTGCCTAAGCCTTTCCAGGTCCAAGACGATTTGTGAGCCGTTTTGTCATCATCACCACCACCGATGAGGCAGTTCGTCTCACCCACGCATGCAGGTAAGCAGAGTCATCGGTCCCAAAAGAGTCATGAGTACCATGGCGCCGGTGTGAAACTGCTTCCAAACTGCCGGCCAATCCGCCGGTCAACGGCAGCCGTGGCGGAACAACCCGGGCAGCAAGCAATACTTTCTAGAATCACAATTCATTCCAACGTGTTCTTGCTGTCCCCGTCTACTCGGTTCCGCCGCTTACACATCACCTGCATCTGGAGCGCACTCGCGACCCGGGACTCTTGCGCCCTGGTTTTGACCTTGGGCCCTCCATCGCAACGTGAGGAGGAGAGACTGGCCTTCGAGCAAGGGCATCTTTCGGCAACCGAGGTCGTGGAGACGCTGGCAATGAGGCTCTCTCGCGCACTTGCTGCCTTGGTGCAACATGCTGCCCCAATACCACCACCTCCTGGTACGAGACTCGCATGCCACATGCAGCCCTACAGCCTTATCGTCATCAAAGGATCTGTCGCGGCGTAGATGGCCCAAGTCCTGTCTCGGCCAGACTGGAGCATGGCGCAGGGGCGGTGCGCTCATCTCAGCCTGCATTGGCGGCACCCAGGAGCAGTAACACCACGTTCAGGAACGGCCCCCAAGGGGCCGTGGTAGGCGATTCCCCAGTCAAGCCTGCGCGGCGGGTCACACTGCCGTCCTCACCCGCTGGGACCTTGAGGCTCTGCGAGCCGTGTTCCGATACCGACGGTGCCTGGTGAAGTGCCAAGTGTCACGATCCTGCCGCCCCGGCGTCAAGCTCCCAAGGGGCAACAGAGAGGCATCAATGTCTCTGAAGGACATCTGGTACCTTCGTCGAGTCTCACACCCACAGCAGCGGTTCTCGACCGGTACACCTTGGCTGGGGCCCTCGGACAAGGGCTTGTACGCAGACGGATGAGAGCTTGTACACGTAGGCATGGGCTCATGAGCTCATGTCTCACCCTGTGGGGATGCAAGTCCGCAGCACCACGAACAAGAGCTCGCCGACGGCCTGACAAGGCGTGTCTCGCGAGCAGCGCTAGCTGCCCTATGGGCATGCAGGCACAACACCGGCCAGGGTCTACACCGGTGCTCTTGAGGAACAGTAATCACCACCACCCCCAGGCTGCCAAATCTCGCTTCCCCCGTCCCGTGCTAAGTTGGGGGAGTTGGTCATTCTGTATCGGTGTACATGGCACAGCCACCCATCAGGACCCCGAGAGATATTCCCCCCGTCTTACCTTTGCTCGGTGACCCGAGGCCGGAACACCGCAAGGGGAAAGAGGACTCGAGCCAATTGTGTTTGACGAGCAAGATCAATGAGACCTGCAACCCCCACGCGGCAGCACTTGTTGCAGCATCTCCCTATGCCGCATCTGCTTTGGTGCATCTCACACCGCCGGTCGGACCCTAGGAGAGCTGTCACATCTCGGGTTCCCAGGGCTTTGCCACCATCAGCACACTCTCACAATACCTACACCCACAACCCACCACTACCGCCGCCATTATTATTCTTATCATCACGGCTAGTCTCGCCTGTACCTCTATGCGCCATCGCTACGATCAGGCAGCGGCTCCAGAGCGGCTTGCGACCGGGGGTAGGAGCCCTCGTGCGCCATGTTGCTAATTCGGTACGCTGCTTTCGAATACGCCCCTGTGTTACGCAGGTGTGTCCCGCCAAGTCTTGGGGGGAATACGCCCGGCAAGCCGGCTTTTCCACCCACCACATAGCATGCCGACAAAGAGACCAGCAAACCATCAACTCAGCCCAAGCGGTGATGAGACAGGCTTTCTCTCGGCCGTGTACCACAGCCTCCTGACTTTGTCGCGTCACTAGGGTTCCCAGGTCTCTCCTCAACCTTCCGCCCAGGTGGCAGTGTCTTGTCCGCGGGCTACGCACCCGAGCTTACCTCATCTTTCTCTCGTCAATACGGTTCTTAGTGGCTTGATGCCATGCGAGATGGGCGTGGTATGGCTGGGGCTGCGCCACCTAGTCGTATTTTGTTCACTCTTCTTCCAACTATTATCCTACGAATGTCACCGAAAAGTGGGCCGATGGACTGGGGACAGAGCTTAGGTCCTCGCCCGTAACGCATGTACAGAGGAGGTTGAGCCACCGCCATCCCCGGCCGGCCAAGTCCCCGTTGCCCCCATGTGGCTGCTGGCTAACCGCGCTGCCCTTACTGAATGCTCCAGTCGGTGTCCTTGCCCATGGAGATGGGGTCGGCGTGCCACCTGACGCCACCGTCGGTGGTCTTGAGGCCCCGGGGAGGAGGCGCCGTGGTAGGAGTCGCCGAGGTGCTTCTTGGCCTCGCTCAGGATTATGCTGACTTTATCCCAGCTGAAGTCGGGTAGCGTGCCGCGGCCGGCCGTGGAGCACTCGTTGGCTCTGTAGATGAGCTGGGGCTTCATTCCCGTGCTGAGTACAAGGCACAATGTGGGAGAGACGGTCAGTCTCGAGCATTTCTTTCTTCTGCCTTCGGGGAATGACCACCTGCGGCGGTTCGCCTCGGAGTGGGGGGTGGGGGGTATTCGCAGTCAGAGACCACCTTGCCATTCAGTGACCTGCTGGTCGATCTTCTTGGTGTCCGCGTCGACGGCGACTATCAGAATTGACCGGACTAGCAAGATCTCCACCGAGAATACTTGGCCTTCCCATTTCGCAAGTCCTGGGTTGCGGCGGGGGAAATACTCTCAAATTCGAGCTTCGCGTTCCTGGGCACGGCGATGTACTTGTTGCCGGTCTGGCCCTCGGGTGTATACGTGCTGGCGGTGATGCACCACTTGTTGGCGGCGGCGTGGCGCCCGCACGGCATCTGGTCTGCGCACCAACTTAGCAGGGGCTGGACGAGGTTGGCCTGGGACATTGTCGGGCACATTGGGCTGGACGGCGACCCAGATGGTGGCCCACAGGGACTTGTCGGATGTGTCATAGCCCTGGATGACGGCCAGCACGGTAAGCGAGGAGGTCGCCTTGGTGATGTAGTACAGGCGTTGCCATCCCAGGGCCTGAAGTATAAGCTGTTGCTGAAGTGGGCCGGGGCGGCGGGGCAGCATGGCGGCCGCGCAGAGGGCCGCTGGGGCGATGTAACTTCAGATGGGACCCACGATGGCTGTTACTAAGGAAGATGGTCTGGACCTAGCCTACTGGACAGGGAAGGGCAGGTTAATTATTGATGGTCAACAGGTGTGAGGTAGAAGACCCCCCTGGGGCCCCCCCATCCAAGAGGAAGTGCCTCGTTGCACTCCCTCCCCAACATTTGGGGAGGGGAAGTCATGGCGCCGGGAACATTCATATTATAACAATCTTGATTCACGTACCCATAACTCGGAGTATAACCTTACTGCAAGGGTGCTAGGTGTAGGTGTTATAGGTATCTGCTCTATGGGATTAGGTCCTGTAGGTGTGTTATGGGAGGGGGGTTGTGGGAGTGGGAGTTATGGGTGTTGTGGGAGTGGGTGTTATAGGTGTGGGAGTGGGTGCTATGGGAGTGAATGTTTTTGGGTAGGTGTTATAGGAATGGGTGTTGTTGTAGGAGAGTGGGTATACATGTGTTGTAGGAGTAGGTATGTATAGGAGTGGCTGTTATGTCTGGCATTGAGTGCCAGTGGGTGTTGGTCAATGTACCGGAGTACCCTTCATTTCTGTGGGTAAATTTCTGGTTATTCCAATGTACTTGCAGGGGCGGTTGTTGAACTACTTGCAGTTGTTCTCAAAACCCTGCATATCATGTTATGCAGGGGCCGGCATTCGAGGTTCACGCTGTCATCTCCACCACCTTTTCAGTGACTCCATTCAGAAATGAGACAACAAGCCTAAGAACACGTGAAGAAAATTGACCCAGTTTACATACTTCACCATTCTCATGGCAGCGAATCAAGGACCCGGGATGACAGCCCAGGAGCAGGAGGTATAATAAAAGTTGGTATCTTAAAACTCTTTCTATCTAAGTGCTAAGTAATGCTTGCTTAAAACCTCCTTTTTTTTTGGCCTCGCTCGCTATGCTTGCTTGGCAGGTCGGACGCCTACCCGTAATCCCAAGCAGAGAAAACCAGGGGAGGGGCCTCTACAGCCTTGAAACGAGTACCGCTAAGACCAAAGACTTGCTGAATGTGATGGTGTGTGCACCACTGGATCCAGAGAGATTAAATGCACTCAGTTTGTCAAGATAAAACCCCCAATAGACGGCAAGGCTCAGATATTCTGCAATAAAACTGTCTGGTATGTGGGTGTACTGTTGATTTTCGCGTGGACCTCTGCGCACTGGCAATATGCAGACAGTTCATTCAACCTTAGGGTAGGACAGACACACTGACGAGACTTGGGCCGCAGTGCAGCAGGCCTATCATATCTGGGGAGGATCAAAAACTGTGTTTGCATAACAAGATTTTCAGCAAAGCAAACACAATAAGACACCGCTTTAGCATCTGAAGTTGCATGTGAAAAGAAGAGTGTGGGAATATTGATCTACACTGAAGGGTCGTTCGGCCAACGAGCCAATGAGGCTGCCCCAGGAGCTGAGTTAAATGTAAGTACCTACCTAATTACACGCTCGCTAGTGCGGCATTGCCCGAGGCTGCAGCCTCACTTGGCACCTACAGCCACAACCAGCCCCAACATACCTCCTATTCTCACCTGCATGCATCGCCAACATACCAAAAAGATAAATAAGTAATTGGGAAACAAAATGAAAAAACGAAGGTCCCACCGAGACTCGAACTCAGGTCCCCGGAATTCTACTGCTGAAAGCATCAGAATCCGATGTGATAACCATCTACACTATGGAACCTCTGGTGTGGTTGATGAGCTGTCCTATTTGCAGCTAATATAGTGGAGGCCTTTTAATGTGGGTCTGACTGCCAGGATAAAGGGGTCTAGACTGTATCTTGCTTAGTAAAGAATGGGAGTGGGACCGGAGATGCTTTCAAGGTAACTTGCCGAGTGGCAGGAGGAGGCCGTGGGGTGGCTGCTGCCATGCTTATTCTAGCCAGAAAGGCATTGGTTTATGTCGCGCTTGAGTAATTATTATCAGTATTCTGAGGTTGGGGTCAATTGTGCTCATATAAGAACCAAATATCAAGCATGCAGACTTTTGAAGCCTGAGACTGAGCATCTTCTCCAAGCAGATGGACCCACTGAGGCGCTGACTCGCATTCCCTCACACCTGCTTGCCTATGCCCAGCCCCAAATCAATCCTGGTCACAGCCAAGCAGAGATGGAGGCTTTTGATGGTGTACAAGACACTGCTTACACTTGATCCATATTTTGTTCTAAAGAGGCTGCTCCTGGCCCGGGATTCACTGCCGACGGCCCACCTTGAGGCCAGCAGTGGCAGCTCCGACCCTCATCATCAACCTCAACTTCAGCCACACCAAGGATCACAACAACAACAACAACAACAACAACAACGACAACACCACCGCCCACCAGAGGCCGGCTTCGTCTCCAACATGGCTCCCATAGCTCCGCCCCCAGCCCTGCCCAGGATCATCACCTACTACCAAACCCACCACACCCCAGAGGGAAAGCCCATCTCGGCCCTGCCCCTGCTAACCCAGCCGGGCATCCGCCTGACCCACCTCATCCTAGCCGCCATCCACGTCAACGGCGACCCGGACGCCATCACCCTCAACGACCACCCGCCCTCGCACCCGCGCTTCCACACCCTGTGGGCTGAGCTGCGCGTCCTTCAGGCCAGCGGCGTGCGCGTCCTCGGCATGCTGGGCGGCGCCGCCAAGGGCACCTTTGCCGCCGACCGCCTGGGCAGCGACGACGATGCCGCCTTCAGGCGCTACTACCGCCCGCTGCGCGACCTCGTGCGCGCCCGCGGGCTGGACGGCCTCGACCTCGACGTCGAGGAGGAGATGAGCCTGGGTGCTGCCGTCAGGCTCGTCGACCGCCTGAGGGCAGACTTTGGC
Organism: Stenocarpella maydis; assembly: GCA_002270565.1. Classification (NCBI taxonomy): domain Eukaryota; kingdom Fungi; phylum Ascomycota; class Sordariomycetes; order Diaporthales; family Diaporthaceae; genus Stenocarpella; species Stenocarpella maydis. The sequence goes on along the minus strand of NQMI01000027.1, from coordinate 246,702 downwards.
CCGGACTTCATCATCACGTTTGCGCCAGTGGCAGCCGCGTTGCTGAACAGCAGGAATAACCTCAGCGGGTTTGACTATGAGGCATTGGAGGTCATGAGGGGCCGCGAGATTGCGTGGTACAACTGCCAGTTTTGTGAGTTGAGGGCTCTGCCCGCCTGCTTAGAACCCTACGCCCTGCCTACCATGCATCACAGCTACGAGTCGGGGCCAGCACGCTTACATCGATCACCGCCGACTAGACTGCGGGTGGGGCGACTGCTCGAACCCAATAATGTATGAGATGCTTCTCATGAAGGGCTGGGCCCCGGAAAAGGTCGTCGTCGGCCTCGTCACGAACCCGGACAATGGAGGCGGCTTCATCCCCTTCGACACCCTGGCATCCATCATCCCGCTCATTGTCGGCCAGCACGCCCGCTTCGGCGGCGTCATGGGCTGGGAGTACTTCAACAGCCTGCCCGGTGGGCCGGACAGGCCGTGGGAGTGGGCACAGTGGATGACCCGCATCCTGAGGAGCGACCGCGCCATGGCGCCCGAGGTTGTTACGCCGGTCGGCAAGGTCGATGCGGGAGGCCCAGCGGAGGGGGTGCCCGGTGGCGGGGGAGATGTCGCGGACCCTGACGACAGCAGTGGCAAGGAAGCGCCGCTCCCTGCTGAGTTTGAGTACTACTCGGACGGGTTGGTGGACGAGTGAGTTCGCACGGCATGGTGTGAAATGGTCTGGACTACACTACCAATGTGGCCATGGCCGATATTGTTAATCTTCGCGACAGCCAGAGTGCCTCGAGCGTCATCGGCGGGAAAGACGCCCTCTCCACCTCCAGGGTCGTGGCAGTGAGAAGCGGGCGCTGGCTTTATTGGCAAGGAAGGCATAGGAAGAGACGAATGACGACCAGCGGCAAGTCATCATTGGGAGTGAAACCAGGAGCTGTTCGCCTTATGGCTCGTAGGTGCTGACGCTACCATCACTGCCCAAGACACGGAGACGCTGGCGCAAGCATGTGTATCGGCTGAGGAAACTCCAGAAGCAGCTACAAGAGATAGATGGTAATATATATAGATAGAAGCGGCTAGCTAGCATTTGCTAAAGCTATCACATATAGAACATCTTATCCCATAAATACTATACCTACATTCCTAATAGCTATCTATTGGCTAGTTGTAACTCTTAATAATAATAGTAAATTCACTAGAGATAATAACCCTTTTAGTTAAC
>NQMI01000027.1:18987-245481 GCA_002270565.1 Stenocarpella maydis | reverse complement strand
ACCCCCATGATAACCGGATAATGGGATAAAAATAGTGGCCTCTGCTTATGGCTGAACCCAGCAAGTACTGTCCTTTCTTAGGCTAGGACCTTGTGGTACCCATATAGCCTTGTTAATATAAACAATAGCAGGCCAACAAACCGCCTTTGCAGACGGCGCGCCGTGCCAACGAGAACAAGCATTTTCGGCCAGCGGTCTTGCTGTGAAACACCAAGACCAGCTCGCCAGCCTCCGTGGCTCCTGTTTCAAGACTGGAATCGCCGTTGCATATAGAGAAGCTGGAGCGGGCACTCAGGCCGTTTACATATTGTGGGAAAGAGTGATGCGTATTCCGTTCAGGCCAGCCTCAACCCTCACTCCAGGCTCGTACTACAGTCGTAAACCTGAACCTATTTGCTAACTTCTAAGCATGAAACTGGGAAACATTGCCGGCGAGCTCGTACATCCCCCGCCCCATACACGATTGCCCTGCCGTGGTTGCTGGGACTTCGATGAGGGTCGAAACTGCTTGTCTCGGCCACGTCCGTCTATATTTTGTGTTTCAGTATCATTGCGTATTCATATTCTTCGGCGTGAGCAGAGGCAAGTTTTCTCAGCATGAGACAAATGGCTTTATTGTGCATACGAGGACAATGCAATGTCGTCCCTGCTGGCTTGTTTCTCACGTAGCAACCCACAGTCTGTCCCAGTGCAGATCCTCTGCTCATAGTACCGAGATCGTGTGAGTAACGGGTTTATATCGTTAGGAGTGGATCATATTCCCGATGTAATGTATAAATAGTATTCTTTTCTCACCACAAGCCACATTTCATCCTTTGCACTGTCTCCCTTGTCAGCCTCGCCACCAACCCCAGGGACCGTATCTCTATACTCTTCTACATATTACAACTAGAGGAATGCTCCATAAATCACCGGTACTATGATGCCGTCTGTTACCCGTAGAATCGACTTCCACTAATAAATTATTAGCAGAAAGGGGATTCCTTGCAGGAGATGACCATGGTAGTATTATAGGGTATATAGCAGTTAGGGATTATTTACGCTAATCAGGTTATCACATATAGATATATTCTTACCTATAGATGCGTATACTAACTAGCCTATAGATAACAGAGCGGGTGCGCTCATTCTTATGCAGGAGCACGATACCTAGGTAGTGGAGCCCTAATAATTACGTGATAGTTATTCGTAACTTCAAATGTCAGTTAAAAATTGAAATCAGGTATTCACAGTTTCACACATAGAAACAGATCAGAGGCTTCGAGGGTGCTCAGGTATGCTCAAGGCCACGCGAGGAAACAAGGATCTATTAATAGTGCAAGGCACCAGCTTCAGGGACGACATGTGCAGAATCACAAAGTTGCTATCCTCCACGCAGCCTCAGGTGAAGCCCCTGTCGCCCAAGCTGTTCAGACCGCAGTAGCATCCAGTAGGACTGGCTAACTTGGCTGAGATGCGGGAAAGGAGAGACCGTAGTTGCCTGTTAAGAGCCCTTCTATAGCTTGCAGCGCCCACGCCAGATGGATGGGAATACGACAGGGCCGGTGTATGCACACGTCCCCAGTCCCCAACCAGGACTCCTTCAAACCCCCGCGTCCCGCCTCAGACCCGTCCCGACTGCGCGCAAAGCCAACGCATGTTACACAATGTACACATGGAATCATGCGTTTGGCAACAGTCCCATCCGGCGCGGGGGGAGTGCGCCGTCGCAGCCGCGAACATCTCCCGTGTGTCGCGCTCAGGGCGCCTCGGGCGGGAAAACTCAACATGCATACTATTACCTAAGCGCGTTGCTACCTGCGAGGTATCACCGAGATCAGATCTCAGACGAAAACGTTCCATCGCATGTGTGTATGCATGCATGCATGCCCACACAGCACGAACGCACGAACGCTGGCCGGCCGACAGGACCAGTATAGGTAGGGATCTAAAATGCCGCGGGGTGCGGCGAGGGCCTGAGCGGTCTCGACCAAGGCAAAAAACCTTAACCAGCCAGCCAGCCAGTCTTGACTTTGGCATGCATTGCATTGCATTGTCACCCCATGCTTGGACGACTTGAGGTCCCTCCCGGAAGAGAGATGTTTGACTGTCACGTTGCAGTACCGATGCTTCCGTCCCAAGGTCACGCTTTGTGGAGTTCCATTGGGAGTCATCAGAGGCTGTCGCGGATGACGCGTCGGAATCTGCGGAGCTCGTTTTATTCATCGCATAGGCCGCGTGTGAGCAGGACCCTGAGGCCACTACACAGTAGTAAGACTCGGGGGGCGCCGCAACGTGCGTCTCTGACACAGGCGCTGAGGTGTGGGTGTTGTGGTTGTGGTGTCATGGGAGTGGGTGCCTGCGTTTTGTAGGAGTGGGTACTGTAGGAGTAGTAGGTGTTGGTACTGTGGGAGTGGCTGTCGCGGTTGGTTGGCTGTGGCCAGGATTGATTTGAGACTGGGCATAGGCACCTGGGCAAGCAGTTGTGAGTAAGCAAGGCAATGAGGGTTGTGTTACTTGTGTGACTGATATATGGCAGAGGGTAGACCAGTGGTGCGCTGGGTGGCGAAGAGAACTTTAGAATATGAGGATTATAGCTACAAGAAGGCAATGGCATTATGTACTGAGGTGCATAGGTTGTATAATGTGTATATATGTATATATGCAAACGTGCTCGCCTGTGCGCGACATATAAAGTTTTGATTTGTTGTTCATCTTGCAGACGCCCAGGCTAGATGCCGCCTCTTATATCTCTTGCTTGAAACCCAAATCCTCCAATGCAGAGAAGTGAAAGAAAATACTGTTTTGATGCTCTCTGCCTTCCACTGGTGGCCCCCGTGAGTGGGAGGCAAGGAAGGGGTTTGAAATGACATTTTGCAGGCCGGCTCGGGATATCGGTGTGGAAAGCAGTTTCAACGCCTTTGCCTATAATGTTTTGAATGTGATTGTGTGTTCTCGCACCACAAAGTTCCGGCCGTGACGATATAGACGATGGATATGGGGGGTCATGACAGTCATGAGTTGCTGGTTTAATGAAACAAAGAAGAGGTTAAGGCAAGCATTACAATGGTTTGTAAGTTCCGAGTGCAAGAAATGAAGGACGACCATGGAGACAGCCTTGACAGAGCCAGCCGGAATGGGTCTTTTCGTCCTGGTCGTAGTGCAGGCAGGGCCTTGTGCCGACGTGTTGATGTGAGCTCGGTGATGTGGCCTCAACCAGGAGCGGCGGGATGGGGAGTCCTGGCGGCAGCCCCTCTGAGCTCAACGACATCGACCCACGGGTGTCAAATCCTCGGCCACATCGCAACCCGTGGCCTCCAACGCGGAGCCTCACAGAAAGCCACCGTCGCCGCCGAGCACGCCCACGCCGTTGCGCCAGCTGCTGCACATCTGGTCGTGGGCACTGCGCTCTGCAGCAGGCTCCCTCTCATTCTTTGGTGAGTTGAAGAGGGACGGTGGGCCGCGAGGCTGGGCTTCCACGTCGCCGCCAGGGCTCCCGTTGATGAGTAGGTTACCGGTACTGCTCAGCCTCCTTGTGAAATCGGTAAAGCTGAGCCTCTTGCTACTGCTGCTGGCTGCCGACTGCCGCTTTTGTCCTTCGGCGACCGTGCTCGTCCGGTACAGAGCCGCCGCGGGGTTCAGCCCGCCCACGCTCTCCTGGGCCGAGGTCCTGCGTGACGTGACACTGCTGCTTGCCGGCGACACGTCGAGGGGCTGCTGGCTGACGCTCAGGTTCGGGCCGCCGAGGCCGGTTATCTGGGTTTGACTGTATGATCTCTGAGCAAAAACTGGCCTATTGTTGGAAGGGCCTCGACCAAGGTTGGACCCACTGTTCAAAGTCATCAGCGTCTCAGGGTTGAAGGCGATCGGGGACCGAGGCCCTATCGTGCCGCGCGGGGACTGAGATTGAGGCGTCCGTCGCCCAGACACATAACCCATTGTCCTCCGTGACCGGGCATGGACTCCTGCCTGGTCTTCCTCCACGTCTTCCTCTTGTCCATATCCAGAATCGCCATGGGTCGAGTCCGAGTTCGAGCCCTCCGAGTCGTCGTCGTCGTTGTCTGACGAGTCGTCCAGGTCCCAGGCACTTCGTAGCCCAGGCTGCTGCAGTGAACGGGGTGGGGAAGCAGGCGGTGAGGCCGGTCGCCTCACCATCGTCTGTGGCCTCTGTTCCCGGTCTCTCCTCTGTTGATCCGCCTGCTGCATCAATGCTTCGAAGCGGGCGAGCGAGCTCAGCTTCTCCTCACCCGGGACTTGCTGATCAGACCCCGGGATATAACGTAATTGAAACGCTCTGTCCAGGATCGTCTCTCGCGGGGCTGGCGGTGAGCCGGATTCTATAGTGGCCGGTGGGGAAAATGGAGGCATGGACCCCATGCTGTCGCGTACGTTCCGTACCGGGGAGCTAAGGGTTGAAGATCGCCCCTGCGCTGCCGCCCGCCCTTCTATAAAGCTGCCATAGTGCCCTTGTCCCCCAGCAGTGGTGGCGGGCGAGGGCAGGTCCGACGGCATGACGGAAGCAAAGGTTTGCGTCGCAAGCGGTAGCACGTTGATGGCGGCCAGTGACGAGATATCGCTGCGCCGAGATCGCAGACTCGGCGTGTCGGAGAATGTAAGTGGCCTTTCCCGGCTCGATCCTGTCGCCGTGGACGACTTGTGCTGCAGCGTTGACTTGGGGGCGCTGGGCGGTCTGTTTTGGTAGAACTCGGAGGCGTCGCGCGGCTGTCGTTGGGCGAACGGGCTGTTGAAAGTGTTGGACACCGGAGACATTGGGCTCATGGGGGTCGTGTCGGGCATGTTCGGCTGGATCGCGGCTTGTATGGCCTTCGCCCAGTCGTTGAGGCTCTGTCCCTCGCGGCTGACCTCTTCAGCCCGGAACCACAGCGTCAGCGGGCCCGACTCCCTGCTCGAAGCCACGAGACCCGCTGCCCGGCTCGACCGCCGCTTGCGAAGCTTGTCTGTGGCCGCGTCGGGGGCAATGGTGACGATGAGAGTTGGCAACACTGGTCCTTGCTTGCGATGCGCGACCATCTGAACTTGGCACTGCGCGATGGTGCTGGCGGCATATTGTGCGATCGGCTCCCGGTCGTCCTGGATCAGAAGAGTATTAGTGCGTCTCCTCGCTGTCGGTCTTGAGAGGAACAACGCGGACTGGACCTACCGGGGCTTTGTATACGGATAGGTATGTGGCACTGTCGAAGGAAATATTGTTCTGGCTCTTTGAGGGACCACGGCCGTCCTTGCCACGAGCGCCGGGCTGAGGTTGAGAAGGTGAGTCCTCGGGCTTCACTTCGCGTTGCGCGCTCCCAAGAACTACGTAGCGGGCCTACCATCTCGGAGTCAGAACGATAGTAACAAAAGCAGGGCGGTAGATGGCGAGGAGCAAGGTGCACACCTTCCACAACGCGCGCCCCAGGATTGTCCCCCTGTCGGGCGGGACAGTGAGATAACCCTCCATGTTGTCGTGCTTTACAGACCGACCGGTCTGGTGTGGGTGCGGGTGGGCAACCTTGGCAGGTTCACCGTGAGAAATCCTCAGATCCTCTGTGCAAGACGAGAGCGCACAGTCCAGGGTGGGTTGAGGAATGTTGCGAGTGATGATTAGGCATTAACCGACACACATGATGAAGAAGAAATGCAAGGCAGTTCAGCACGGGGCCGGGCCGGGATAAGGGCTGTATGTCTGTGTCTCTGCCACTCCTGTCCTTGATTTTCTTCACGTCCAGCAGAAGACAAGCACACCCTGCCCCTTCACCGAGGATCCTGTTTTAAGGTAGCGGAAGAAGGGGGGGGGGGATAAAATAGGTACGGGCGGGCGGAGTCCCTGGAAGGTGAAGCGTCACTGCCTGCAGCAGGGAAAGAAGGAACACAGTCTTCTTCATCTGGATGCGGGAGGAAACAGGGACAAGCCTGGAAGAAATAACCCATGGGGCGCAATCTAGACGAGGCAATTGGCCGATGTGGTCATAAAAGGTGGCCTCCATGCAGTTGATTGAATCAAAGGGGCGGCTTGCAACCAGATCGTGCATGTGGGCCCCGTACAGATTAAACGAAGAAGTGGAAAGAAAAGCTGCCGGGATGGGCGTAATAAAACAAGATGGATATTGACAGGCCTGAAACGGACCAGGGCAAGTCTCTCTTGTGTGTCTGCTGGAGCCAGGGGCGGCTTGCACCATCGGGGTATCGTAGATTCCTCCTAGCGCACGGCTAGGACGTTCGTCTGCTGTCCCGGCGTGTCTGATTGACTTTTCAGGCACACGCACATCATTGTACATTGGTCAGGCCCGGTTCTGGGTTGGGGGCGATTCCAATAACCCAGCAGAGGTGGATCCCCCTCCAGCAAGCGAATTGCATCCTGCAGCCAGCAGGGAGGAAGTCGCCATCCAGGTACCATGATGCAGGGCCTGCCAATTTCCAGCTTTCCACCGGCGGGCAACGTCTCCACAGCTTCCATTGCCGATCAGAGATGCCTCTTGGCTTTCCCGGACGGCTGGGCTACACCAGGGAGAACCATGCGCGCACCCGTCACATGTCCTGAGGTGTGCGGGCACCGCTCAACCAGTGACTTGTGCAGCTTGTGGGAGGACATGTCAACAGGAAGCGCGGTGGCCATTGCAGCAAGAACAGCGGGCAGAGGCGCTAGGCTGGCGCCCTTGCAGGTGTGCTGGCGCTGCTGTCTGGGGAGTGGGGTGGGCGTTGGAAGCGTGGGCCGCCAACAGGAGTCTTGAGGTCAGGTCAGGTCAGGTCAAGGTCAAGGCCAAGGTGGCCAACCCCAACGGCGACGTGAATATTGTGGCTTGACATGTCCTGGCCGCCGTCCCAGCAGCACAGCTGGCGACCTCACAGTTGCAATTGCGTTCAAGCCCCTGGCATGTAGGTACTCCGTACACTACACTACACCATGTCCCAGCGATGGGAATGCAACATGGTCCCCTGCTCCCCGCTGCGGTGTAACAGGAGGACGCGCGAGCTTGGGCTTAGCCAGTCGGTGCTAGCGGCGCGAGATCTACTCTACCATCGAGTGCTGCTGCAATAAAGTCAGTCAACGACAGCAGCCGTGGCCGGCCTGCCCAGCAGCTGCGGCCTGTCTTTGGGTTTGGGAGGGCGGCACGCAACCAGGGGTAGTGGGCCTGAGTGGTTTCTTTTTCTTATGGTTGTTTCTTCTGGACTGCGAGGCCGAAGTCGCTTCGTCACGCTTTGACTCTGGGGTCTCCATGCTGGTTGGCGCATTCGAGAGACTCCGGCGGGTGGATTCAGACCTTTTGGTGCTCCGCCGTCGTCGATCAGCGTCGGCCCGGACGCCAGCCAGACTCGCCAAGTACTGGCTGCAGCTAGTCTACGGACGCCTGCGGCGGGCGCACGGTCGTCATGTTGCGCAACGTTCGAGGTTTCACATATTGCGTTGTTGGGGGTGAGGAGGAGGGTCCCGGGGAAGGGGGGCGGAGTGTGCTGCGAGCTCGTATAGATGCTTTTTGGTGAGACAAGAACAACGATGCTGCGCGCAGTTGCAGTTCGACGCTCCGCTGCACGCGCGGCCGTGGGCTGCACGACACGCAGGGAGCCGCAGGCATGTGGTGCGAGACAGTGCACTGCGTGCAGCAAGGGTCATGATGATGCGTGCTGCCGACCGAGAGTGAATTGTTCAGTCAGCCACGGGCCTGTGTTGGGAGTCGGACCCGTGGTTACTGTCGGGAGATGATGGGGGAGGCTTGGGCTGGACCACTATGTTATACTTTGTTATACTCCCTGTGGCCCGTTGTCGTGTGTGCGTTTTCCGCATCGTGATGAGAGAATACACACACAGTACACTAGTATGTTGGAGGTGAGGGTGGGTGGAGGTGTGGTGCACAGTGTGGAAGCCACCAGGGAGATGCTGGATAATCCACTGTGCATGCGCGTGTGGCCAAGACGCATGCCTTCCGTCTGATGTCCCTGTCGTCGGACTGTGTGGGCCGCTGCGAAGCCGTCGACGGCTCTACCCGAATCAGGCTAATAACACAATCCCAACCCGCAATAAACGAGCACGTCGTCGATTCGTCAACTCAGCGTCCCGCCGAGTGGAACTGGCACGGCCCCGTGTCCCGTCCAAGATGAGCCAAGAAGCCGTCGGCCGGGCTTGTTCACAATCTCAAGTCTCGTCATCATACCTCACCGCTTGACTGCAATCTTATTACAGATCTGCCGTGCGTACGTGATGGTGACTATCTGGGTACCTAAGAACGTAGGTTGCAGTGTTGGTACATGTACGAAACAAACAACTGAATCAGAGCCCCTTGACCTGAGGCGCTTGGTTCCGGGTTAGGCTTGCGATGCCGAGGGACAAATCCTCTCGTGAATAACAACATCATGGTCTCCCCGCTTACCACCATTCCGTATATTACATAGCATTACCATGGCAGATGCGATGGCTGCGTTGGGCTGGCTGGGCTGGGCTGGGCTGGGCTGGGCTGGGCTGGGCATGATGGCTTCATCGATCGTCCGGCTGTCAAGACCCCCCTGTTTCTCTTTGCTTTTTTTCTTCGGCACTCGACGACTTTAGGATCTGATGGCCCTCCAGATCTGCTTCTGCGGCAGGGAACCCCCAATATTCCAATTTTGGCCGCCTCTCATCGACCAGCCGAGCATTCGAGACCGAACAACTCCCACCCGCTCAGCACTCTCGTCCGCCCAGTCCATTATACACTACACTAGACCAGACAATCCGGCCTGCGGAACGACAGCGAAGCCCTCCGTCGCAAGCACACTACAATTACTCCGAGTCCCGTCCGTATTCCGTGCAATCATGCAGCAGGCTTGCCTACCTACCTTACCACGCACTGCACCCATGCGCTAAATTTAGGCTCAGACCAGGTCCGATTGAGGCATCAAGCCCGGCGTCTTGCTCCATTTGTCCAGACTAGATGAACTCTGCTCCAGTCCCTCCTGACCAGCCTGCACTGCACAGACTTTGTCTTCCAGCTTGCATGCGGACAGGCAGCCACAAGACGCCAGTGTCAATGCTGATGCCAGCCCGGACGGGTCACCCGGCCGGTCCATTTCGCAGTCTTGCAGGTGGCTGTCCCCCATTCCAGCAGCCCCTGCGTTAGGACTGCTCTGTGCAGCGTGTTCCTAGGCGCAGGCCGCCCGGGGGGCTGCATCCACTACTGGTTCCTGGCACCAAGGGGCTGCCGGCCCCTTCTCGCCCATCTTCCGAGCACTGGTGCTGGCCGTGCCACGTGGTTAACCCAGACATCGTGACACCAACCTCGGGCTTCGCTCTTGGGCTCGCCACGTCCTTCTCCAGGTCGCCTCTGTTCGTGATCGGCGGAGGATTTGTGACAGCCCCGGCCGCGTGCATCAAGATCCTAGCACGTGTCCAGAGGGCTCCTCTCGTGGCCCTGGTGGTTGGTGCTATCTGTGTATCATCCATCTACTATGTACAATAGTATACCTGCCCGACGGCCCTTCTCAAGCATGCCCTTTTCAGCCCCTGGTTTTATGTACCAGTGATCAACGCCCTGGGTGAATTGCAAGCAGCACCCTGCTGCGGCCGAGCCCCTCCCCCTTCGGCCCGGTCGGATATTTGGCTACGGGGCGTGCCCCTCACATCCTGCGATATCCTCGCCAGGCTTCCGCACTGCTGACTATACCGACTCGGAATGAAGCCGAGACAATGGCTTCAACGTACACTATTCATCCCACATACCATTGCGGCTTGGCTCTCCATGTCCCCATGACCCCGTCCCGCTCTGCTAGCCAGGCAGCCGGTAAGGCACAAGACCGTGTCTGGGCTCCACGCAACCGGGCTTCCTTGACCACAGTCCCAGAGGCTGCCGAGGTCGTTGAGGAGAATGGGGTGGGGGGGATACCAGTACACCTGGCTGTGTAGGCAGACGTCTTGCATTTAGGACGCACTGTACTTGGGTCGCAGGGGTTGAACCACAGACATGATGGGGCCCTCCAAGTGGATTCGTCTCAAGAAAACCTGCTCGTATGGGCGTATACCCAAGGTTATTGCTCAGACTGGTCGTGTCTTACCCCAGATGGTCCCAGCCGTCTGGTTCAAACGGGCGGATTCCGCTCGTATGGGTGAGACTGCCGGATCGGGCAGGCCTGCCAACCACATGGTTTGTTGGGGCGAGCTCATGCATGGTCCGACACTGCGGAGAGCCAACAACCGAGAAACTTATTTCTCACCAATTGTAGTGGACGTCATATAAAGGTCGATTATCTTGTACGTCTCGTATCATGCCGTTATCGCTAGTCTCGCAACAACAGGCTCCGAGACACATCCTGACCTTCATGGTGATCGTCTGCTTTGCCGTCACACTCTGCAATGCCCTCCAGTCTCCGCGGAAAGCCCCCCCCCCCATTATTTTCCTGGTCCCCTTTCCTAGCGTTAAGGATTGCGCACGGCGCCTTGGCCCTCAGGACTGACACCGAGGCTCTGGGAATTGCAACCGTAAGCAAGGACCCGCAGCCCAGGCTGCGCTACGCAAAAGGACCACCATCGACAGGCACGGTGAGGCAATCCGGGTGGTCGATAGTGCAATGTCAAAATGATCCACACCGACGGGTCCGTCATGACCATCCTGTAATCGGCCCAGCGACCATCCGAAGGGCTCCGTGGGGACATAATACTATGCAAGATATCGATTGCTCACCATGGTTTTTTTTTGGGGGGTGGGGGGAGGCAGTCTGAACGCCCTTAGCCTGCCGCGGTGCCCATCAGGCCCTGCACGCCCTCTCTCACTCATCTCCCGCTGCTGATGAAGCCTATTTTCCTCTAGGTCTGATGCGGCCTGCCCGCGATCATCGCCGCCGGCAGGCTTACCTGCTTCTGGGCAGCTGAGAAGGGATCACTAGCTGCCGTGCTTGGGTGACGCATTCGCTCATCTCTTCCCCTTCCGATCTCTTGGTCTCCCAGACCCACCTGAGCCCGTGTCCCAGGCAGCACTTTGCGGTGCCTGTCAGGCTTCCCGTCTGACGAGCGTCCGCTTGCCTCGGGGCCTCATCCAACTCGCCCTGGGGCCACGAGTAATGGGCCAGCGGGCGCCCCTCCCATCCCTTTGGTATAGAATCTTGTATCGCAGTTGACAACTGGTACAGTTTTGATAGTTAGAAAACCTACTAAAGCAAAGTTACCCTGTCTTGTGGGCAAGTACTATATAGCAGCGCTATTTGGCTATAGACCCCTAACCTCAGAGTACTGGTGCTCTTCTGGTCATCAGAGGGATGTGGGTTTGTTTCATCGCCAGGCAGCATCATCATGAGCCGCTGGGCAAGGGGGGGGGGGAGCAGGTCAAGTGACGAGAAGGAGCTGCTGGGGTCCCCATGCCCCCGGGCTTTGCTCTGCCGGGCCGGCTGCAAGGGTTCGTCTGCATAAGCAGCTCCAGGCGACCGGTTGAGATTCTTATTTCCTCCTTCGCCGTTTCCGCCTGTTCGCACCCCTGTCGGATGACTGATCATCAAGATGCGGTTATAAGTGATATGTTATCGGGGATATTGAGACGAATCCTCTCGGCTATGCAAAAGGACGGGGTGGTGGTGCGGTCTGCCGGTACTGCTAGCCCTGTTGGTATGTGCTGCTCTGTATGTTATTACTGTCTTGTATAGGTCAACATCGGCAGCACTTCCTCTACGCCAGAGGACTCTATAAAACATCATGGTCCCGCTGCAGATCACGTATCGTGTTTCACTCGGGAATCTTGATACCTGCTTCAGATAGAGTGCAGTATGTCCAGTGACGACGGTGGCGTTGGAAATGGCACCGAGCTGCCCAACTAGTATGGTACAATACATGTCTTCCTAGGATGATCCCCATGGCGGCTTGTCGAGACAGCCGTCTGTCCAAAGAACAGGGCTCAGTGGTTTTTGAAATCCTCTTGACCGCATCCACTCCCCTGCAGATCGCCAAGCACCAGGGCGTTGAGGCATGTCTTTCGCCCACCGGCGGGTCTTTGAATCCGGTCTTCAAGCGCGTGCTAAAAAGTCCGGCCATCTAGTCTTCCAGAACTATCTGGGGCCCTGCTGAGTCCGCGGCCCAGTCACGTACAGGGCTTGATGCGCCCCGAGGTGTTGTCGCGTGGTTTCCAACAGTCGAGTTACTCATGTCGGGCACGTTTGCCACGGATTATTACGGCGCATGGGTCACAAGCATCATCCGCAACTGCCTCGTTGGTAACAGTGCGGAAACACGCTCTAGGGATGCGGTAAAGACCGGACCCTTGGTGCAATGCGCGAGTCCTCGGCCATGTGAGCGTTTTTCTGAGTTTTGAACGGGAGGGAACGGGGCCACTGTAAGCACTGCATACCATACCTACATGTTTCAATGCGTCAGTCAGCGTGGCGGGCGTGTGAAAGTGGGTACGGAGTGCTGACGAAAGGCACTTCCGCATACTTCGCCACGCCATATAGGAAGGATGAGGCGGTCCGAGAACCCGGCAAAAGTGGTCCATGTTGCGAAGGGGCTGTGTTACCCTCCGCACCTCCGAGTCAGACAAGGGTTCTCTGGCACTGCAGAGAATCCCCGTGATGGCGGTGCTGATGTTTGATCCTTACGTCGGTGGTAGTCCTTCACCCTGGCCGCGGCTACAGGATGAAGCTAGGCTGTCTGCAGGGTACTCGGACCTGGGCAATCCCAAGTTGCTTGATCTTTTGCAATGTGTATGGCGTTGTCCCCTTTTCTCGGAGGCAGGCTGGTTCATATATTGCAGCGTTTACGGGTATTGAATCCCTCGAGGGAGACCTCCGGCCCCCAAGTGCCGTCTTCGACGAAAGTAATGGCTCGCTGACGTCGAGACAAGCTTGAGGCACGCTTCTACCAAGACTGTTAAGGGGTTTCTCAGTAAGGGCGTGGCCTGGGAAATGGTGGCGAAGGGGGGTGACTCAAATATCCCCCAAGCTCTATGGGCAAATTCCATGATTCCGTGAGCTTCATCCCACATGCGCATAACTAGTTGTGGGAGTCCACCCACCATAATTCTGACCTGGGCCATGTGATGGTAGATCACCCGCAACCTTATTGAGGTGATCGCATGCTACGAACAGATCATAAATACGGGGTTGATACAACTGATGGGTCCAACTGGGCCATACAGTAGCTATTTGCAAGCTCAGGAAGGGGGAATATCATACCAGCCCTGTCACTCACGCAGCCACGGTTCTGAACTGGGTCAGGCTCGACTTGATGACAGCAAGAGACGGGCGATAAAAATGCACGTAAACGGAACATACGAGATTAGTGCATCATTATGTGCCTATACCCCAGAAGAAAAAATTGAAGCATAACAGGATAGACAGTGACCTACCTTCCATCCCATCTACCTGAACAAAATCCACACACAAGCTCAGACAACCACCTTACCCCCTCCCCTCTTCAGCGGAAGTTATTCTCAAATCGCTTAAACGTATACCCTATAAAAGGCAGCGTCATCTCGGGAGTCTCGTGCTGCTCGGGCGCAGCGGCGGCTTCGAGCCCGCCATCGACGTCCATGGCGTTTGCCGCCTGCTGCTCCAGGTCCTCGGTGGGGAAGTAGGCGGTGTCGATGTCGGACGAGAGTCGCGGCTCGAAGGGGGCGCGGAAGCGGCGGAGGTTGTCGAAGTCGACGCCCGCGAAGAAGGGGTGGCCCTTGAGCTCTTGGGCGCCGCCGCGGCCGAGGCGGTTCTCGCTGTTGCAGACGAGGCTGCGCGTTTGTGGTGTGGTTAGATGGGAACGGACGAGTTGGACACAGGTGGGCATATTGATTCCCCATTTGCGTTTTGGTTTCTGGGTAAAGGAGTAGGGGGGCGGGTGCGAAATACTCGTCCCTGTGTTGTCTGCGTGTATGGATGGGTGAGTGGTTGGGGGCGGGGGATGGAAGGCATACCTTCGGATGAGGTGCTCGGCGTAATGGCCTACACGGACATCGTCTGGGAAATAGAGGCAATTCTGCCAGTTGACTATCTTCCGGTAGACGTCTCGCCGGTCCTCGGCACACTGCAGCATTGAAAGTCAGCTTTCAAAGAACCATGGAAGGGGTTTCATTTAAACACAGCGTGGATCGGGCCATAGTATGGCCATAGCATTTGAGATAGAGGCTCCGGGAGGGAATTTCTTATTCCAAGGCGGGTTTGAAATGACTCCAGAAGCTGCTTACGAAAGGGGGCCAGCCGACAAGACACTCAAACATGATCGTGCCGAGCGACCACTGCGGTCATGCGAGTTAGCGTTGGTGAGGAGGTCTTGTTGATGAGAAAGAGGAATAGTGACATACCCAGTCACAGTCAAACGAGTACCCATTCCCAGTCAGGATCTCTGGTGCGATATCTGTGGCTGGTTAATACCTCGTCGCGAGGCTGGCGTGAGACATTCTGGAGGAGCTGACAGTCTGGTGTGCCAACGGCGGAATAAGCCATCAGACGACGCGCCTTCCGCCACTCGTTGATTTGTGCGCGGTTACTAACAGTCAGGCTGATCTGGTCGATGTTGACAGAGTATCGATCGAAGTTTTGTGAGTTGCGCGAGGGGCCATCCGCGCCGCCGCTCAGGAGCTGGCGATAATAGTTATTATCGTGCAACTTCCGGAAGCCGGTCGAGAGTCCGAAATCCGTGAGCTTGACGTGGCCGCCACGGTCCAGCAGGATGTTGTCTGGCTTGATGTCTCTGTCCTGCAGCTTTAGCAGAGCCCTGGTGACACGTACGGACAGCTGTTGGGTTCTTCTCTTTTACCTGTGTATGAACTCGAGTCTGTGCACGGCCTCGATGGCCATGATAATCTCAGCGACATAGAAGCGTGTGATGTCCTCGCTGAATATGTCGTACTTTATCAACATGGTCATCAGGTCCCCTCCCTGAAGGAACTCCATCAACATATACAGGAATCTAGTATCCTGGAACGTCGTGTACAGCTTGACGACCCATGGGCTATCGGACTCTGCGAGTATGTCCCTTTCTGCTCGCACCCGGGCGACCTGGTCTCCAGCAATCATCTGCGTCTTGACCAGGGATTTTAGTGCGTAGATCCTGCCGTCTGTTTTCTTGCGAACCAGCTTGACCTCGCCAAAAGCACCCTTCCCGATGAGCTTGATGGTCTCATAGTCGTCGGCCTTGTTGCGGGTCCTGAGGAACCGCAGATACTTGGCCTCCTGCCGCCCTGCGTTGGCCCACGATGTCTCCTGGCTGCATCTCGGGTCCCTCAGGCGTTGCTCCAACTCATTCTGCCTGTAGGGAGTTTCAGCCTCTGGGCTCACCATGGACACGGGGACCCATCGGCACTGACCGTAGATTCCGCTCGCGAGCCCGCTTCACGCTGTCCCTGAAGAAATCGGCGGCCAGCTGTGAGCACTTGGCCCTGTTCTGTCTGGCCCTGGGCCCGTAGAGGTGAGGGTTGCGCTCAGGCGCCGGGACAAAGCCGTCGGGCAACATGGATCCGGCTCCCCGCAGGGCCAAGAACAAGTGATCCGGAACGGAGGGTCTCTACCAATCAGTAGCTGAAGCCGACAGAGGAAACAGTGGGTTATGATTAAAGTGCCACCATGTACTTCCTGAAGTGATGGTCAAGAAGAAAGCCCGAGGACGACAACCTAGTGCATAGGCTGCCATTGTTGTTGCTGTCTCAGGTGTGCTGGCCGGCCCCCTACCATTGGGCTGGTTACTGTAAGCAAGCCTCGAGTCCGAGGGTGCGGATGGGCGAGCGGGACAGGGAGAAGACCTTTCCGCAACCAACCTTACGGGTGCTACGCGACAGCCGGAAAGGCAAATCATGCGTCCAGCATCACGGGTGCGCCACAGAGGGATGAGACAGGCACAGTATTCATGCTGCCCAGCTGAGTGAGGGTCGACCCAATCGCCTGGGGACGGCGGCTGGCTGTAACTCTAGCGCCCCGGGTCCATTGCCAGCGTCGGGGTCGAAGGAGTTGAAACACTTGGAGACATAGGCAGGCAGGCGGTAGGCTCATTGCCTAGGTATGCGGCGCCGCGGAGCTGAGAAAGAGACAAAGGAGGGCCGGCAGTAGCCTCGCCAGCCTCACCAGCAAGCAGATAGTAAGTAGGCTGAACACGGGACAAACAGTCTGTCTCATATAGCCAAAACCCATGTACCACCAGTACGGCCAGGAGCCGACCTCGAAATGCAAAAAAAGGCGAGTGCACTTGCTCAGCATCGTGGTGTAGCAGCAATTAATCAATCGACCAGTAAAAACGCGCCTTGGTTTATTTCCTAAACCGCTGTTGCCGCTGCCGGACACATAATCTTTGGTTATCTTTGCAGTCCTCCCTAGCAGGACACGGTCAAAGCCTCCTCCCCACTAGCTCGCCTCTGGGGTGGTGGCGCTCATGTGACGCGGATCGAATGCTAGAGACAGCAAGGAGCAGTTGTGAGGATGGCCGGGTCAGGAAGAGGAAGAATAGGCGAGCCCCCTCCGCAGTGACTCTCGCAACCCGATTGTGGAAGGCAATCCAGGAGGAATCGGCCTTGTGCGTTGGCATTATGAAATCGGATATTAGAAGCAGCAAAAAAAATGACGGCACACGAGTATGTCACTGGCATCAGAACATATTCCACGGGAAGGTATCGCCCGTTGGGAGACGTAACAATCCATACAATGAAATTACCCAGGTACTTGAGTAGGATATATATATATATATATATGGGTGTTATGGATATATGTCGTAGGCATGTGGATGTCGTAGACATGGGTGCTGTGTGTGTTGGGTGTAGAGAGTACTATGTAAGTATCTGGTAGAGCAATGGGGAATGGCAAGGTCCCTCCAAGCCCAACGTACCCCTGTCCAGAAGGTGGTGTGGTGCTCGCCGGTGGGTGGCACCTTGACCGACCGACCACTTGCTGGCCCATCAACCGACTCGACTACACCTACCCTACCGACACCACCAGCATCTTTCAACTTCTTTATTTTTTTTTTTTTTTTTTTTTTTTTTTTTTTTTTTAAACCACAGTGCCAACGAGGCCAACCGAGGCAACGAAGGCAGCCCAGGCATCCAGACACAACCACCATACCCACGACCGAGCAGCAGCAGCGGGGGACGGCAGAAGCAACCACCGAGCATGATAAGCAACCGCTGCTAGCAGCCTGCCGCATGTCCCAGATGACCAACGCCCTGCGGATGCCGTCATCCAGGCTCTCCTGACCCTTCCTCTCTCTCCAGACTCCACATATGCCATAATTCATACGCAACATACACACACACAGACAGCTACTGCGACCACGTACCCTCCCCCGAGACTGCTCTCCCAGGAACAACACACCCGCGGACAGCACACCACAGCATAGCCACCCACCAGCCCACACGCACGCACAGACAGACAGACAGACAGACAGACAGACAGACAGCAGGTCAACTTCGCCCGACATCTACAACCTGGTCCCTTCGTTTCCGCCCCGTCAGCGGAGATACGCAGCGGGAGATAGAGACTCCTGCAGAAGACGCCGTGGCGGAACGAAGCCCTCGTTCGACCGCCCCCGTAACAGCCCCATCCAGCGCCGACAACACATCCACCACGCCACACCCTTCGTCTCCTCCCGGCACTGACCTCTCTGCACCATCCTCGACCCGGCCCGCCGACGATTCCTACCGCCTCGCCGCTGACCCAGCCGTGCCTGCCTCCAGCATTCCAGACACCGCGAGACACGGAGCCGCCACCACCGACTCCTCCCCTCCTCAGGTGCTTGGCCGGAGACGACGGGCCGACGCCGAAGACGGCTCCGCCCAGCCCCCCCAAGGGGCCACGACCTCCCCCGCCATCCACAACACTACCACCGACTCGCGGGCACCCAAGCGTGCGCGCACAGGCAGCATGTCAGCCGACGGCGATGGAGAGGCAAGTTCAAACGGGACCACCAGGGCGGTCGCTACCGAACCTCGGGCACCACAACGATCTTTCCCTGCGCCCTCGACTAATGGAACACACAAGGCTGCTAGTTCGTCGGTAAACGGTTCGTCGGTGCAGAATGGGAAGGCCGCGGCCCGGGACCCTCCGCGCGACTACATAGGCCACAACCGCGAGGAGGTCACGCGCCTCATGATCCAGGCCCTCTCCGAGATGGGCTACCACTCAGCCGCCGAGAATCTGAGTAGGGAGAGCGGGTACGAGCTGGAGAGCCCTACCGTCGCCGCCTTCAGGGCCTCGGTGCTGAGCGGGAAGTGGCCCGAGGCGGAGCAGCTACTGTTTGGAGCCGCCACTGCTGGCGATGGCACAGACCGGGCCGGAAACGGCCTGGTCCTCGCAGAGGGGGTCGACCGCGACGACATGAGATTTCGCATACGCCAACAAAAGTTTCTGGAGCTTCTCGAGAAGGGAGATTACAGGCCCGCGCTGACGGTGCTCCGTAATGAGCTGACACCTCTGAACCGCAACGGTGCCGAGTCGCTCTCCCCTCTAATCATGTGTCGGACACCAGCCGATGTCAAGGCCAAGGCGGCGTGGGACGGTGCACATGGCCAATCCAGGCACAACCTGCTACCCCGTTGACCATGGGGCTCTGAGCTGACGCTTTTATCAGGGTGTATATCGCCATCCGTCATGTTGCCGGAACACCGTCTGGCAGTGCTGTTGCAGCAGTTCAAGGACCAACAAGCCGAAAGCTGCATATGGCACACGAGCTCAGCCTCACCGTCTCTGTATTCAGATCACACCTGTGACCCCAGCCGCTTTCCCACAGAAGCCATCATCACGCTCACGGAGCCGAGCATGGATGATGGAGAGGCCTGGCAGGTGCGCTTCTCTCACAATGGAAAGTACCTGGCAGGTTGCGGCTCGGGGGATAAGGTCTTCATCTGGGACATGGCAACGTGTAGGCTGGCATTTAGCTTGAACGATCTCAAGGCCGGTGTTGGGAACATTGCATGGAGCCCAGATGACACCATGCTCGTAACCTGCGGCCGAGATGGCTATGCTCGGATCTGGGACATGAGTGTAGGCTGAGCCAGGCAAGCTCCCAAGGGATCTCAATGCTGATATGTTTTTTTTTTTTTGCAGGCTGGAACAGAGATACGCCATCTCGAGCATTTCTCAGAACCCATCAGTAGCTGCGTGTGGGCCCCTGATGGCCGCTCATTCGTCCTCGGCGCGTTCGACAGAGAGCGGTCCTTGTGCACGTGGAACCTCAAAGGCGAAAAGGTTCATACCTGGAGCAAGAAGAACCGCACCGAGGACCTGGCCCTTTCGGCTGACGGGCGCTGGCTGGTGGCAATGGATGACGAGGACCACATTCACGTCTACGACTTTGCGACCAAGAGCTTGAAATACGACATGGAGCTGCCCAGTAGGCCTACATCGGTGAGCATCACCAAGGATTCCAAGTATCTGCTGGTCAACAAGCAGGATGGCGAGGCTCGGGTGTTCGACATCGCCAGCCGAACATTTGTGCAGAAGTACAAGGGCCACAGCGGTGGCGAGTACCTCATCAGGAGCGACTTTGGTGGTGCCAACGAGAATTTTGTTGTCAGTGGTTCTGAAGGTAAGGTCTTCCTGATCCCGTCTCGACTGTCCACCCTGGCTGATGGGCCCATCACAGATGGATATGTGTTCATCTGGCACAAGAACAGCGGACACTCAGTCGCAAAGCTGGAAGGCCACCGGCCTCGGTGCAATGCGGTGGCCTGGAGCCCCAGCGACCCGTGCCTCCTGGCATCCTGCGGCGATGACGGCATGGTCAGATTGTAAGTCAAGGCTGGGCCCACCGTGAATAAGTATATTGCAGCGCCTGACAGGTACTTTTACAGATGGTCGAACAAAGCCCGACTACAGCAACAGACCGAGGTTCAGGCGGAGCGAGAGCGATTAGGCGGAGTAGAGGGTCATTACGGCCAGCAATAGAGTGATGAACGTTATGGAGCTCCCTTTTACTTCAGCCCAGTACCGGGAGCCTCCACCATCATGTTGACCGACAAATGGTTTCGCTCGATGTTTGTGAATGGTATGTGTGCTGGAACCAGCTCGCAGGGGAACCTCCAATACAACACGCTGCCAGATCCTGACTGATGCCAAGGGTCGCCGCGAGCCGGTGCAGCCTCTGATTACGTTGGTTGGTTGGCTGTGTACATACGAGTATCTAATCATATTACCAGGAGTTGGACGTTATCGGGTATCCCCTTCTGGCTGCGGCGTTACGGAGGTACAGGACGGGAAGGGAGATAATCAGGCTCGCCACGGGGATTTGAGAGGCTGCAAGAGCCCCCGGCGCTTTGGACAATCAGCATAGGCGTCGTGCTTGTACCAGACGGAAGTTGCCAGCCTGTCTGGGTGGGGTTTTTTGGGGGGATGCCGGCGAAGGCGGTGATAGAAATGGAGGCATTTTAAGGCTGGTGAATGAACGATGGGGATATTAGATCGCAGAAGCTGCGCAGAGCAGCGGGCGTTGTCTTCTCAGTGGGAAATGCAGAAAGCCGATGTGGCTACCAGGGGAAGCTTCTATACCCTTGTGGGTGCTAATTAACCCAACGCATGCATGGTCAAGGAGGGGCGAGGAGCGAGGGTGTTTACAAAGTGGTGGCGCATATAAATATCGGACACCCGCTGCCAGGGCTTTTTCACGGGCAAATCCCCAATCCATAGAATCATCCTGACTACATCAAGCCACGATGTGCGTCCAAGGTCTATTTCAACTGGGGAGGACGGAGGGCACAACTGTGATATCGCAACAACACCTACTCTTATAATTCAATAACAACCTCCTCTATAATACCTACAACAACCTCTCTCATAACACCATCCTAAACCGCCCTCTCCTATAAAGCCTACTCCCAGCAAATATAACCCTATACTACCAAGACTTCTTCCTAAAATACCTATCCCTAGCACTCACTACTGTGATACTCACTCTCATGATATAAAACTCATAATGCATATTGATGAATGACAACACCATACTGGTTCACCCTCCGTTTTTCTCTGTGCGAATCTCCCTATTCCTAACTAAACCATTAACTTGGCTAAGCCCTGGATTTTAGACACAGCCTTAGCATTCCAAGCCTTCTTGGCTGGCAGGACTACCTCGCGGATACAGAAAAGCGTAGGTATGACGCTTTGGAGTAAGGTAGCCGTTATAAGTTGTATTTATGAGGCGATGGCCGATATAATCTCGCCTTTGATATACATGTGTGTCGCAGAAACTCATATACATAGTAGGCAAACCACCAAGGTAGTAGCTTCGTCCTTACGAAACAGCAGATTTAAGATGAACCGGAAGGGGAATATTCACCCGTCTGACCAGCAAACTGTCTTGGCTGCCTTGCCCCTGACAGAAGAGGACCATGTGCCTGGTGTTGGTGACCTCGCGCACTGGGCGGCCTCGGAGGGTCCTCAGCCACAGCTGCCCCCCCTCCATGGAACCCCCTGGGCCCGCCGCACAAACGGTGGCTTGTCCTGCTGGGTCTGCACGCTAACCCTGCAAGGTTGTTGGCTCGGAAAGCCAGCAAAGCAGGTGGGCAGGCCCAATACATAACGTACATAGCATACGTACGTACAGTAGCAGCATCCTGGTACGTCAACCTCGATCGCCTTGTGACTGACTGACTTGCCGGCCTTTTTGCTCGTGCTGTCAACCCTGGGAAGTTCAAGACCAGCTTCCTTCATCAGCAAAACACCCTCCTTGATGGGCCTGACTGCTGCTCTATTGCCGCTTCACACCTCTCTGTAATCACCACTCAGCTCTCGACAGTAGACTAGAGGATCTGCAAAGAACAGGGCCCCTCCTCCCTTGCGACTTCCCACCGCCCCTTTGAGGATACCCAACCCAGCCTGCGAAACCCAAGCCCAACAACAACAAGCACCACCACCACCACCACCACCACCACCACCACAACAACAACAACAAAAACAACTACTACTACTACAACAACAACACAGCCAGCTCGCTCGACTCCTGGCATCCTATCCCACCCGCCACTACTGCCGACAAGACATCGCGACCGCCCACACCATCCAACATGTCTGGCAGCTTCGCCCAGTCGGGCGGTATCTCTGATCCTGCGCTTATCACGTACGTCCTTCCCGCCCCCCACCATTGATCTGGATCATTGTCGCGCCTCCTTTTTGGGAGATCCTCGACCCGGATCGCCACACCGGACCTATATCCCGGCCATGTACAAGGAAACAGAACGCTGACAACCAGCCCCAGACTCGTCAATAAGCTCCAGGATGTCTTCACAACCGTCGGCGTCAACAACCCCATCGACCTCCCCCAAATAGTCGTCGTTGGTAGTCAGTCCAGTGGAAAGAGTTCCGTACTGGAGAACATTGTGGGCAGAGACTTGTAAGTCGAGCTGCTATTAATCATATATCCTAGGGCGCGGGACGTCCCGGACGGAGCACCCAGCTGACATGCTCTTTTGCGCAGTTTGCCTCGAGGCTCAGGAATTGTGACACGTCGGCCACTCGTGCTGCAACTCATCAACCGCGCAGCTACAACCCAGACCAACGGCGAGAGCGAAGGCGTCGAAGGAACCACCGACAAGGCTGCGAACGTGGACGAGTGGGGCGAGTTCCTGCATATACCTGGGCAGAAATTCTACGATTTTAACAAGATACGAGATGAGATCAGCAAGGAAACCGAGGCAAAGGTCGGCCGCAACGCCGGCATCTCGCCTGCCCCCATCAACCTGCGCATCTACTCCCCAAACGTCCTGACCTTGACCCTCGTCGACCTGCCGGGGCTCACCCGAGTACCCGTCGGTGACCAACCGCGCGACATCGAGAGACAGATCCGCGACATGATTGTCAAGTACATTGCCAAGTCCAACGCCATCATCCTGGCCGTCACGGCAGCAAATATTGATCTGGCAAACTCGGATGGTTTGAAGCTCGCGCGCGAGGTCGACCCCGAGGGCCAGAGGACAATCGGTGTCCTGACCAAGGTCGACCTGATGGACGAGGGTACCGACGTTGTCGACATTCTGGCGGGACGTATCATCCCGCTGCGCATGGGGTACGTGCCGGTCGTGAACCGTGGGCAGAGGGATATCGACAACAAGAAGCCCATCCAGGCCGCCCTCGAGGCCGAGAGGGCGTTTTTCGAAAACCACAAGGCCTATCGTAACAAGAGCTCCTACTGCGGTACGCCATACTTGGCAAGGAAGCTGAACCTGATCCTGATGATGCACATCAAACAGACGTTGCCAGACATCAAGGCCAGGATCTCAAGCTCTCTGCAGAAGTACACGTCCGAGCTGGAGAGCCTCGGGCCTTCGATGCTGGGCAACAGCGCCAACATCGTCCTCAACATCATCACCGAGTTCACAAACGAGTGGCGGACGGTGCTGGACGGAAACAACACAGAGCTCTCGAGCACCGAGCTGTCCGGTGGTGCGAGAATCAGCTTCGTCTTCCACGAGCTGTACGCGAACGGTATCAAGGCGGTGGACCCCTTTGACATGGTCAAGGACGTGGACATCCGGACGATACTTTACAACTCGTCGGGCTCTTCGCCTGCTCTGTTTGTCGGCACCACTGCGTTTGAACTCATCGTGAAGCAGCAGATCAAGCGGCTGGAGGAGCCTAGCTTGAAGTGCGTGTCACTCGTCTACGACGAGCTCGTGCGCATCCTCACGCAGTTGCTCAGCAAGGCGCTGTACCGCCGTTACCCATCCCTCAAGGAGAAGATGCACAATGTCGTGATTGGATTCTTCAAGAAGGCCATGGAGCCGACCAATAAGCTGGTCAGAGACCTCGTGGCAATGGAGTCTATCTACGTCAACACGGGGCACCCTGACTTCCTCAACGGCCACCGCGCCATGGCTATCGTGAACGAGCGCCACAACCCCAAGCCCGTACAGGTCGACCCCAAGACTGGCAAGGCGCTGTCCACCACCCCCGCCCGGGCTGCGAGCCCGACCCTGGCCGAGTCTAACCTGGGCGGTGACGGCAACAGCGGTTTCTTTGGCAGCTTCTTTGCGGCCAAGAACAAGAAGAAGGCCGCAGCCATGGAGGCCCCACCGCCGACGCTGAAGGCCTCGGGCACGCTGAGCGAGCGCGAGAACATCGAGGTGGAGGTCATAAAACTCCTAATCTCCTCGTACTATAACATTGTCAAGAGGACCATGATTGATATGGTCCCCAAGGCTATCATGCTCAACCTCGTAGCGTACGTATCAGCATCTCCTTCCCCCAAAATATCAGAACGGAACCTATCACGATCGAAAACCAGAACATGAGTCAGCTAACACTGCCTCACAGGTTTACCAAGGATGAGATGCAGCGCGAGCTCCTTGAGAACATGTACCGGGCAGCGGAGCTGGACGACCTCCTCAAGGAGAGTGACTACACGATCAGGCGGCGGAAGGAATGCCAGCAAATGGTTGAGTCGCTGGCCCGTGCTAGTGAGATTGTCAGCCAGGTGCAGTAGACAACCATTTCTCTCTCTCTCTCTCTCTCTCTCTCTCTCTCTGGCCTTCGGTGTTGGGGAAGGGGCGCCGGAATCTGGGGCGTTTTTGCTGGCTGCCTTTTACTTCGAGATCCTTTGGCTGGGGTGGCTGGCGAGGCGGGACCGGGTTCGTTTTGATGATCATCGGAACATGTTAAAAGGAGAAGAGACACCTTGCACGGCGCAACGGGCAGCTGTTCCTCTTCGTCCCCTTCCGGCAGCGCGTTCGCAAATTGGGCCGGGCTTGCGTTTTACGTCCTCTGTTGTTCCGTGGTTTAGACGAATCGATAGAGAGAATGCTGTTCACACACGGGGAAACGCGTCGACGACTTGAATGCATTGCATGAGACGGGGGCTGCCATACGACCTGAGTCATGAGGACTGATGGTAGTGTGGGCGTGGAGGACCGAGGGAGCAGAAAGCCTGAAGGGGGCAATGGAGGCGGCCCAGCTCTGGAGCGTTTCGCTTCGTGGGTGTGGACATTATAATAGATAAGCGCATGTGGGGCGAAGGAAGAGAAGAGCAGTCAGATGAGGCCGAAAAGGCGAGGAGGAGGATTGCGAAGCAAACACTAAATAAAACCGAGCGGGGCTCACCGCATTGAAGATGGACAGACAGGCAAACAGACCGAAGGTTTGTTGGGACGTGAACTCTTTGTTTGTTTTTGGTTGCGGCATCTGGAGCAGATTGTACAGTGTTGTTGTATGTAGATAGACTGACTGACTACCCCCTTTTACCTCGCCCTTTTCCCGTCCTCTTTCTGTCCGGCTGTCTTGGTCCCTTTTTTTCCTCTGCAGGAGCACATGGGGGGAGGGCGGTATGAGTGAGAGTGCCTATAACATGTAAAGGGGGAGAATAGGCAAGAGAAAAAGGGCATAGAGAGCAACGCAATGAGATGGGACAGACCCCATCGTGGTTGCTGCTACCTGATTTCCTGTTACTCTTTCCTTTTAGATACCACTACACATTGGAGCTCATGCCCGGGGTTTCTTGACTTCCCTGTTCTCAATGTTCATGTTGTACCCCCACTTTTGCTCCGGCTCCCGTGCTGCTCGAACATGCAGCGTCTGCTGAGGTGAGGCTAGTATATGCATTGCTGACTGGGTGTTTCGAGACGCAGCTTATTCTTCCGATTCACACAACAACTCCGAGACTTGTGCTCATCAGGAGCACCTAACATGTCCCTTGTGGCTAACCAGAGCCAGCTGAGGAAGGGAAACCAGGAAGGGGGGGGGGTGAGGAAACAAGAAAAACAAAGCATGAAAAAAAAAAAAAAAAAAAAAAAAAAAAAAAAAAAAAAAAAAAAAAAAAAAAAAAAAAAAAAAAAAAAAAAAAAAAAAAAAACAGACCCGGCGCATTGTTTTCTTAGTCTATTGCCAACAGTTCCCAGACCCGGGCCGCTGGGTCGCTCCCGATTGGAGAAAGGATAGAGCAACTGAGTCTCACTACCGACTTATACGCCTACTATTAGTCCAACGCATCTACCGGCTTCAGGTACCGCAGAGGGAGAGAGGGTAAACTCTGGGATCGCTGGATCGCTGGTTTCAGCAGGACAACGGCCAAGGGCCACTTGGACAGAGTAAGCTTCCCGGATCAGGTTCTGGGCCCCATGCCATGCCATGCCCATGCATGGCACGCCATGGCACGGAGCCAGCCCTTTGAGCCTCACTCAAGGTTTCGGGCCTACCTCGAATAGCTCACACCGCAACAACTCTCTTGTGCTCTGGTCAACCTGGCCCCGAGCCAATGACCCCTGGCCCTGCCCTGCCGCCCATCGATTCGATCGGGCGGGGAGAAACCCTCGCATGTTCTTTCTTGTGTGTGTACTGTACATTTGATGTAGACGGGAAAACGCAGTCTCTTCACATGTCTCGGAGACTCCCACCCGCTGCAGCTATTAGTTCCCTAATGCGCGCGCACGCCCGCCCCATGGATGGGGGGACAGACGGTGGAGGGACAGTAAGCACCTCCATGGCACTACATGCACGAGTTTCCGGTTTGCTCCCCTCTCTCTCTGTGCCCCCCCCCCCCGATTGCTGAGCTGCTCTGAACCGCCCGCCCGTCGAGGGTCCTACACTCTGTCATCACCCGTGCAGGGGCAGCCCCTGGTGGCCATGACGGGGAGGCGAGCCGCTATTTCTCGGCAGGGGAACCATCGTGGGCTGATGCTGAACTGCGGGTCTGATTTGAGCTCTGTAGCTTGTTCATATCATCCGGGATCCCGGACCTTGGATGGAAGCTCTTGGGGGGGGGGGCCTCTTGGACGGGCTGTCTAGACGGGACCATAGCTTACTCGGTACTCCCTACCGTGGAATACTTTGTCCGGGCTGGTCAATCTTTTCTTATGTGGCCTTGATTCCCGTAGAATCCCAGGACGTCTCTTATTCTATCCACCATACCGTACTGTTTCCGCCCCCCCCCCCTCCCACCTGGAATCGCAACCCCCAGCCTCACCCATTACCCTCACCACCATGGCGTCATGTACCTCGATGCCAGCGTCTGCCGTGTGCCAGTCCCGAGACCGGCCTCCCTCGCCCCGGCCCCCAAAGCCGCCACCGCCTAGCCCTGCCAGGCATCTCCCGGCGAATCGACGGCCCGAGAGGAGATGAGCAGGCATGAAGGTGAGCACCACCCTGTTCCGGATTTTCTGACCACGGGCCCGAGGCTGACCACAGTCTCTGGCCCAGTCAGCCACGGCGCTGAACAGCGAACGACCCGGAAGCTTTGTGCAATGGGCGATGGGAGATGCGGAATGAGGGTGTCTACCGTGGGCTACAGACAGGCTGTGCTGGGGGGACAGTCACACGGAAGCAGGAAAACAAATATAGAGGTTAACGACGAAGGGTATATTAGACGATAGAGGCTGGGGTTTGTTTTGTACTTCCAAAAGGGTATCCACCCCGGGCCCGTCTGTTATTATTCACAGCTTCGGACCCGTCTTCAGAACCAGACCGCCATTCTCGTCAACGTCGTACTGCCTCCCCTTCTCCCACCCAAGCCAGGCCTGGAGCGCCGCCTCGCCGCCCTCCCCGGGCGCCAGCGGCTCGCCCGCGTACCCGTCGCCGGGGACCCCGGGGCCCTGCCCGCGGCTGGCGGGATCCGCCGAGGACGGCCTGGCCCCGGAGTCGACGGCCAGGCACGGCGTGTCGCGCAGCGTGACGGCCGGCCGCTGGTCCCCCTCGCGGCGCCCGGCGGCGGCGGCGGCGGCAGCAGCACCCCCCTCGAGCTCCGCGTAGTCGAGCACGGGCGTGCAGCACGCGTCGGTCCCGTCAAAGACGGCCTCCCACTCGGCCCTCGTCCTGGACCCAAACACCCGCCCGAACACGGCCCTCATCTCGGGCCAGCTGCCCCTGTCGAGCCTCCTCTCCTCCCACCCCCTCCCCTCCAGCCCGAGGCCCCTGACCAGCGCCGCGTAGAACTGCGGCTCCAGCGCCCCGACCGCGACGTACAGCCCGTCGCGCGTGCGGTACGTGTCGTAGTAGGGACACCCCCCGTCGAGGACGTTGGTGCCCCTGGGGCCGCCCCACATGGGCGTCCTGCGCGCCACCCGCGGGTACGTGGCCATGTAGCCCGCCCCGTCCACCATGTTGGCCTCGACGACCTGGCCCCTCCCCGTGCGCGCCCTCGCCAGCAGCGCCAGCAGGACCCCATGCACGAGCACCGCCCCGCCCCCGGCGAAGTCCCCGAGGATGTTGCCCGGCGGCGCCGGCCTCGCGCCCGCGTGCCACCCGAGCATCCCCAGCACCCCGCTCACGGCGAGGTAGTTGATGTCGTGGCCGGCCATGGCCGCGTACCGCCCGTCGCGCCGGAACCCCGTCATGCGCGCGTACACGAGGCCCGGGTTCGCCGCCCGCAGGTCCTCGGGCCCCAGGCCCAGCCGCTCCATGACGCCCGGGCGGTACGGCTCGATGACCACGTCGGCCGCGAGCGCCAGGCGCCGCGCCGCGGCCTTGCCGCCGGGCGTCTGGAGGTCCAGCGCCACCGAGGCCTTGCGCCGCGCCAGGTTGTCTGGCGTTGGCGCGCCCGAGGGTGAGGGCCGGTCCACGCGGATGACGGAGGCGCCTGCGTCTGCGAGCAGGAGGCCGGCGAAAGGCCCAGGGGCAAGCCCGGCGAACTCGAGGACCTTCAGGCCCTGTAGGGGAGGGGGGCTGGCCATGGTGGGGTGATGGTGAGTGGGTGAGTGGTGGTGTTGAGCTTGGGGAGGGGGGCTGGTTCGGTTATGGGTGTCTGCTGTTGTTGTCTTGGCGAGGCTGATGCCGCCAGCCCATAGTCAAGTCGGAGAGCCGGGTTTCGCGTTGGTGGCATTATATGTTGCAAAGTACACCACGTGTCGGTCGCGTGGTTCTTTGCACCGGTAATAGGGAGGACCATCATGATCAACAAGCAAGCCGAGGAGGAGGCGGGATTGAATATCAACCCCGCAGGGAAAGCTCCGAGGGGTGCCGAGGCTGGATGGGACTCGCGGGTCGGGGCGCCGTGACGGGCCCGTCGGGTGGGGGCCCCGCCCGTGATGGGGCGCTCTTCATGGATGGGCTCTTGGCTTGCCAGTGCCCATTCCTTCCAGACATCCTCTGGCTGGCCAAGCTTGTGAATACTCGCTTCATTAATGTAGTATGCTTCTATGCGGATGCCACCTGACAGAAATTGGAGCACATCGCCTCCTCGCCGGCGCCGACCCTGGGGGAATCTACCTACGCAGTTGTTGTTCGCTCCGTCCATGGTTCCACACATTTTATGCCCCCCCAACGCCGTTGTGATTTTTCGTCTTATCGTGGAACCCCAGCGCACATTCGCCTTGATGGCCACCAATAATACCATCCAGCGGGCCTACTGCAGGTAAGGCGCAATCGCAGCCTGAGCCTCGGGCTGCATCCGCTCCTGCACAAACCTGAGAACCGCCCCTGCCTGGCGTGCGTTGCCAGCCTTGAGGTACTCGCTGACCCAGGCCTGCACGTTGTCGATTTCGGGGAAGTCATCGCGCGGGCCGCGCTTGCATGTGTTGAGCGGAGTGAAGCCCACCCCGAACCCAATGTCGTCCACGTCCGCCTCTGTGATGATGTCGTCTCCGAACCCGCCGGCCACCTTGGGTGGGTTCTGCAAGAGCTCCAGCAGATGGTTCGCAGTGTTGGCCCAGCCTTTCTTGAACTGCTGTGCGAATGCGGCAGAATCGACCAGCGTCTTGGTGTAGGAAACCACACCAAGCTTCCGGTCGACTGGCCGCGCAAACTGTTTGGTAGTTGGCAGGATGATTGACGGGTACAGTTGCGCAAACACGCCAGCCTGCAGCTTCTCGGAGTGGTTGATGAAGTAGTCAGTGCCCATGCCTCCTGTTGTGTTGGCCGAGACCAGGTGGTAGAAACGGACAAATCGTTGCTTGTACGAGTCGGATGGGTTGGACTGCAGCTTGGTGAAGGTAAGACTGAGGATGTCAGGGAAAAACGCATCCAATGTTGCTCTGGACGCATTGGTCAGTAAAAGCGAGGTGCCGGAAGGGGGGGGGGCTGCGGTTTGTCACTGTCGAGTACTCACCCGTCGAAAGTGGCTACGACCGATTCCAGGATATCAAAGGCATTAGTCTCGGTCTTCTTGCTGGCCAGTAGGCGTTGGAATATCCCCAAGATCGGCACGAGCTGGTTGGACTCCACGATGACTTGTTTTGCCTTGGGGACCATGGCCGAAAGGAACCGAGCGCATCCTGGCACGTTGCCCCTCGTCTCCCATACTGTAGGCTGAAGAATGGGTCCAAGTAGTGAGCTGAAGTCAGCAGGCAGCGGACTTGTCGGTGCAGCCTCAAGCAGGGCAGCGAAGATCTGGAAGACATAGGGGACAAATTCTGGGATGTGGTTAGTCGGCCGGTACGCTGTTTTCCCGTCGGACAGCCTACCTGACACATCCTCGTTGAGGATGAAGGAGAATGGCCCCCATAGGCGTGCATGCAGCTTCGCCTCCTGGCTAGGGTCGGAGAACCTGTAATTTCGTATCAGTTTGACCGCCTCTGCAAGGGCATTCACCATTCACAGCCGTCACATACCTGACCAAGGCGCCAATTGCCTCGAAAAGGTAGTAGTAGAACCGAGGGTTGCTCGGGTTGGCCTTTATCACGCTGATGATGCTGATGAGGTGGTCCAAGACTCCATCGATAATTGGCTGCACACCAGTGTTGATCACGATCAGGACTCTCATGATGCACTGCATCAGATACTCGTTCTCTTGCATCTTGGGCGGGGTCTTATCCTTCTCGACGAGGTTGAACAGATGATCAAGCAGATCCTTTGCGACTGGTTCGATGTCGGCTCTTGAGAACAGGTGCTCGCCAGCGTCGTTTGAGAGATAAAGAACTCGCTCTACGGCGATGGCTGCATATGTGTAAACGACGTATTCCTCAGACGCGAGGTTTTTGATCAGAGGCTGGAACGCAGCCAGCCATTGGTCCTTGGTCAATTGACTCCGGAAATTGTGTAGGTACTTGATAGCGTCGACCTTGGAAATGGGGTGGACTCCTTCAGTGTTCAGAAGATCAGCGGCAATGTGGTTCTGGAAGAACTCAACGACGTTGACGTGGTTGTTGACGGTCTTGACGCCCTGCGCAGCGGTAACGGCACCCTTGGCGGCGATAGCCAGATACAGGTAAACCGCAGTGTCCTTTGCCTTCCAGTCCGTCTGGCCCTGCTTCAGGTAGTGGTCGATGTACCTGAAGACAACCTGGGTGACGAGCGCCTCGAACTTTTCCAAGAGCTTCCTCAAGAAGTCTGTGGCCGCTCGCCTCCTCGAGTCCGTATCCGATCCCTCCAGGTCTCTTCGAATAAACTCTATTGGTTCGTCTTCGAACATTTCAATGTCGGATTCGCGCAGGGTCACGTTGGGTAGGATGACCTTCTCCACGATCTGGCCGAGGGTGTTCTCGTCGTTGAAGGCCTGAGCGTGCTTGGATCCCGATGCCACGGCAGTGAGGAATTGCAGAGCCCGGCTGACCACGAGATCGTACCGCTTCTCCGGACCCAGGCTGGACAGAAGGTTCCAGACAGACGTGATGAACCGCTCGCAGTAGCCGCTGAAGTCCTCATCGTACTTGGTCGTGAACAGGGTCAGAGCCTCGCATATGTCGGCCTTGGCGTTTTCCAAGGCTGACGCCTCATCGTCATCGCCATCGAATATTGGGTTCGTGTACGCCAGGTACTTTTCGAGGAGGGCGAAGATCGAGGCCAGGTTTGACTCAATGACGGGGGCGAGATCGTGACACGTCAAGTCGTAGAGGATCTTAACCAACAGGCTCAGCGTCTCGAACCAACCCTTAAGCTCGGCGGCATTGTTCGCGTTGGCCTCGATCTTTTGGTCGGCAATCTTGAAGGCTTGTCAGTGAGTGGTTCCAAGCCCTGCGGCGCCCGTGTACTCACCGCCAAAAGCCGTACGAAGGCCTCGCCAAAGTGCTCCACGACATGGTTGACCTCCTCGTAGAGCTCGTTGGACTGGAACAAGGGTCGCCAGCGCACAAAAATGGAATGTGCAACCTCCAACACTCCGTTTGTTACTTTGAAGTCGTCTGGCGAGATGCGGCTGACAAGGTCCTAGGAGACAAGAGCTTAGTTTTCTGGACACGCAGCCACCTGTCGTCCTAGAGGTCGGACAAACCTGTATGAGGGTATCCCATCTCTTCCAAAAGTCCGAGTCTGCTATAACGCTGATGGCATCGCCAAGCTGGGTCTGGATGTTCGGGGGCGATAGGATCATGAGGCCGACGAGTTCCTGTTTGATGGTGGCGACCTCGTCGGCGGGCAGCTTGTGGTTGCCATCTTCGTCCTACGTTGTGGCACATGTCAGAAATGTGGCCGTGATGCTCAACAGGGCTGTAGGGGCTGTGTCATACCACGTAGTTAAGACGGACGTAGTTCTTAAAGGCAAGGGCGGCAGCTAGACGGGTGGTGATTGCGAAGTTGGAGCCGGCGACGATCTTGAGGAGCTGGAGGGAGTATTGCGGTTTGCTCTCTTCCTGCTTGAGAGCGGCCTCGGCTGAAGGCAGAGAAATGTCAGCTCGTAATCCCCAGTTAGAGGGGTGTGTGTGTGTGGGGGGGGGGGGCGTGTGTGCGGCAGCGTTGTCGGCGAAGGTCCAGGACGATGCAAACAAAACAAGGTGGTCAAAGCACGAGGGCAGCAGGTGGAAGGGGGGGTACGGCCTTGCTTGTGCTTGGTGTGGTCCAGAGTTGCGTCCAACAACTGGGCAATGCTTGCGATGTCTGCCGCCATGTTGATTAATAGTGTGGTGTACTAAGATCAACGACGTGGAGAGACAGCAGGTTGGGCTGTTGGTGTTCAAGTCCAGTCTGGAGGTTTTGCAGGTTCCGAGCGGTCGTAGGCAACCTTTTGGAAGCTCCAAAGTAAACCGGCTTACCAGGGTCGCCTCGGTTGCTAGGCGCCAGGTGCCAGGTGCCTGGGCTTCGACCCCCACTTCTGTTGCTCTCCAAAAATCAAAAAGTGATGAGCGGCCTTGGGACACCCCTGACCTTGCAGTCCTGTTGCAGACGCTCTGAAGCACCCAGGTACATTGTAGACTAGGTAAGGATAAATAGGTCTGTCTACGCAACAGTAATAAAAACATGCCTAGTTGTTGGCCATCTGAAAACGTGGCTTAGGACCGATTTCGAGACACAGGATACGTAAATGTCTTTTATTGGATTCTGACCAGAATTTCTAGTCTAAGACAGCCATATAAATTATTATGCATTGCGTAAATCTTAGCACGGATGCGGAATCGGTCTGTACAAGTTCTTGGTTACGCCAGGCCTGCCCCTCACCTCGAGGTCCAAGGTTGGGACGAACGCCTCGCATACAATATCCAAGCAACGTACCACCGAATTTACTCTACAGTCTCGTCGCCTACCAAAATACTAGACTAAGTACCTAGATGGGTAATAGCCAAGATATCTTACAGGCTACCTCGGACTCGTCATGATTGAAATGTATGCTCTGCTATGCTCTGATTTGCTCATGGTGTTCAGTAGACAGACTAGTTGTTTTATGTCTTTGTATTTACATGATATGACGTGACGAAATCCTCGGGGCCGATGCGCATACTATGTATACATAGTACCTACCTAGGCACCTGCTACACTAGTGTATTAAAATTCAACCTGAGCAGGACCCATGCATTCCAATCAGGCAGTGGTCGGTCGGTCGAAAACGGCGCCAGAGTGGCAGAGTGGGTCGCCTGTCGAACCTCGTGGTTGATCGTCCTTGATCCGTGCACGCTGCAGACGACGTACCTATTTTTCGCTCGCTCCCGAGACCCAGCTGGCCGCAGTTCAAGACATGCAAATACCAATCAACCTCCCTCAGCCATCTGTTGCTTGCCGTCCCGTGGGTAAGCGGGGGATTTAAAGAGATCATCCTGGTCTACAAAGTCTACCATCTGCCAGCTTTAGCTTCAGCCCCCACGTTGTTGCGAGAGGCGAGAGTGAGAGTGAGAGCCGGTGGTGGAAGCTAGATGGTTGCACTCATTTCGCCCTCATCTCTATCCCGATAGCTCTTGTTAGCTCTATCTCTACACTAGTCGCCTATTGTCCATTTTAATATCTCTTGGTTTTCCTGCCTAGCTCGCCCCCGTCCCTTCCTTACCACACGCCCGTGCTCTGCCCTGATCCAACGTCGCCTGGCCCCGAAACGCCCATCATTTCGCATCTTCCTCGGTCGAGACTCGACTGTGTCCAGCCCTACGGTCATTGGTACACCACCTTGCTGGCCACTATGACGACCCTGACTTTATAGGCCCCTCCTCATCCCAGCGGTAGATGCAGAAAGACTAGGGGCTTGTCTGTGAGTCCCACCTTCACCTGCCGAGTTCCCTCTTCTTCCTCGCTCGTGCTCGTGCTCGTGCTCGTGCTCCTGTCAATCTCCTGTGGGGCCTCCTCGGACGGGCCCCGTCGTGGAGCCCTGGCTGGAGATATCTCGACGCCCTCATCTATCTACCGCTGCGTGCGTGCTCCGGCCGCGACTACTGTCCTTCTCCCACTTGGCCATCTATCATCATGCCCTGCCCCGCCCTGCCCCGCCCAGACTGGTTTTAACCTTGCTGTCTCTCCAGCTTTGCTCATCTTCCGCCCCGCCGGCGCCTTGTTCCATGGACCCAAAGCTGATAACATGCTTCGACGCATAGCCTCCCTGGGATTTGATGCCCCTGACGGCCCTCCTGGAGACCCCATGCCTCCATCCGCCGACGACCACGCTCCCTTGCCCGAGCACAAGAGCGCAGGAGGTCTTGCCAGCGTGTTCAAGGGCCTGACCGGGGTCTCAAAGCTCTCCAAGGTCCCGACCGTACCCTCTTCGTCCACCGATACCGTCTCCGCTCAGTTGTCCTCCGAACGAGTAGACACGGCCTCGCTAGCTGCCAGCGGACTGCCTCCCCACCATAACGACGCCCTAGAGAAGCTCAAGACTGGTTCTCTCAGTGAACGCATTGCCGCCGCCGAGTCGCTGCGACTATCCGTTGCCGACTACCCCTTGGCGCCGGTGCTACAAATATGGGATGCCGGCAAGGACTTGATAGAGCCCTCCAAACCCAGCAACGCTAGGGTTGCCGGGTGGGAGCTGCTCACCGAGTGCGTCCGGAACCCTTCTTCGACCGATCTCGAGCGCAAGGAATATTTCCAGACGCTGTCTGCCCACGCCAACCCCGACGACTTTTACCTGCAGCTGGCCGCCTTGGTTGACCTGACCAACCATGGCCGCAACCTGTCCGGATTCGACTATGATGTCATCCCCCTTTTGACAACCTGGCTGCAGGACTCTTACAATGCCGTCAGGATTGCGCGACGGCAACAGGCATTGCGTGAGAGGAAGGGCAACAAGGGAAAGAGCGTTGCGCCACCAGTTGCTGCTCTGGGCGAGGACAAGAGTTTCTCCATGCTTTTCGCCTTTATCCTCGAGGTCCTCAAGTTCAACTTCAGGGTTGCCGACGACGAAACTCTGGGGCGGCTGATCGAAAAGCTCCTAGAGATCTGCACCAAGACGAGTACCGAGGACGACTTGACTTCGTGCATTGAGGTCATCGACGCCATCATAACGTACGCGTCTGTCCCTAAGCGGAGCTTGAGTCGTTGCGTCGAGGTCCTCAGTTCCATCTTCTGCCTCGTCGACACGCTATCCAAAACTGCTTGGCACACTCTCTCCAACCTCCTGAAGTCGCACAATGGCCAGGCGGCTGTCCGGATCTTGCTCAACCTCCTCAGGGACTATCCTCGCCATGGACAGGAAACGACCGAGACGAATAGGGCAGTTAGGGGCTCCCTGACTGTTCTTCAGAAGTTGGTCTGGAAGTCTCCGGACAAGGGTTACCCAGGAATCCCCCTGGCCCTTCTGGTCGACGGATGCAGCAACGTCGTTGAGAAGTCGCCTTCCACACGGATAGCCGGCTGCGTATTGAGGCTCATCAACACTCTGTTCGACGACGGAGAGCAGAACCTGAATCCGCTTCTCGAGGGGGAGGATTGGACGTCCGTCCTGCAGGTTGCAGAAAAGTGTGTTGGGCAGTTGAATTTCAGTCTCACTCCCAGCAATTCAAGAACGAACCTAAAAAGTAATTTCCCCCCACAAGATCCCAAGAGGGGAGGTGCCATACTGGATGAGCTCGAGACGCTCCTGGGAAGATTGGAAGGGATTTCCAAGCAGCGAGGTTCCGATTTCATCCAGAGGCACGAGTGCATTGCTTTTATGGCCAAGATCCCTCATGTCCTCCCGGACTCTACAGCTGAACTTGTCTTGGAACACTTTAAAGAGTTCCGTTGTTGCTACCCTTCCGACTTGGAATGGGAGAGCAACCTTAACTTGGTCCTGGAGTTCTTTTACCTCAAGCGAGATCGTTCTACGCACATTCGCATTGCAGCTCTGCAGGGAATCACTGAGGTCTACGACATGCTGGAATTGGTCGAGGACGAACTTGGCGAAGATGTTGTACCTGGCATTGTCAGGAACATCCTCTCCGATATCTCCGAGGAGACAGACACCTCCGTCCTCCAGGAGACAGTCTCTTTCATGATATCTGTCGCACTGGCAGCCGACACCGCCCTCTTTGATTACATCGTGGAGACACTCAAGGGAGTCGTCATCAGCGACCGTGTGAATTCGCCGTTGGCGCTCATGGAAGAGAAACAAACAACAGCGGAGGAGGGCGGTGTCACCGATCAAAGCCCAGCCAATGTGGTTACTAGAGGCTACGTCCTGCTTTTCATGAAGACGATGAATACGGACAGTCGGAAAGCGACCAGGATATTCCAACTCCTTGTGTACATCGCCAAGTTCGGCCAGTCCGCCGACGCGCGGATCACGGCCATGAAGATGCTATTTCGCCTGAGAGCGGACTGGGCAAATCGGATCTACCTCACCTGCTTCACCGAATCGGAGGGACTGGCAGGTGTCCTTCACAGGACAGAGGCTTCCCTAGCAAGGAAGGTCGCCGAGGATGCAGCCGCGTCACAAAGGTTGAGAAGCGAATATGGAAGCTTGTCTCGGGCATCGCGAGGGGTTTCATTTGGCTCTTCAGCACAAGACAGGATGGTTCCAAGCCGGTCAGCTAGCGGTGCCAAGCATAATGGCCAAAAGTATCAACAGATTTGGTCCCTGCCGGACACGAACGTGCTACCAGAGACACCCTCACCAATAGCGAGCCCCGTTCTTTTCTCCTACGTGGAGACTTCTACGGGGGCTCACACTGAAGGAGAGGAAGTCGTGCAAGAAGCCAACCAGCAACCTGGTGTGCTCGATGTTGCCTCATGGCTTGAGGCCATCGTCCATAATCTCACTCATGGAAGCGACTGGGAGGTTTACAGTTTCAACCTTGTTCATCTACCATCTCAACTCAGCAACCACGCATTCTTCAGGGACGCTATCCCGCAAATAAGGGACGCGCGTCGAGTGCTGTGCGAGCAGAGCAAACACAATCTCTTCCAGGACCCACCTCCTTTGACTGGACTACGCCGGCCCGAAGTCAACATTTGCATTTTCCAAATACTGACGACAATCATGAGTTACCACCAGTACTTTCATAAGAGCGATGAAGACGACCTTGTACGGACGTTCATGCAGGGCATTGGGCACTCTACAGCAAAGACTTGTATCCACGCGTTGACAATCTGCTGCCATGAGCTTCCGCTTGCGACTACGAAAGCGCTCGTGACAATCCTGCAGAAGATGTCGATGGTCATCACGCAGGCCAATGTAGCCATGCATATTTTGGAATTCCTAGCCGGCCTCGCACAGATGCCAGCACTCTACAGCAACTTCATTGAAGATGATTTCCGAATCGTGTTTGGCATGTGCTTCAGGTATCTCGACACCGTGCGCGACAAGAAGCGGTATGTGCGAACAAGCACCGCAAGTGAGAACGTGCCTGCTACCATCAACACGACTCACGAGTACGACATCCTGGGGCAACCCACTAACAGTGAGGAACTACCTCAATATGTGCACGCCTTGGCGTATCACGTCATTGTGTTCTGGTTCCTGGCCCTGCGCCTGGGTGATCGAGCCAAACATGTAGGATGGATCGCTAAAAGGCTGTTCCAGGGCCCAGATGGTAACCCAGTCTCGGACGAACAGGCGCTTATTACTATGGACTTCATCCAGAGAGTTGCTTATACAGAAGCGGACGAATCAGCGGAAAATCCTCGCTTCTCCGACAGGAAAGCATCAGAGTACACTGAGAGACGCTGGATCATTGCCAATAGTCTTGTGTCTATCAAGCAGTCCAAGACGACTCCTTGGGCACAGGTCACCAAGAGGCAGCCGTCAGGCACTTCTTACTTCACTGTTCGCGAGAATTTCAAGCCTCCGCCGCCCCACCAAGCCAACACATTTGGGGATGGCAAGGACACGGGCACGCCGACCACGAATAGCACTATCCCCAGCCACCTGCTCGTCCATTTGCTATCTTCCACCCCTCAGAGCCATGAGCCGGCACTGCGCCCCCTCCCTCTCCCGGATGACGAGGCTGTCGCGCGAAGCGTCAGATCCTTCGATCGCATCTCCACTGTGGACGGTCACAAGGTTGGCGTGATCTACATAGGAGAAAATCAAACCAAGGAAACTGAGATCCTCGCCAATGTGTCCGGCAGCGCAGATTATATGGAATTCTTGAACGGGATCGGATCCCTCACGAAATTGAAGGGTGCCGATTTCAACACCCAGGGCCTGGACCGGGATTACGACACAGACGGGCAGTACACGTTCTGCTGGCGCGACAGAGTGACGGAGATCGTCTTCCACGTCACAACGCAGATGCCTACGAATCTGGACAATGACGTTCAGTGCATCGGCAAGAAGAGACACATAGGCAACGATTTTGTGAACATCATATTCAATGACTCGGGCCTGCCCTTCAAGTTCGACACGTTCCCATCCGACTTCAACTACGTCAACATCGTCATCACCCCGGAGTCAAGGGCGTCGTTTGTTGCGACTCGGGAGCATGGTGTACAGCATCAAGAGGAAGGGAAGAATGGCGAGGCTCCCAACAAGGGTGCCTACGCACCTTTCTTCAAGGTCCAAGTCATGAGCAAGGAAGGTTTTCCCGAGATCTCGCCCTGTGCCGCAACCAAGATGATCAGTCTGAAAGCACTGCCGGATTTTGTCCGCCTTCTCGCCCTGAACGCATCCGTATTTTCTCTGGTCTGGGCGCACCGCGAGCAGGGTGATTACCCATCCTCGTGGCGCAGCCGTCTCAGGGAGATTAGCCGCCTACGTGAGCGTTACGGGCCGAAATTCGCATCGTCGTTGGCAACATCGCCCTCGACCATTACGAGCCCCCACGCCTCGGCATCTAGCACGCCAGCACCAATGTCACTTAGTAGCGCCCTTGCCTCGGCGCAACAGCAGCAGCAGGCGGGACAAACACCAAGCGACAGCCGGCCCTCGAGCGGCGTCGCACGGGACAGCATGTCTGGGCTGAGCATGCGTGACCTTCGCCGGGCCAGCGTCGCGACGTTCCTGACGACCACCAGCGAGCAGAACTCGCAGTCGCATCGCAGCTCTGTCATCACGAACTCAACGGCAGACACGGAGATTATGATGCAGGGCATCAATCTGGATTCACTGGTCGACAGCCTGGACTTCTCCAAGTGGGCTTGAAGAATTTCTTCTCGTCTTCGCGCATTCTCCTGGAGCACTCTTGAACAGAAGGGCGGGCCCTGCAATGGGGAGAAAAGAAAAACCTGGTGCGTCTTGACGGTATTGAATAATGAGGATGAAGCTTGATGAGCATGCAACAGAGGACCTTTTTTTTTTTGTGGGCATGATGGACGGCCGCGCCAGAAGGAATTGCAAGGCAGGAGTATCGGGAATTGTGAGGGATTTGCTTTTGATAAGTATACCACAAAAGTTACTGCTCTTCTCTTTCTCTCCTCGAGTAACCTTTCCACCACCCCAAGGTCACCATACCCCTTCTATATATTTTGTGTATGGCCTTTAGCAGAGAGTGTGCGCCGGTGAGGGTCTGCATGGTCGAGCGCGACCCGGAGTGGGCGACACCGGCCAGCAGGTGCAGTC
Source organism: Stenocarpella maydis (assembly GCA_002270565.1). NCBI lineage: Eukaryota > Fungi > Ascomycota > Sordariomycetes > Diaporthales > Diaporthaceae > Stenocarpella > Stenocarpella maydis. The sequence continues at coordinate 205,634 of NQMI01000027.1, read as the reverse complement.
GTGAACCTATCTTAGGACAGACGGCCAATGCGAATAGCCTCGCTCTCAATGGCCTTTTCTTTTCCTTCTTTTTTCCCTTCTTTTTTCTCTCCTTTTCTTTGCGTACTTACGCGCCCGTGTGACATGCACCTGACCTACGACTTTTATGTGTGGGTGTGCTCATGCAACCTTGTATCATACTACCAACACGTGTAGAATGCAGAAGATCCTGCACTGGTAACTGGTGGTGATGACCGCCGGTGGTGGTGGTGCGGACGGAACCCACTGCCCAGCGTGGGCACATTGACTTTTCCACCCCGATTCTGAAAGTGAATAATCCATCCACCACCGTATTTTGATCCGTCACGTCACACGGAGCGCCGATCCTGAAAGGTGTTACACAAAAGGGAGCGGCCCCCCCCCTTCCTGTTGTTACCCACAACTACCTCGCGGGTGCGGAGGATTATGAGCAGTCGCACGCCCCCGGAAGGTCTCGCTATAGAGACGATAGTATCTTGGCGAGGTGGCAGTATCTATCTGTACATTGTATCTTGTTGCTGCTTACCGGTGATGATTACTCATTGACGCCGCTCTCTCTCCTCCCTCGCACTTGTCGGTTCCCGCCCAGAGACATGTTGCTGCCCCCGTCTGCATACCGCCATTGCTTCGCCGTGCGGGATGGATCCTCCTGCTGCTTGGGGTCTGCCTGCCGGCCTGCCTGCCCGAGTTGCTACTCAGTTTTCGTGGGGCTGCCGACCTAGCCGAGCCTCCTCTTCCATTTTATATCCAGGATTCTCGATATCCGGTGTGTGTGTGTGTGTGTGTGTGTGTGTGTGTGTGGTGTTCCAATACGCCGGCCAGTCAAGAAAGCATATTACCGCGGCAGGCGCGGGCGATACAGGGAGAGGGGGGGCCCCCACACGTTTGGGTAATTGAAGTGAGAAGAAGGACGGAGCGACGGTCATCCCCTTGGCAAGTGGTGAAAAATATCTGGTGTATGTGTGTTGTTTTGCGTGACACGTTCCTAGGACCAGTCATGACCCCCGTGGGGGGTGGGAGTGGCTGTCTGTCTTGGAACCCTTCTGATTTTCTTCCTTGGCCTGCCTTATCCTACTCCCCACGCTCGTCATTGCACTATGTCATCCCTCGTGTGACTTTAGGCTGCGCTCGCTCATGCAGCGATGGGAGCGCCGGCCGCCGGAACGAGGCAGGTGTTTGGGGGCAAGGCATGCAGCCGCAAGCTGGGCGGTATCCTCGCAGCTGGCGGCGGAAAGGGAGCGGAAATGTGTATGCGTGTGTGTGTGTGTGCATGTGGAGGCGGTTACTCAGAAGGAGCTGCATCTCAGGTAGGCAAGGCGCGTGAAAGAAAAGCTCAGTCCCGAGCGGGAGTGTACAGTGCCGGCTACGAATGGGGATCAAGAGGCTGTCGTATGTAAGTATGTACTTGTGTGTCTTCTTCTGCGAGTGGCGTGCCTCTATAGATGAGTCGCCAGCCTCGCCAGCTCAGCGACGCGTGGGAGCAAAGGCTCCACGCACGCAGGCAATCGCGCTGCAATGATGCGTGATCATGCCTCACGCGGGACTTCCCGATGACAGGCAGCAGATGGTTGATAGAAAAGGCGGAGAAGGAGGAGAGAACCCACGCGTCAAGCCAATGGGGGCGGGTCCCTTTGCACACCGTCATTGTTACCCAGTTACCAGCAGGATGGTACAAAACCAAGCCCCCTCCCCCTCCCAGCCGCTCGGCCCCGACGCACGACGATTCCTTCAAGCCGGCCGACCGGGGGCGCGATTGGGTGTTTGTTCTGCTGCTTGCTTGCTGGCAGGCAGGTGAGCAGGCATCGCAAAGCAGCCTGCGGGTTTGCAAGCACGAGCCGGATATGCAAGTGGGACGCACACACGCACACACGCACACACACACTAAAAGGAGAGGGAAGGAGTGATAGTGCTGAAGGATTCAACATGCTTTGGCGGTGGGTATTGGGGCAGGAACCAACACCCGCAGTTTGGAATCCTTACTATGGGTCTTGTGCTCATGCAGCTTGAACTCGTCCGCCGAACCCCTGGAGGCTCGGGCTGCCATCGCACAAAGCTCCACGACGGGTATCACTTGTGCGACTCATTCTTGGTCAGGCTGCATGTGTGCGTGAGTTGTCCCTGATGTGGATATGATCTCGCTCACCACCGTCGGCGTCGCCCTCGTCTAGGCAGAAGAATAGAACTGCGGTGTACGCAGATGTCCAGGCACCGGCCGGAGACTGCAGGATGCGGCGTGGTGGTGGTGCATTCTCCTTTGGGCTCATGCTCTCTTTGGATGGATTCAGCGTTAGGCTGCCGTCAAAGGTCTCGATAGACGCCGTGGGTTCGCCGCTGGTCTTCGTGTAAACAATGAATCTCTTTAGTTTGTCATGACTGGCTGGTATGATGTCGTCTTAGATGCCGCCTAACTCCCCGCCGGGCTCCCAATGTAGCGGAGCGAAAAATGAAAGCAAATCATACATTCCGCCACACCTCTTTGTATCTGGCCCACTTCTGGAAGCCTGCGAAACTGTCAGTGGCTACGTGTGAACGAGAGTGAGCACGAATGTGGGAAACTCGCCAGCCGCGTACCTATGGACTGAAATCCGGCATCGCCCCCTTTTACCGCATCAATATACATCCTCGCCATGCCCCTCTGGCGTAGTCCTTGAACACATGCGTCCAGAAGCCTGACCATGAGCGCGTCTCTTGTCGAAGGGTCATTATCTTGATAAACAGAAGTCAAGTTAGCCACCTCGCACATCCTGTTGATGTTTTGAAACGCACCAGTAATACAAATGCACGTAACGCCTCCCGTGTCCTCTGAAATCGCCGCAGCCCAGGGTATGTCGTCGGCAGAGGGATTCTCGGAACGCATGACATACGAGATAGCCGTCGCAACAATGGCATCGCCATGACAGCCTATTATGATGTCATTCATAGACATCGAATCCGCCAGCTTTGCGTATTGATCGTACCAAGCCATGTTGCCGTTCCGCTCCGATTCCTGCTCCACGATATCCAAAACTCTGTCAAATTCCATGTCTCCACAGGGTCGGAAGGTGACGCCGATGGGCGGGAGCCCACCAGCCGGCCACTCATTGAACGCAAGCACCCAGTCTGCCACTTCCTGGCCCGTGCCGGCCGTAGTGCAGTCCATGTTCCAGCCACGTCTTCTGAACCACCCCTCGGAGGGGTCGTCAATGGGCAGGCCGTACAGCAACCTAGGAAAGGTGCTACCCAGCTGTAGGCGGCTGACGCCTCGTGTCTTCGAGAACTCCTTGAGGCCTGCGTTGTGTAATAGCTGACCGATACCCCGGCCCCTGTGCGCAGCCTCAACGACGACTGCGGCGATCGAGCCCACAAGAACCTCGCCCTTACTATCCTGATAGGTAATGTAAGTGGCACAGAACCCCACGATAGGCCCTGTCTCAGAGCTGCGGGCTACCAAGTGCTTCGCATAACCGTCTCGCTGCAATAGGCTCATGAGACGGTACCGATCGAGGCTGAACTGTTTCGGCATGCCCTGACACCAGAGATCGTACACCGCTTGCATGTCGGTCGCCACGTTGAACCCCTTGACGACCCACCTGTGCGTGAAGTCCTTGGGCGGCGCACTCTGGATCTCTGCGGGCGGCGCGGTGTGCCTCGGTTGTCCATGGTAAAGAAGATCTGCCCCGGCCTCTAGGTCGTGTAGCGAGTAGCCAGGGAGTTGTACGATGGTTGGGAAAATTGACGTGGCGGATTCGAGTTCCTGAACATCGCAACAGGCGACAACAACGTGTGGGCGATGATCCCCGGCCGCCTGCGCGACGCTAGAGAGGGCTACCTGAGAAGGTTGCCCCTGGATGGGCGGCCCTGACATGACAAACACCACGATCTTTGCCCTCTTGATGAAGGCGACGTGAGTGCTGGTGATGCCGGCTGCCACTGTATACGGAACGTGCCGGATCCATGGGTGATACCTTGCAAGCCCTCTCCCGAGGGGCTCAAATGGATCCCGGGTTGAGTCTTGTTCGAGGGGGCGGACGACTGGTGTCAGCAGGAGGACAATGTCTCCGTGCTCAAGAATATTTGAAAAAGGAATGTGAGACCGAGCATCCTGTATGAGCATCGCTCCAGGCTTGTTGGCGTGATCCGTGCCTGGAAGCGTGCCTGCGACATGTCCTGTTATCATCTCCAAGACCTGTAGTCATTGTTCTGCGGGCTGCAGGCGGAAGCTTGAATTATATATGCTAGCGGGCGTGTTAGTCGGCAGTGCTCGCTGGGGAGCCCGGGATGTGGGAACTCACCATGAGCTTAGTTACCACGATGTCAGCGACACACTTCCAGTAGTTGTACCGTTTTGTTAGAGCTTGAAATTAATGCACACACGCTCTCACGTAAAAAAGCTCCGTGCGAGACTTATCGCCGCAGATCCGCCGACGGTCAAATTCTAGAAATGTTCAGGGTTCGAATCCGCGGTACGCTCAAGCGATCGCCCTCGGTGCAGACCGCGGGTCCTTCGTCTCGGTTGTGGGGATCAAAATGAAAGTATGCTGCACCGCTCTGCTGCTTGTCACGCCATCGGGGCTGCTGACGGGGTGTATAAAAACCGCTCTCGTGCGGTTGAATGTGCCGCGCCGAGGGAAGCCTGTCGAAGCTCCCGGGCCAACAGGTTCGGTGGCTGCGTCAGTACTGCAACCCTGGAAGAACTGCAGGTGTCAAGATCCTGTTTGGGACAGTGTTGTGCTACCCAGCGCTCCGCCCTGCTGATTACTTGACCGTAGACTTGACGCCGCAGCACGCACATGGTCTGAACCTCCTGCACCGTGCAGTAACCGCGGACGGACAATGACTTTCTGTGAATGAGAACGAGACTCTGCAAGGGCGAGGAGATTCTTGTAAAATGGGCGACGCGGTCCAATGTAGGGGGAGACGACTTAAGCCCAGACAATACTGACGCTCTCGTATGGCATCTGTGTAGGCTGACCTGCAGCGGAAGGGCCACCCTCCCTCGTGGAAGGCCTGGAGTTGTGGAATGAGAGTCTGGGCTCTCAGGGGTGGCCTTCCCTTTCTGACTGTACTCAGCGAGGCTGCAGGAAGGTCACATCTGCGTGAACAGCCCATTGGCGCGAACCCGCTCGGTTCAGTGAGTAAGGCCTATTGAGGGCATCTCAAGTTACACTGAAGGATTCAATGATATGTCAGTGCAGATGCCGCACCCTGCGTGACCCGTTCACCGGAAATAGCGGCGCCGTTGTTTGCCAAAGTAATGGCAGATTGACTGCATGGGCGCTGCACAGCCTGGCGAGTGCGTGCCAACCGTAGGGACATGGGGCGGCTGTGTACATAGATAATAGATAAACCCGAGGGCTGAGTGCATTGTGGCCGCTCGACTCGAGTAGACCACTGGTGCAGGTGGTGGCACAGAAACCAATCTGTGTAACGGGTGTCGAACTGTGGCCAAGGCGGCAGGCCGCTGACCAAGGGGGGTCCCTCTATTCATAACATTGCCTGGCATGGGGCGCATTCGGAGAGGAGCCGACGCACGCATCGAGCGACGTGACTCAATCCGCGAGGTCTGGTTGCACATGGGGAGACGAGTGGTCTGTCTTGAGCGTTGCTTGCCCAAGAGGCAGGAAGGACATTGGCCCCCGCTCGCGCAGGAGTCGCGCAGCGACGGGCCAAGCACACGGGTGAGTGAGGCACAGCGTGTCACACTGGCCCCCAGCAGGGCGTCCATCAGAGCGAGTTGGGTCGCGAAGGGGCATCGACAGGTGGGCATGAGACGCCGTGGGACGGTAAGCCGGCATAAGCGAGTTGTTTTGCTATCTGGTCGGAGCAAGAGCTCTGTCACCACCCAGGGAGTCAAGATGGCAGCCTGGAGGAGAAGAGTTGTATATCCAAGGCGTGGAAGTGGCCAGTGACTGGGCATGGATCAAGCGCAGGCGTTGGCTCGCATTTCGGGAGACGCATGCGACTTGTCAGAGTTCCGCGAGCCCTATTCCGAGTCGACGTAAAGATGCGAGCAGCCTGTCGTCACCGCAAGTGCAGGCAGTCAAGCCAAGGGAGGGGGCGCACAGTTCCTCGACGGCAACCTCCCTGCCTCCCTGATCCAGTTGTGAGGGTTACACGGCAGCACGCCTGGACGCCTGGACGAGCAATACTCAGAGAGCTGGCCGAGGGATCGCCTTCGCTGTGTCTCGATCGGGTTCTTTCTTTCAACCGTCATGCTTTCGACGATGACAGAATGGCAACCTATCGACAACGGTCTGTTCCATGATGCCGAGATTACGCAGAATACAGCGTGCTGCTTGACTCGAGTGGTTGAATGTGTCGATGGCTTCGGATGGTTATGAGCTGGAGAGAAGAGGGTTGACCATGTTTGATGCTAAGCCTAACCCTTCGTATTAGGCCCGCCCACTTACCTACCTACTTAAGTAAGTAGGTACTTAGGTAGGTAGTGTACTTACTATACTTGTAGTGTACGGAGCACGTTGTAGCCTGCCAGTTACCTCGTGTGGCAGGACCATGTACTCCGTACCGCCTAGCTCCCGCCCGCTGCCGGCCCGGAACGCGTAAACCTTGACGCCACGTCTCGTCTCGTCTCGACGCGTCTCCCGGCTGCGAGGCAATCGCCATGAACAATTTAATCCAAAAAGAGTGTGCCGCCAGTGCCATTTGCACGTCTGAGGTCGGACAAATCCATCAGCATGGATGCAGAATACAAGTCCAGGACCCGTACACTGGTCGATGAGGTCGTTGAAGGTACGTGCCTCGACCGTGATATGAGGCAACACGGACGGTACTGACAATATTTCACAGCTTCCAAGGTGCCTGCGAAGAGGCGCGTCATCGATGTCAAGCCCAAGGTGGCAGAGTTGGCTTCTGTCGTCTACACCCAAGGCGTCCTTCCGGACGAGTTACTCGACCTCATCAACCTGATTGTGTCGCCCACTCACCTTGACCAGGCCAGCCTCAATTCCATCATCAGGAACCTCTATCCCGTCCGCAAGGTATCCGAAGACGTCATCCTTAAAGTCATCGGCTCCCTCGGTCTCGGCGAGATAAGGCCGTCCCTGACTCTCCAAAGCGCCCTCCTGAGCTGGGTCATCCAGATATATCATGTCCTCGAACCCAAGGCCCAGACCGTGCTATCCAGGGCATACAGTGTTTTGTTCAATCTCTTGGATGTCTCTGCCACTAGGCCTCAGATATTCCATATCCTGGCCATCATCACGAGGCGCAAACATGTTCAGCACTACCGAATACAGGCTCTGCTGAACCTGTCCAGGCAGGCTGCTAAAGACCGGCACTTGCATGGCCTGCTCCGGGTCTATAGAAATTACTACCCTGAGATCATCGTCGGCAACATGGCGAATGGCAGCGCTTTCAAACTGCCCGACCCAGAGTGGCGGGAGAGGCTTTCCGTTGTACAGAAGATGCACCGTGACCAACAGCAGAGCAGTCTCCAAGGTCCCAGGGACGGCTTCAAGACAAACCAACAACTCTTCTCCGGCTCAAAGACGGCCGGACAAGGTGGAGTTCCGCCTGTACAGACGTCTAATGCGCATGAGAAGTCAATCACGCTCGAGGAGATTGACAGTGCAGAAAGCTTGGCTGCGAGCCTGGAGAAGGTCGAGCTGCCAGACCACCTCGTCGCAGTTCTGGTTGATCCGCTCCTCCAGAAGTTCATGATGCTCAGGCCCGACCTGGATCTCAAGAGAGCGTCAGCTTGGATGGATGTACAACTCGCAGAGATCCTGAGTGGCGAGGCAGACGATCGGACCATGGAAGAGACGCTTAGGGTCATTCTTGAGTATTCTCGGACTACAAGGGTCAGCAACATTTCCGTGACCCTGGTCAGCTGAAACTAATATTGCTGTAGGATATCTCGCCCTTCTTCACTGGCCTTATCAAGCTAGTAGAATTGCGTCTACATTTGAAAGCTAGTACTCGGATCCACGATATTCTCGCCTGCGCCCCACTGATGAAACCTGACGGTAACCGCCACACGACCATTTGCGACTGGAGCAAAACGTGTACTGAAAAAAATCACAGACTTCTCCGCCATGGCATCCACGCTACAGACGGCAGCACTGGACGGGTCCGCTTCGTCACAACTGGACCTCCTAGAACTATACACCAACCTGCTCCGCCGCTGGAACGTCATCCTCCTAGCCAACGAGACAGGCATCCCAGAGCACGCGGCAGAGTCCGTAGACCGGCTCATCTCACACGTCAACCAGCTCTGCCTGACGGTCCTGCAGACCTCGCCCACGGAGTACACGGCGCTCAAGGTCCTCGACTTTTACGAGCGTGCCGCGCATCTCTACTCCAACGAGACGCTCCTCCGGTCCCTTCGGATCATCATCCCGCCGGTGTCGCTCGTATACACGCTGCAATTCACCACGTCGCTTGCCGCAGCGTCGAGGCTCTGCGCCTTGCTGGCCACCTACAAGCAGGCGTTCGCGACATACATAGCCAACGCAGCCAAGGCGCTAGGCCCTCAATACGACAAGGCCCAGGTCAACACGTTCAACGGGTTCCTGATGGACATCTGCAACTGCATCTGGCGGGGTAAGGCGTTTGCAACACGGGATGCCCATGCCAAGGGCTGCGCTGTGTCCCCAGCGCCTGCCGCCGCCCTATCCACGTATGTGGCCGGGCTCTCGGGCGCCGGCGACATGACCCTCGCTTCGCTCTTCACCATGAGCTACAGCCCGCTGCTGTGCCTGCAGGCCGCGTCACACCTGCGCCGGCTCGAGGAGAAGGAGGACGAGGATGTCGAGCTGCACGCCCGCCACGCCGGGCCGGTGACGTCCAGGAGCCTGGGCCAGCTCGCGCGCAAGGGCGGGCTCGAGCTGGCGTGGCAGGACTACCGGCTGGGCGTTCTGAGATACCTGGAGGAGGACGGGTTTGGGGGTATTCCCGAGCTGATGTACAGTACGATGCGGAACCTCTTGGAGGCGAAGGCCAAGGCTTGATGTGGCGCCCAGCCCATCGACTAGCGGGCATGAGGGGTTTATGAGTGAAGGCGACGAACCGAAATCACCGTGTCGGATGAGTCAGTCCATTGTCACATATATCTGAACCGATCTGAAATGCAAATACCACGTGTACATGTTAAAAGTACACCACATTTCTTCTCACCCGATGAGGGGTATATACCGTCTGGACATACAACCGCAACGCCTATTTCACCTGTATGGCCTCGACAGAAGACCATCCATTGTTGAAACCTACCCCTTCTTCCCCTTGTTTGCACTTTTATGTTGAAAGGCATCCCAATATCATTTCTACGAACGCCATGTTAAATGCGCTTCGTGATGATGCCCCTCGTGGAAAAAAGAAAGGAAGAACAAAAAAAAAACCAAAAAAACTGTGCCAAAATGCCGTTCAAATCGTTGAACTCCGCGTAACATGGTCTGCTTGGATCAACAGCCGTCCCGACCTGGGACCGCCCTCACCGCTCTAGAACAGATACTCCGTCTTCCCAACCTTCTCATATCTCTACTTCTTGGCCTCCAACCCGTACCCGCCCAGCTGGGCACCGCCCATCCCATACGTCCTGCCCTCCGGGCCGCGGCGGTTGTGGGTCCGCGGCCCCCTATCCCTGAGGTCTTCTCTCAGCCAGCCCAGCACCAGCTCGCCGAGGCGCGAGTTGCCCGTGTCCCCTCCCAGCCTGCTGAGGAACTTGTCGGTGGTGTCCCACTCCCTCACTTGGCCGAGGTGCATGTGCACGAGATGCGTCGGCCAGCCCGCGAGGTTGTCGAGGATGTGCGTCGCATAGACGATGGTGCACTCGCGGGCCTCGGTCTCGGCCTTGAGCCACGCCAGGAACTCTGCCCGCGACAGCACGTCCAGGTCCACCGTGATCTCGTCGAGCAGGAGCACCGTCCAGGGCCGCACCAGGCCCATGGCCAGCTGCACGCGGCGCCTCTCGCCGTCGCTGACGGCGCTCATGCGCCACGACTCGTCAATGTCCAGGACGCGGACGAGCTCGTCGCGCCGCGCAGGGTACGCGTCGCCGCCGACGGACCGGAGCAGCTCGACCACCCCGATATCGGTCCGCACGATCGGGTTCAGCACCCACTCCAGCCCCAGGTACGTCACGCCCTCGAGCCCGTCCTTGAATGGGTCCACGCCCGAGATGCTGATGGCGCCCGACGGCGCGAGCCGCTTGCCCGCCAGGAGGCGCAGGAGCGTCGTCTTGCCTGCGCCGTTGGCGCCGATGAGAAGCGTGCGCGAGCGCGGGGGGAGTGAGAGGGTGACGTCGTGCACGCCGAGGGAGGAGTCGGCGAACGAGTAGGTGAGCTTGTTCACCTCGATGGACGGTGATTTGGCCATGTCTTGCGAGCTCTGGCTTGTGGGCGTCGGGCCAAATGGTGGTGTTAAGTTGACTGGGTTCCCTTCTGGTGGTGCTGCGTGGCGATATCGAGAACCTTCGGAATCCAGATCTCGTGAACGGAGGATGATGTTCAGCCCACGCGGTATGTTCTTGCGAGGCCGAGACTGTATGAACTAGCAATGAGTCAGTCTATGATGAGGTGAAAGTTCATCAAGGCTGAGCGAGAATGCCAAGACATATGGTACCGTTGCCTGGACAGACTGAAAATTATTTGCACTCACCGATGGGATCGACCTGGACGAATCCGGTCTACAATGAAGCCGTGCTCAAACATGCAGGAACTTTGGTGAAGGTGTGAAGATCGACGACAGTATCATGGAAAACCCGCTATAGCGTCAGGTATAAACCAAGGGTTAGGGTCATCCTTGCCTGCTCTTTGCGGCCCGTTGGTGTCAAGCTGTATACAATCTTCTCCGCTCAAATAATACTGAGAGCTGAACAATACCGTCTTCTGGGCTCGTTCTCCCGATATTGGCGATAGCAGATTCCGATTAAAGATATGACGAACCATGGGTATGGAAATATATAATCATAGTCCACTATTTACCCTTTTTCCATCTTTGAGAAGGAATGATATCAATATAAACGTGCCAAACATTGCGAGACTGGCCACAAACATTAAGAGCTGTTGCGTTCTGAAGGGCTAGATTGAAAAACTCTAAAGAGATAGAAAAAGCTGAAGGCAACTGAGAGGCTAAAGATCGCCGCAGTACTATAACCCATAGACAAACTCTTAAGGTAGACTTCTCTTTTGTTATATCTAGAGATAATCCTTGGTCCCGCACCGGGCCTCTCTTAAGAATTTCACACCTCATGGTCGGATATGGTGTAGTGGCTAACATCGGTGACTCTCACTCACCAGCCCGGGGTTCGATTCCCCGTATCCGAGGAATGATTGTTTTGCTCTTGATAGCCTTCTTATTATGCAGAACTGGATATTATTATTTTCCTAATTGTTATTATATTCTAAAATTTATTAATGTCACTCTTATTTTTGTTGCTAAATGCTTAACTAGTCTTTAAGTGTTTATAATTATATAAAGTGCTTGTTATACCTTAATTTCTTTGATATCTTTGCCGCAGTCCTTGCTGGAAAGCGGTCGGGGTGCCGGGGCGCAAATAGCGCCTGTGATGTGGCTCAAGCTTCCGCTTTCGTGCTTAGTTCTGTCTGCCGTGCCTCACTGGCAGCCTCGTAGGTCCACAATAATACCTGGCTAGCAGGGCCTGTGGTAACTTTTCAACTGCCAGACAGTCACCTGCTGCCTACTATGTAAATCTCTCGCGCCCAACTGGTACGGACTGTAGTCACTAGTGTGCTGAATACCTCCAAGCATGTCTTGGGTGCAGCTGCAACATTATCCCAACCAGACGAGCTGAGAAGAACAAGCCCAGAACCCAGCAAGATGGTCGAAAACAGCCCACATCAATGTTGCCAGGGCAATGGTGGCTCAAAAAACCGAAGAGACTGCTGCCACGGCCGGGAACCCCCGAACCATTGCCACCGACACTGCTGTCCTGGGCACTGTCGACGACGCTATAGACGCCGCGGTGATTGCAGCGGTTGTAGCCCTCGTGGCCTATGTATTGAGTTTTTTGCTGGATGTGCAGTTGGGGAAAACAATTTGCAAAATAATCGCCAAAAGTCGATTTCTCTATACAAAGGCAAATGTGGCCCTGCTCGGAATTGGGGGCGAGCCCATGAACCACTTCGTCACGGAAATTGCGCAGAATAGTATATCGGTGCTTGCAATACCTAGGTCGCCAGGAAGAGTAGACGCAGGCTCTAGGAAGCCATCGGAAGTACTAGCAAGTGAGTGGACCACTTGACCACACATGGAGCAGCAAAAAGCAACCTTGGAAGTCAGGCCAGCATTGAGGATACCTATTTTCGCAGCCGGGCAACAGGCTTCTGGTTTTCGAATGTGCAGAATGGTGCTATGAACCGGGCCCCTTGGGTGCGACCTTAACAGAGTCCTGGCTCATGGTCTACGCTCCGGGAGCTTCAGCCTGAGGGTTTACATCACCACGCCCGCCCGCCCTCCTGCGAGCCAACCGCCTATTCACACCCAACGTCGCTTCCTCCTTCCTCGAATTCGGCCAACTTTGCGCGAACTCGTATATGGACGAACCTTCCTTTGCTCATTACATTCAGGATTGTCTGGGCAGTGGCACCTGGGTGGGTGGAGAGGAAGTTCACAGCTCTAGTATGCGAGTCACTCTACCTAGGTACCTATACCATCGTGGAACCGCAAACTAACTTAAGGTGCAATTCGGGCTCGATTTTGGGATCCGTTCATTCAATCGCTACGTTGCTTTTGGAGAAGAGTGTCAGGTTTGCGATGTTTTTGCGCTAATTACGTATGTAGTCGACAGAAAGGAGTGTTTCGTTGGAAGGCTCGACCAGAAGATAGGGGATCTGCAGCATGACTTCAGTGCTGTGCAGTGCCGGCTCTTTGCTTCTCTTCCTCTTGGTAGCAACATTCGCTCTCATCAAACCCCACTGTTGTAGGAATACTCCCAAGTGCATTATATATTATTTAAGATATGCTGACCTGGTTATTGATAGTCTTCGTCGATTGATTGAATACTGCCCGTAAGCTATATCTTGCGCGAAGACATGTGCATATTAGGTAGCTAACTTTGATTGCAGACACCTCCAAAAAAAATTCTCGTAAGTGATCCCTTGGTAACTAGATGATTTCTGTTGTCAGAGTTTAGCCATTTTCTATAGACAGACACAAACAATGCCTGTAAGTTCTCAATTTTGTTGCGGTTCTCTTCACCATTATATTGCCTTATGGCTAGTACCTTGAGCTTTATTAACATAGTGCCATAGTTCAGCAACAACGACAACAACATCGTAAGTTCGCGGCCTCTCTGGTATTGATGGACTCCTGGACAACTTTACTCAGGTAACGTGGGTGGCCCACATTTGGGCCCCCCCCTGATCTGTGCCACCCTCCTCGTTAACTATTAAAGCTATTCCCACCCTCAATTAGCCGCTACAATAATTCCCAATACCTCTTCCGTTAGTATTAAGGAATCATCAGAATCATTGCTATTAGGGGATACCTTACTAGCTTCAATTTTTACCCTATAAATAGCCTCAATATTAGCGAAAGCTACATTTGAGTTAATTATAACTGTTATGAACCACTCGGTGTTGGCGGCTGACTACCGCAGAAGACAACCCCGCAGGTCGGGAAACGGCTCCCAAAAAGGGCGTCCCGCCTGATCCAATTAGTGATGCCACCTTATTAGAGTTAGGGTTAAGGACCCACTAACTAGGGTGGACTGATGGGACCGATGGGCGGTCTAGGCGACTGTAAGGCTGGACCGTATGAGTTGATGGACGGTCCATGCGGTCTATCACCAAGGATGGATGAAGAGTCAGAATATATAAGGATATGGTTATTACTATAATAGATAGCTTTTATAGGATAGACTTTTTAGTCATTAATCTAAGTATTCAACCTTAGTATTAGATAGCCTTATAGCTAGTCTGATGAATTTGTGCTATAGAATAGCATTCAGTTCAGCGTGTGTTTCGGCAGGGTTGCAGTGTGGTGCTCTGAGGCGAATTCGGACGATTGACAATGGTCTGGACAACTTTGTATTGAATCAAGTTGGGCTTCTGTAAGCCCTCCTTATATACCCTCCGACGTCGTCTCACCCCTGGGCACGCTGCGGTAGGCTCTGGTGCAAATTTGCAAATGCCGGAAAATTCGCCCTTCCAACACACCATCTTTGGTTCCAAGCCACCAGCCAACCATAGCCCTGGCAATGCCCAAATTAAGTACATACAAACTTCAGAAATCAGGCTATCTAATGCACTAAGTTATATACCTTTTGGGTAAGAAATAAGGGTAATGCAGAGGTCTGAATTAAGGTGCAAATGCAGGCCAAAATAATCGACTCACGGCCACCAAACTCATCTTGCGTCGCGCACGCACTGGGCGTACTTAGCGAAAATCGCCTGACTCGCAAGTCTAGGGTAACTCCTTGCTAGAAAGTCTAGGGTAACTCCTTACAACGAAGTCTAGGNAATTCGCCCTTCCAACACACCATCTTTGGTTCCAAGCCACCAGCCAACCATAGCCCTGGCAATGCCCAAATTAAGTACATACAAACTTCAGAAATCAAGCTATCTAATGCATCAAGTTATATACTTTTTGGGTAAGAAATAAGGGTAATGCAGAGGTCTGAATTAAGGTGCAAATGCAGGCCAAAATAATCGACTCACGGCCACCAAACTCATCTTGCGTCGCGCACGCACTGGGCGTACTTAGCGAAAATCGCCTGACTCGCAAGTCTAGGGTAACTCCTTGCTAGAAAGTCTAGGGTAACTCCTTACAACGAAGTCTAGGATAACTCCTTGCACGGAGTACCAACGCCCTGCTGAGCGGTTCCGTTTAACAATTACCTTATTATTATAATTAAAGACTTGAATTGCCCTAGAGTATATAAGTGCTTCCTAAAGGACGCTTTAAGCGGTATAAAGACCTTAATATTAAGAGGCTAAAGCATATGGGAGGTATATGCTAGCAAGAAAAGTATATATATATAATTTAAGAAGTACTTCTAAATGAAATTAACCGTTATATAGCTATAGTGCCTATTTATAATTAATAATCGCTACTTTATAATGATTATATTAAACCTTTATAGGGTTTAATAAGTAACTTATAGGGTTTATATTAATAGAGCGGCATAAAGGTAATACTTAATTAATTGATGGTATATAAAGATACTATTTATAAAGAGTGTATAATTAGATGCTATAAGACTATTTAATTAGTAGGACTAGATATTTAAATTAATAACTAAAGAGTTTATTTTATAAAAGCTATTTACTATAGTGATAACTATATCTATATATATATTCTGACTCTTTAGTAACTTGCTAGCTTATAAGATGAGCCTTTAAGCCGTAGTATGAGGCTTAAAGGATCCTTTATTAAGCTAGCTTATATGGCTTGTAACTGAGTGTTATAAGCTGGACCCTAACCCTAGCCTAGGCGCATGATATTGATTCTGCTGTTAAGTGCTTATAGGGTTGTATTATAGTAGTTAGTTTTAATTGCCTGGGTTATTAAATGAGTCCCTAGGGTATTATTAAGTTGGTTTATAATATTATCTCCCTTTTTGCTTCTTTTATTCTTAAAAGTAATCTTGTAAGCTATCTTTATTTATTATATTCTCGTTTATATCTTCCTAATCTATTATATTGTCTAGAGTTAATGATTCCTATATTTTTAAGTTATCTTATTATTTTAAGAAGGTTAAGTAATGTAATTCTTTATTATTTACTATCCTATAAGGTACCATTATAACGCAATCTTATTCTTCTTATAAAGTATAGGGTATTAAGTCTTATAAAGTTTTAAAGAAGGTCTTAAACTATTATACTAAATGTATCTAATAGTAGTAATTAAAGTATAATATCCTAGAGCTTAATAATTCAAGGGACCTTCTTTATATCTTAGCTTAGTACTAAAAGCTAAAAGATAAGATTAAGGAGTTAAAGGAGAAACTTCTTTATCTATATAAGTAGAAGTATATATAGCATAAGAAGATATTACAGGCTATCTATTATAGCCTATTAAACTTAGATAAATTAGATCATATAGAAAAGAAGAAGGCTAAAGCTAAGCATATGTAGATTGTTGGGTGATTTATTAAAGCTATATGAAAGAGCTCTATAGAGGAGGCTAGTAGGATAGTAGTATAGGAGGCATGGTTATATTCTAAGGGTAAGGTAGGGGTTTTTAATTAGAGTATAATAGTAGATAAGAGTATTAATTAGTCAAAGGTGCTAAGTATTAGGTTTTAAGGAAAATATACCTATAGGTAGCTTATTTAGTACTTAAAGTTTTAACTAGTTGAGTTCTTTAGGTTATCTAGTAGGTCTAGTGGATTTTCATAATTAGCTAAGCAAGGTTGGTTAGCTTATATAGTCCCTTAGGGTTAGTTTATAGCGGATTAGATATAGAATTGCCTGAGTTTATTTTCATAATGCATTAGGTTTTCCTCTAGTTCTTATATATTTTTACTTAAATTGTAGCCTGTCTATTTAGTAAGATACTCTATTATTCCTTAATATTATCTTAAATCTATAATTATCTTTACTTTATATTTCTTATTATACTTATTAATAGGTTTAATTTATATTTTAAATTTCATATTCCAAAATGCTAGTTCTAATGGTAAGATGTAAAAAACTAAGTATTATTTTATTTCTTAAGGTAGTAAAAGTTTGTAATTAATATCTAAGAATTTCTCTAAAATCCTAAAGGGACTAATCTTTTTATAGTCAAGTTTATTACTAGGTTACTTAGCTTTAACATTTTAGTATATAAGGTAGACTTTATCTCCCTTCTTAAGAATTAATCCCTTAATTCTTTTCTAGTTTATATATTTTATTATTTACTTTTATATAAAAGAAAGTTCTTTTTAAATATTATATTACTTTTTATTCTACTAATTCTACTAATATAGTATCTAGTAGTAACTTATAGTATGCCTAAGCCTTATATCTATAGAGTATAAAGAAAGGTGACTATTTAGTTATGCTAGAGGTTATACTGTTATAGGCAAATTATGTTAGTAGTAGTAATTTAATCTAGTTATCTTATAACTAGTTAATATAGTATTAAAGGTATTATTATATAATATAGTTAATTCATTTTATTTATTTATTTATTTATAGATATACTATTATTAAGAGTTTATATTTTACTTTAAGTTGCTTTATTAGTAACTTCTAGAAGTTTAATATAAAGAGCTTATCTCTATTTAATGTTACAGGGTGGAACCCTAGGTGTTGGCGCGGTCCGGCTCCCTCCAAACCCACTTGGGATTCCGCATATAAGAGCGCGGATTCCGGACTTGCAGGATTTTCCTTCTACTTTTTCTTTCCTTATTAAACCTAGCTTAGCTACAGCCAATATACAGCGTTGGCTTATATGCACCCGTTACATCAGCAGTTATAAAGAAGAACTAATTTAACTATAGGCAATTAGAGGAGGTTAAACCAAGCCTTAATATTTACCTTTATTATTGCCCTTAGCTAATAAGCCTTAATTAGTTGATTCTTTCAGCTTTAAAGTTTAGGGTGCTAGGAGAGAAATGCCCTTAGCCACTTCCTCCCTAGGAGAGGGCAATTCTCATCAGGGAAGGCCAGGCGGGCTGTAAGAGCCCGGGTTTTATACTAGGTTAATCCAAGGCCTAGGCTAGATTAATTGATAACGAATAGTACCAATTGGTCCTCTTACTAGTTAGAAAGGTACCTCTAAGGGTCAGCTGCAGCGTAATAGCTTTGCAGACTATTGAGGTGGTATTAAAGGGTTGCTCTATAAGATATATTATAGCTAGGAGGGCAGCTGAATTGGTATCCTATCCGCTATTGCTATAAGGGCATCATATATGTTGGCTTCTGAGTATTGCTTTATAATGGTCTAATTAATATAGAGAAGAAATTTGGTAATTAGAAAAAAATCCCTCATTGAGATATTCAAGTTTTTCTATAGGGGGTCCCCCGATGCATATATTGTGTCACGCGGATGTGGGGTGGCCCAGATCAGGGGGGGGGCCTAAATGTGGGCCACCCACGTTAGTTCCAGACGCCTCAAGGCTCAAACGCCGTAAGTACTGCCTCCTGAGGTCAACAGAGGCGTGTTTCCTAGACATGGGCTGGAAGGCTCCGCCATATTGGATGTCGTCTGATGTCCGCTATGAAGCTTGCTGACATTTGATTAGGGCCGGGGTTAGAGTACTCTGGTAAGTTTAGAGCTCTAATAAAACTCCGTGGCTGATTCCTGATTACCTTAAGCTACCTCCCCTATTTATCAGCGGTCCCTTTCCCATCCCGCATATAATACCCATCTATACAGTTAATGTATCGGCGTAGTTGTCCCATGATGACGTCCCATGATGAGGTTCCAAAATATGATGAGCCGCCCCCTTGTAATTTCTTTGAATTGCAGTTTTTGTTAAGCTTGAGTTGCTTGAAACTAATTTGATTGATGGATTATAGCGTGGATTTAACCGTGTAGGTTCTTAAGGCATAGATATTGCCCACCACCTATGATAAATCATCCACATTGATGATCGATACTGGATAATCCCTTCCAATCTTTGATTACAGCTAACCACCTGTAATTTAAATAGCGTGGATTTGGCTGTGGTGGGGTGGTAAGTATAGACCTCAATGAGC
This sequence comes from Stenocarpella maydis, assembly GCA_002270565.1. Taxonomy (NCBI): domain Eukaryota; kingdom Fungi; phylum Ascomycota; class Sordariomycetes; order Diaporthales; family Diaporthaceae; genus Stenocarpella; species Stenocarpella maydis. The sequence goes on along the minus strand of NQMI01000027.1, from coordinate 187,029 downwards.
CACTCCCGAGTCCTGCTATTATGCTAATAAACGTACCAGTTCTAACGCCCTTAAATGGTGAGTACCCTAGGGGCCTCTAGACTAAATGGGAACTCGGAATTGCAGAGCTTCCAGCATTACTCAACCATTACTTGGAGTGATTCTTTGATATGCAAGGGCACTTCCCAGCTATCATTGATAACACCTAACCTGGAGCTTGCGGTGATTGGTATAGACTTGGTTCTTAGTATTGCTAATGCATTGTGGCAGCCCAGCTCTTGGTACGGGGAGCAGCCGGTAAGTATTCCTGGCAAATATTTTAGACCTCCGATCTATACTGGTACGATTCATATACAGTCCACCTCTGTAAGCTACTTACCATTGGTTTAAGGCATGCTATCTTTGCTTATGTGTTTATATACTAATATTTAGTAGTAGCAGCCCTTGGCTAAGCGCGCTGTAAGCTCTGATTGATATTAAAGCAATTTATGTACTGATAGCTTGGTTCTAGCGCTAGGAAGTATTCTCTCCCCTTGTACGCCTTGTTTCTAACTATTGGTACTGACATATTAAGGAGACCCATGAGGTTATGATTGAGCTTGCGGTACTTAAGTCCTTAGTCTTTTGTGTCTCTAATTCGTTCCATTGTACTGATAATTAAATCAGGAGCCCAAGCCTAAGCCGGGCACTAAGGAGGTAGGAAACCCTTATGTATTGGCCACGACCTAGGACCGAGATGCTAATATGTAGTATAGTTTGCCCTGTATAAACTCAATGTGAATACTTCACTATGTTTAAACGTTATTATTGCACGGAGAGACTTCTAGCTAATATATTTGTTATAGTTCCACAAATAGCGCATGGCGGTGAGTAGTAATAGTGCTAGAAGCTGGTGGTTATAGGATACTAAGCTGACTGTTGTAATAGGACGCGTATGAGGCCAAGCGTGTGAGCCTTTATTATAAAGCAGTCCTGTATCTTATTTGAGCTAAAGTTTATTTTTAGGCTGCGGAAATCAGATATGCGGTGAGTATTTGCTACTGCTCTAATGTTGAATTTGAGTATAGCGCTACTAACTGTTTACATAGGCGGAGGCGGAGAAAGCAGCCGTTAGTAATTATTTACAGGCTGTCTGTCCGATATATACTGATGTAGATGAATACTGAATAGGACTGGCAGCTTAAGGTAGATGTACGTTCCCTTTTCAATCTGCTGTTGATCTAAGCGACCTGTACTGACCTTGCGTTATAGATGTGGGAGGATAAGGGGGTAAGCTTTCTATAAATTCGCAGGTCCCCAATAATTTACTAATAACTACCATAGAGCACCTCCAAGACTATCAAGGTAAGTAAGCCGATATGATTTAGAGCAGTACCAGTATTGGCTAATAACCTTGCATAGGATGATCTGGCCAAGCTCGTTGTGAGTTAACTCCGTATGAAACTCATCTGGTGCATATCTAATACAAAATATTGGTAGAACGAGAAGAAAGCCGCCATGAAGGTAAGTCTACTATCCGCCTTCGAATTATACTTGCGGTGCTGATTTTCTAGCAGAAGTAGAAGATAACCAGTGTATGAGTAAGCACCTTGAATTATCAGCGTGCTACCTTCTATACCCTCTTACTGATTCCCACTAGTCATAACAGTCAGATTGGAAGAGAAGTTTGGTGAGTACTGTTTAATTTGCAATCAATTACAACCTATAGCTGACTTCCATCCCTAGCATCAATGGCATAAGGAACTGAGGTCTACATTTCCCGCTGATCCAAGTCAGGATGCCTTATTAACATTGCAATAGGGTAATAATAAGTAGAAAATGTTCTTAGGGTTTTTGCTATTGATGGAGAATATTCTTATAATTAATTTGTTAGCCGCACCTTGTTTATATGGTCTTGGTGGATGATTACAAATGAGTACATTATCTTACGGTCACGCTCTGGTAGCTACCCAGGTTATATGCTTGGGGGAGGATCTGCCAGGGACGAGCGCGAGCGTTAATTAAGAAATGTATTGAAAGAATAATTAGACTATTTACGAGCATATGTTGCGACTGGGGATGGAGGAAACGTGGTTGGCTATTGTTGTAGCAAGGGCAGTGGGCAACTGCACACCAGTAATAACCACTATAACGCACGATCATATTGCAATAGGTGACCCAATAAATAGTTATCTTTGCTAGGCGGATGCTTTTTGATTTGGAATTCTAAGGTTCTACAGCTGGTGCCCGCCTCGTTGAGGTGAGACACGATGACAGTCTCAACTAAGCTGCGCAAATCCAAGCCGCAAATCCAAACCAAAAGCAAGACCTCTTGACCCTAATTACCCATCTCATTAAGACAACGGATATAACGACAGTATCAACTGATCTGCACGACTAGAGACATCCTCGTGTAAAAGCAGGGACTAAATAAAGGATATAGCAACAGTCTCTACTGAGCTGCTGATGCTATTACCTTGGGGTATACTAAACTTATGCAAGTCTTAGCTCAAGGCTAGTAAACCTTGCAATATTATCCAACACCCATTTAATCGGAGTAGCGAAGGTAATATCAGTCCCGTCAGGCCAAGTGGCTAGATTGGGACTCTCTTCCGCGTCTTCTAGCCGGATAGTTCCACCAGGGTATTTCTTTAGTTCCGGGATGCCTCTTTATTCCTCAGATGGGTTAAAAGTGCTACCGTTGACCAACCTAATGACTGCACCATTTATATTAAAGATGCTAGAACCTGAGTCTCCCTTGCCTGAGAATACGCGGTTTTTGTAATCTGGAATGATGAGCAGCTCCTAGGCGAATTGATCCTTGAAATTCTTCTGGCGTTGAATGACTGCTTTAATGCTGTTTATTCTACCTAACTTCAGACCAGTCTGAAAACCTCGTTTCGCAATACGGGTGCATTTGCTGCATTCTTTAGTTATGTCTCGGTCCTGTAGGTATAGCTGTAGGAAGCCTTTATCCAAATCATCCTCGGACTAAATGGACTTATTGCTGATGAATACTTTATTGTCTGGTTCGCTGGAAAACTTGTCAGGGTCCAATTCGATGAGTGCCCAGTCCTTGAGGTAACTAGGCTGCTTAGAAGATAATTCCATTTTCGGGCAAAAGGCTAAGTGCCCAATTTGCCTGTCCTTTTTATGGCTCATCTTGCTGACGAGGTCAATAACCCGCTTATTGTAGGCATCATAGCTTTAAAGGCGGGTAAGGCGGGATGTCTGAAGCTCCGTAGGGCGTCTGTGTTCCAAGCTTTCGTTATATTGGTACCAGTCCTCCCACCTCTGCTTTACGTCCCGCAATGGTTCAATATCTTTGTTGATGTCCCTTTGATAATCCGCAAGCCTTTTTAAGCACTTGGAAAATCCGTTATTGCCAGCTTGTACGTGATACTGCTTGTTCTGCTGTTTGTGCCCTTCTGAGACCTTGTATGATTTATTTGGCTGGCGGCCGTTGGAAACCATATGGCGACAGGTAAGGCCATATACAGCTGGGTTCTTACCTCCCAGCCTTAAATGCAGGCTAAGCGATCCCTCACCCTTTCGGTCGTCGGCATACCCAATACCGTAGCCTAAGGATGACAGCATTGGTAGGGTAAGCTCATTTGTCCGGTATTGATTACTTGTCCAAGCCGCGGTGTTAATCTGGCTTTCGAACTCCGCAAATGCTGCACTAGGTGCGTACTTGCCCTTGCGGATCTCGACCTTGATATTAACGATCCTGAATTCTTGTAGAATTCTGCGACATTCCAAGGCGATGGCAACACCTTCTTCCCACTGTAGGCTGTCCCTCTCTACTGCAACTAGCAGGACTGTAGCATATTCCGAATCAAGAGTGCCGTCGAGACCGATACGGATCGGGAAGAAATAACTCCATCTGCAACCATCCAATCCTTTAACGAGTGCAAGAACCAGGTCCTTTGTCCACCTAGCCACAATTTGGGGTTGCTCGTAGTTGAACACTGCAGCGTATCGCTTGCGAATTTGCCCAGTGTAAGCCCCTGTTAGTACCGGCCTTGACCAGCGGTTGTGGCTGGTTCTGGCGACCAATCTCGGCTTCCCAGCGAGACCAAAGTAGTACTCGTCCCTCTCTTCGTCATCTGGTTTGTAGGGTCCCTCCATCTTGACGTCTTGTTCCGAGTTGATGTTCGACATTAGTGTCTCGTCGCTTGAGGACCACTTTCTCGCTCGCTTTGGCGTGAGTGGATCGTCTGAAAAACTGAGAGAACAATCCTGTGACACATCAGTAGAGCAGGGTGATCTGCTAGGGAGGGATCCAGCCATTTTATACTTGCCTATAGGATACATCGTTTAGATTCTTGGAAGACGCTGTTCCAAAAAAATTGAGGCTAGCTGATGTTATGCAGTTTATGGGAGGAGTTCACCCAACCTAGTTCCATAGCCTGGAGTACCTAAGCTAGGCACCGGTCGGACCTACCTCTACACTTGTATGAACTAACTCACATATAACATGACAGCACCCCAGGGTCTTAAGGCGAAAGCCAGTGGCGGCTATCCTTAGCACTAGGGCTAGGGATAGCCGCCACCTACTAATCGGTCATGGTTCACCCACCCAGCCTTTTGTATCCGTAATGCTTTTACCAGATGCTGTACCATTATCCGTATTCATACAGAAAGGCGCTATCTCATATACTTTGAATGCATTCAGAAAGGCTGCCTTCCTTTTCCGAGGCATTGTTTCAAAACATCCCCAAAACAGTTTCGCTTATAGCAGGCTGGCTGATGATCATTTCAAAATGATGTGACCTTGGACTCCTTTCCCTTTCCTTTAACGTACACACGCCTCTTGACAGCCATGACAACTGGGGAGAATCTAAGTCTGATAATGATGATGATGCCGACAAGAATAAACGCCGTTTTGACATGCAATCCGGAGCAGTGCCCAGCCAGAGACTCCGTCCCCTGAGACATAACAATGGAGAGCGATTCTACAGATTCCAGATATTATGAGTTTTCTTTTGAACTCCGAACCCCTCAAACACCAAGCAACAGTGGGTGGGAAAGATTTGCCGACAGGTCAAACACCGACAGATTATCCAACACAATGCCACTCCGCAAAGACACACCATTTCGCGATCCGGTCCGCGAGGACGAGGCCCCTCCAGACCCCGCGCTCAGAGCACTTGATGATGGTTTCCCACGTGCCCCCATCGCCGGCCTCCTCCTCGACGGTGAGGCCGCGGGTAGACGACCCACCGAGGCCAGTGCCGCCGTGGCGGCGTTCCTCCTTCCTCATAAGCCGCAGGATCTTGCCGCCGGGCGTCTGGATCGCGAGCTTGGCCGGCTTGCTACCGCCGGGCCCGCTGCCGCTGTAGCTGCTCGGGTTCGACGTCGCACTGATGCTCATGGCCGAGCCCGGCCGGACGTACGGGATGGGGCTACCCGGGTTCGAGGCCGGGAACATACCGCCTCCGCCGATGTCGGGTGCCGAGCTGGGGTGCTGTCGGATGGCGAACACGAATGTATTGTTGAGGGCGAGGCGCTGACACTGGGGCTGGACGACATAGATGTCGTGCCGTTGTGCGTGTGGTGTGGGATGCCTCAGCACGAACTCGTACGGTGGGTTCTCGCCCGTGTGGATGATGGGGATCGCGAACGCCATGGGGTGCGGGATATCTTTGATGCTGTGCATAAGCCCGCGCTTGCCCGCGTAGATCTTGAGGGTGCCGTGACCTTCGTCGCCGGGCAGCAGAGCCTTGACCGTGTAACGCTTCGTCCCGCTGAACCACTCGCATTGTGCCAGGGCGCGCTTCTTGACCACGTCGCCGCTCTCGAAGAAGTCACCGTCATCGTCCCGACTAAGTGCGCGGACCTCGACCTCCGCGGCCACTTCGACATCGGCGGGCACGTTGAACTTGATGTGCACCATTTCCAGGTCTTCGATACGGGTGAGGGAGGTGTTGTAATCAACCATCTGCAGCTTATTGATGAAGTAAGGCGGGCAGGCACAGGGCAGGTTGAGCAGGACCTCATCGGCCACGGGAGGACAGACATGCTGTTGCTCATGATGCTCGGGCATGTGGGTCCAGCAGATTTCCGACGGGCTGGTCAGGAAGTACCAGAAGTCAGCGGAGCCACTACCGACGCTGGAAAAGAGGGCACGCTTCGGGTTGGAGGGGCTCGCGAGGCAGCAGTCCATGATGCGCCACTGCCCGTCAAGCAGCACAGTATTCCACCAGTGATTCGGACGGGGCAGCATGTTGGTCTCTGGGATCTCGCCGGGTGTCTTGAGGTAGCCGTGGACTACCTCACAGTGCAGGCCAACAGCACCGCACATCTCCATGACCAGCACCGCGTACTCTTCTGCACAGCCACGCTTTGTCTGGATGACTCGTCGCGTGTCGACATCCCCCTCGTAGTCCTCCTCCCAGGTGATTATCTCGGCAACCCAGGTGAATATGGCTCGAAGCCGCTGTATATCGCTCCGGTATGGCCTGCAGACATAGGTGGTAGATAGTGTTACCGCGTTGGTCATGGGTGGAAGGCTCTTGACGAAGCGCGAGTTCTTGTCCACATTCATGAAGTTTATGCTTGAATAGTCCGTGGGTCTCTGGACCGGGAGACCATCCGCGTCCTCGTCGCCCTCTATACTTCCATACAGCTCATCAACAGGATCAAGAGCCGGATAGTCAAGCATCATACACCTGTCCCTCCGCTCGTTTCTCTCATTGCGGCTCAGAGTATTTGATCTGTTCACATCCCGCCGGACCTGGACCCAGTCCCTACCAGAAGCTAACCCCATGTCACGGGAGGCATCCTTGGCGACCACAGGATTCGAGAAGCCTATCGATGAGATCCCAACTGATGACGATGTCATCGACGGAGGCATGGGGGAAGACTGCAGAGAGCCTGTGTTTCCTGGCATGATGCTGGTCCGCCCGCTTGCAACCCCCGTCTTGGCCGAATCCATGAGCTTCTTCAGGAAACCACGTTTCTTCGGGGTCGGAGGGGCGAGGCCGCCGACATTGCCCATCGGGTCGTCTAGGAAGGCCGCCTGGGACTTTGGTCTCTGGGCATCGGAGGCGTGGCTGCTGTGGTAGGTCACACCGCTGAATGGGGTCTCTGGTCGATCGAGTCCGAGGTCATGTATCCCGAGCGCGCTCTGGGCGCGAGCCCTAGTCTTGCGCGCCAGACTGCCCGCGCTCGTTGCACTGATTCCGCCGGCCGAGACCCCGCTCATTAGACTCCTGTTGGTGCTCTGTGTGGCTGAACTGCTATCGGTCGCGCGTGTGCTGGAGGATGAGTTTGTCTTGGTTGTGAACGTCCGGCCGATCATCTTTCCGACCTCTTTGGCGGATCTCTTGTGGCGTAGCTTGCGATCCGGGCCGTCAGCACGAGTGTCCATGGAAGATTTGGGTCTCTCGACCAACCGGCTCTTAGGAGGTGGGGGCGGAGGCTCTGCATCAGCTTCATCGGCCGTCTCCGGGTTATGCGAGTGCATATTGCGCAGCTGCGTCTCCATGCGCTGCACATAGCTGCTCAGGTGGGGCAAATGGCCATCTTGCTCACGGCTGTCGTAGTAGGTCTGTTCGCGGGAGGACCCGCCGCTCCCAGTACCGTAGCCAGAATCGGCATTCAAGGCAACACCTATGGACGTCTGCGGCCTCGCTGACTCCCTTCGCTTCCTTCGTGACTGTTGGTTGACCATATCAAAAGATTCCGGGGACCAAGGGTCGAGTGGCGGTTGCTCCGGCGAGTCGGCCTCGTGGGTTCCGAGGGCGTCCAGCTGCTCCATCACGCCGTCCATGGCCTCTCTGAGCGGGGAAGGGGTCATGTTAACGCCGGAGCCACCAGGAGAAGGGGGACAAGGAGAAGCCGCCCGGGGCGTATGATAACCTGACATTGGCTGTTGAGCCGAGACTGGCTGCTGCATAGAGAGCTGTGACCCTCGCCGCTCAAATCCGCCCCGGTCATCATACGAAGCAACCGAGCTACGTCTGCTGTAGTCTTCTTGATGGACGCGATCATCATAAGACGCGCGAGAGCCATGCCGCCTCAGGTGGTCAGAAGGTATCCTGCTGTCATACGAGGCGCGGGAGCCGTGTCTTCTGAGCTCGGCCGGTATCCTGGCGTCATACGAGAGGGACGAGCCATGCCTGCTAACTTCTCCGGAGTTCCTTGGCTGTATGCGACTATCGTAGGAGAGGCTTGAGCCATGCTGGTGCACACCGTGCCGATGAGGAGGTGGTGGGGGCGGTGCGTCGTCCTGGCCATCAGACAGATTAGCAAATTGAGGTTGTTGATATTGGCCATTGAAGGACTGCGCAGGCGCAGGCGAGGGCACAGGGACGAATGCGGGCCCGAGGGCTGGCGAGGGCTGCCTGGAGCTGTAGCCGCGGGGGCGAGCTGGTGAAGAAAGCCTGTCTATGTCTGACTGCACACTGCGGTTGGGCTGCCTGAATGGCGATCTTGTCGGTGCTGAGGTGACGTCCTGTGGTGGCCTTGCGGGGATCTGCCTGTACGTCTCGGGCTGCTTGGCGGCGGTGTAGTGGGGTGCTTTGGCATAGGCCTCGAAAGGTTTTCGAAAGGTCCGGGTCTTCTGCGGGGTGTTCTTGGGGCTGGGAGTGCTCTGGGGCGCGGGCAGGGGGCTGGTCGACCTGCTGACGGGCCTGAAGTCATCTGGGAGGACCTCGACGAAGTTTGACGGGAAGAGGCCGACCATCCTCCTATCACGGCGCAACCTGCCCGTCCACCACGAGCCGTCGCCAGCATTGAGGCATTCGATCAGGTCGCCCTCTATGAAGCCGAGATCTCGCTTTGACTGTAGGCATGGCGCGTCAGCACGACCCGTACAGGGCCCTCGGAGGGCACTGAGAACCAAGTTCTAAGCAGCAGAGGTGGTGAACACGGTGCGGGGCCCAGCAATCAACGCACCTCTCCACCGTAAGAGTAGACGGCCCTGCACCAGCAAGGAAACCGCTGAGGGATGCCCGGGGGACCAGGCACCATTTCGGCGGTGGGAGAATGGTGCGAGTTGTTTAATGGCAGACAGTCGACCGACTCAGCAGCATCTTAGATAGCGGATCGGAGGCGGTCCAAGGTCGCGTGTTCTGGGTATCTGGGTCCGGGTCTGGGTGGTGGTTGTCGTGGTGGTGGTGGTGGCAGTGGTGGTGGTGCTGGGTGGTGAGTGTGCATGCAATACACGTCGGCAGCGCAAAGATGGTTGCGTTGGCACGCTGATGTACCTAGTAGGTAGGCTACTGTGTAATGTGTTGTCAAGCGAGTGTAGGGCCCGAAGAGCAAAGGCCAAATGCGTGTTGGCAAATAGACTATTGGATAGGATAGTGGGCTGCAGGCGGCTTAGCAGGATAACAGAGATACAGCAATGGCCGGCATGTTGCGGTGTGGGCGGTGATGGTGTTTGCGCTTGTGTGGATGAGGCGGATTGTTTGGGGGGGGGGGAGCTATGGCCGACCCTGCGCCTGTGCGATGCTCGCTTGTATTGCAGACGGCGGGTGGTGCGGTTGGATCAAGGACGAGGGTGGCAGATGGAGATGATAGGCATATCAATTGATCCTACTAGTGTATTGCCAGAGAGGAGGGGAGGAGGGGTGTTGTGGCAGGGCGAGCAAGCGAGTGAGTGGGTTGTGGGTTATGGTTTGTGGGTATGGGTTTGGGTTTGGGCGTGGTTGGTGGTGGGTGCGTGTTGTACGACTCACGGCAAGATTCAGATTGAGAGACACAGTAAACAACCCTTGTCTTTTGCCATCAGTCCGGGGTGGAGGATTGGAACTTCAGCCTCAGTGGGTCGCCGTCACAGATCAACCCCAGAAGCTTGGGAGATGCAGCTGGTAGCGGGTGCAGGTACGAAACATACTAACCAGACTGCTTGACTAAGGAAGTGTAACCTTGGGAGGTGTACAAGTGCCCCGAGTGCATGCTCCCTGCATACGGTACGGCTGTAGGGTACGGCTGTAGGGTACGGCTGTAGGGTACGGCTCATGGTGATATACACACACATAGGCACGGCAGCAGGCGTCTCCGCGGCAACACGTCAATGGTGCGACAAGAGAGGGATCCCCTGCCAGAATTAAATGCCTGGCTGGCCGGCTGCCGTGCGCTGCTGTGGGCAGTCCTGGCTGGAACCTCGGGCAGGTAAATAGAGGGGCTGTATTATAGCCCGTGATGTCACTTCGTCCCTACATAGTACGGTAACGGAGAGGAGCGAGGCCAAGCTTGACCAGGCCAGTCCTGAACAGGCAGGCTTCAATTGGCTTTGTGCGCTTTATTTTGGCTTGTTGAAGTTGGTGTTTCCTGCTGCCGCACCTGAATAGACTATCACTACTCCGTACCTGGGCGAGTTAGATTTCTCCCAGTCCAACCAGCCCTCCCCCTGCTTTTCCCTCTTATTTAGTCCCTTCTTTTTCTAATCCATGCATGGAATATCTCCGAGGCTACGGCCAGAACCAGGGCAACATCGGGTCCGCATATCAAACAATGAGGCCTGCTCGAGTCCACCCCCCCTGAGACAATGGGATTTACCAATACAAAAACAATGTTTATCCGTGCTGTTCTGTGCATACGGTTTGGTTCGTTCTATTTGTGGGACATGGCATTCTGAGATCTGACATTACAGTTTGAATCTGTAGATCCTGCCCATCCCATCGTTTCCGCGGTACTGGTCTCGTGCTGATTGGTCTGCGTGTCGCCTATCCAGACCGCCAGAACCGCCTGGCCTAGCAACTCACAATAGAACATGGTTTTACTCCCAAACACAGTCTCTGCCAGCCGCCCTGTCTAGCGACATATTGTCTGCCCGGCGTCTAGGCAAGTCCGGGTAGGTGGGTTAAAGGTTGACATCTAATTAATGAGCGGTCATCAATGGCCAGAAATGTGCCAAGGGGAACCGGTTGCCGGGCCCTCCGAGTATGGCATGGCATACATAGACTAGTCGGCTAGAGCATACGATACTCGGGAGTCAGAGAGGAAGAAGGCGGTCCGTCACACGACCTGCTGCGCTTGTTTGCTGGAATGCAGCTGTCAGTTAAGCGGTTGCATCTCTCCTGGGTGATCGTCGATGCTGTCAACAAGTATTAAAGCCTGCACATGCCGCTTTTCTGTCTGTCTGACCGTCTTTTCTCTGCTTGTTGCTCCCCGCTTGTTACTTTAACCCCCCCCCCAACCTTCTTTTCTATCCTGCTCTCTTTATGAGTGACCATTTCTTCGTGTTGCCCAGAGGTCCACCATGAGGATAATAATAATAATCCAGAAGGAATCCAGGGCTTACACGTCTCCGTACTCATCTCCAGAATCCCAGCTACAGCTCCAGGGCAAGGGCAGGGGTCCTCCGCTGAGTCTTCGTCTGGGTCGCTAAGTCCAGGGCTCCTCCTCAGTCCCGGTTCCTTGCTGGGCCAGCTGGCCCAAGCTCCACCAAGACATCACCTGGCCAACCCCCGACCCGGGAAATCCACTTAGACTGGTCCTGACGAACACTCGATAGCCAGCCATTGGGATTGCAAGCATACTTTGGGCTTTTTATTTCTCTTTCTTTTCTACAGGTCACTTTTCAGGCATTCTTATTTGTTGCTGATTTGTTGCCGTCCTCGCTCAATTGTTGTTGGCGTCGCCGCCGCTGTCGTTGTCTTTCGAGAGATACCCACGAGTTGCTAACTCAATTGCATTGCCAAACCGCTCCCCGCTGGTGGCCCGCTGCAACCATCCTTCGACGTTTGCTGCCCTCGGCTCAAGCAAGGACCCATACACTCCACTCCACTTTATCTGGGCTCTGACCGCCCCCTCCCCCCCCCCCCAATCATCGCATGATGAACAGTCCACATGGCCCAGCACAACACAGTGTGTGCCCACCTCAACCGACGCCTCACACGATGGCCACCACCCCCTTTGCCTGAGGCACTGTGCGGTGCCTTTAAAAAAGAGGCTACATCAGCTGCCGCACTTGGGAAACGGGCACGGCCTGGGGAGAGAAAGAGTGTGTGGGGAGGCGGCTCACCCGGCACACCAAGGGAGGGACGGGGAGGATTGCAGGCAACGGGGTTCACCATCGCGGCCGGGCTCTCACGGTCAAGAAGGGAACGTGAGGGAGGGAGAAGAGTGTGTGTGAAGGGAGGGAGGGGGTGGGGGATGTTGTTAAGATCTCCCGCTCCCCTCTTCCTTCCCTCTTGATCCCTCCCTGGCAACAGTCATATCGTTCCTATTCGGGTGTTCTTCTGCCTATGATCGTAACTAAAGGAACTATCGGTAACAATGAAGAGCCCACCACCAGCCCAAAGCGCCGTCTTTTTTGAAAACAACCATTACTGGACCCAATTAGAAGAGCCAAATGCCCCTTGACTTCCTCCCCTCCCCCCCTTCTTGTCTTCCACGGGCAGGGGGGTTTCCACCAAATCTGCCGTCTCCCCTGACTGCTCCACTACGTTCCCAGTTACATTCGAGGGCCGCAGTGAGTACAGTGACCTGCCAACCCTCAGCCGTGCCAGAGGAGGGAGGGGCGATGTCAGTGGCTACCTGGTAACCCCCTCTCTTCCCCCTCTCCCAAAGTAGCAGTATCCCCACAACCCCGAAGGAGACAAGTGTGCTCGTGATAAAAGGTGACCGCAGGAATCAAAAGGGCTACTACAAGACAATCCGATCCATCCCTCCCACCTCGGCGTGCGAATCCCTGTCATGCCCCGTCCCTGTCCGTCAAATACTCGCACCCCTCCCCCAATCCACCTCGCTCCCCGGCTCCCTGCCACCCTACCACCTTGTCTCGGCTCGGGCCTTGGAGCCAGGATGTGCGTGTGGGTGTGTGGGTGTGTGGGTGTGTGGGTGTGTGTGCAAGGGAGGAGGGTGTCGTAGTGGTGGGACGGATGGTGCCTTCTTTTTCCCTCGTTCCCTTGCGAACCACTGCGCCTGATTTGCTGCCGGGTCCCCCAGACAGAGACCGACGAGGAGATTCGTGCAGCCTCCACCAACCCCTCCCCCCCTGCACGCTCTGTTTCTTTTCTCGTTCCTGCAGAATGGGCGCACGACATGAATTCTAAGGCCCGCCCTGTCCCGCTACAGTGTACCTGTACCTGTGGCCCCCTTTCCCCGTCCCCATACCCCATGGGGCAGTTGGCCGCAGCGCTTCCGTCCAACCATGGCCCTGGTGAACAGGGCGCCGGTTCGGGCGGGGCGGGCACTCCCGCTTCCCACGTCACGTCGTCCCGTCGTGTCTTGACAGCAACGTCAGGCGAAAATGAGACAGGGAAACCACCAGAAACACTCCACTCGTCCCCAACTCCGTCGAACGCCGCCCAATGTAAGTCATGAACATCGTACATAGAAAACGGTGGCACACCCGATAAAACGCAACGGGCGGAAATTCCCCGATCCAGACAGCCGGGCTGATGCCGCGTCGCGCAGACGCAACCCGGGCCCACGTGCGCCTTGCCGCCCAACGTCACCTCGCTTGCTTCGCTCTGCATCTCCACACCCTCCCAACCGAGTCACAAGACCCCTGGCCATCCTTCTGCAAGCAGAGAGCCTGGGGCGTGCGGGTAGGGGCCCAGAGATGTGCGTGGGGACTGGGCTGCGTGCGTGTGATATGCAGCCCTACGGGGCTTGCTCACCACCACCACCATCAGCACTGCGCTGTTGCTGTCGCCTGCTGTGTGATGCAGGTCAAAACCTAGATCTCGTCCGTTCCTGCATTTTTAGAATTGTGGGGGATTTGTTGTTGCTGCCGATGCTGATGACGCTCTCCTTCCTGCGGGTGTGTAGATAGTCGTGTGTGTGGGTGTGTTTTTTGGGTGCGTGCGCTGGAAGATTGCCCATCAACCACCCTTTCGGTCGTGTTTTGCAAACCCACGTGCGAAACTGGATGCGACAGGGGTGCTCTTGTTTCGGTGTGGCTTTTGGTGTTAAACTTCATGGGTAAGGGGAGTTTTCGTTCTCGCCCCTTCCACACCACGCACCCACCCTGGTAACGTCCTTTTTTGCTTTTCCCACCTGGTCCCCTGCCAAGCAGGGGGGTGAACGAACAAGACGGATGATCGCTCCAATCGTCATAGAGCGTGGGTTTTCTTCTTTTTTCCCACTTTTGTGTTTTTCTTTTTGTTTTCCTTTTTTGAGCCTCACTAGGGGGCTCAGTCACAAAGAAAATGAGATGAAATGAACCTAGCCCCCCTTGACCGAAGCACGATCTCCCCTTCGCTCCCTCGCCCGAATGCCCCGCCCCGTGCCTGCGATTGCATGAAATGCGATCTGAAGGCCGAGGCGAGAAATTGAGCGTGGTGACCGGGCGGATCTAGTACTCGGGGGAAGGGTGCCTTACGCGCGCCTTGCTGTACTCCTTGGAGTGTTTCTTTGACGCCTTCGTCTTGAGTGACCTGGAAAACACACAAAATCAGCATATGCTGCTCAAACCCGTAGAAGATGCACATGGAGTCGGTCACTGTAGTCCAAAATAATTCTGGCCGTCTGCCGCTCGCCCCAGCCGGCTGCTCGTCCCCAACTCCCGCTGGACGGGCGTCGGGGCGAGCTGCCTCATGCTCCTTCCAGCACACCATGCCTTCGCCGGGAGAGGCTGGAACTTACGAGACTTTCTTCTGGGTCCACTCCAGGTTCTGACGGACTTCACGCGCGTCGTCCATGCCCTCAGCGAATCGCGCACGCGACCTCGCGAGACGCGCCTGGGCCTGCTTCTGCAAGTCAAGCAGCTGGCGGTGCTTGTCATTGAGGCGACCGGAACTGCGGGAAAGTTAGCGTCTACTTTCTCGGTTTCTCCCAATTATCCAGATATCCCGCCCGGGGCTACTGAGCCTGAGCAGGTGGGGTTTTCCGGGGTTGCTCGCCAAGAGCTGAGTCAATCTGTTCCCCAGGCAAATCGTGCCCAGCTCGCTCCTTGAATTTGCGTGTTCTCGTCTCCCCGCTCCACCGCGAGGATTCGCGAGACTGGTCGCAGATGATAGCAACCCAAAGGGCCACAGGAGAAAATACGGTAGGAATAGGGGAAAACCCACGTCTGCGCTTGAGTAGCCATAGCCTTGTCCAAGCCGAGCGGATCAAAAGACTGGGCGAGATGCTCGTGCATGTACTCATTGAAGTCGACACCGCTAGCGGAGCGCTCCGATTCGTACTCGCCGTGTGTGCTACCAGCGTAGCTGGTGGTGGCAGAATAGCCCGGGGTGCTGTATGAGGGCACGCCGGACCCGGAGCTCACCGAGGGATCGGCCTCCGGGGGTGAGACCGAGTAGGTGCTGTCTGGGTGGTGATAGTAGCCCTGGTACTCGCCCTTCGAGGGCACGGGCATGGGCATGGTGCCCGAGTAGTACTGTGTTGGCGAGTAGGAAGACATGGTGGCTGGGCGGGTGGCTTGTCTGTGCTGGGTGGGATAGTGGTGGTGTGGGTGGGCAGGTGGTCAGGCTGAGAGGCGAGGTGGCCGGCCGGGTGTGGTAGGGGACAAAGAAGTAAGATGTATGGCAGGGGAAATTTTCTCCCAAGAGCAGAGGATGGTTGTGCTTGTGTGGGAGGTGTGCCTCTGTGGGAGGTGTCTTTCTGGTGGTGAAGGGAGTTGGCGTTGGTATAAGATGTCGTTGAAGGTTGAGGAGGTGCTTGGGCTTTGCTGGAGGGCAAGAATTTCTCCGCTGGGACCTTTGACGATGGTGTTTGAGAAGACTGAAGGAAGAAGAAAGCAGAAGAGGAATGAAGCAGCTCTTGGTCGAACAAGAAGGGCCTTTTTATACCTTTTCGACGGCATCCCCCTGTCAGCCAGGAGGACCCAGAGTCCCGTGATCTCGAGGGATAAGACATGTTAACTCTATTCGTCGAACATGAACGGGACACCCCGCTCGAGGGCAGACGGGAGAGCATGACGATGGAGACGGACGACGGCCGGTATCCCTGCCTCGGTGTTTGATGACCTCCTACCCGCACGCCCGCACGCGTAGGCTGGGAGCCAACGGGAACGAGGGGACCGAGGGCGGTTGGGGGTGATCCCTGGAGCAGGCCGACGACAGGACAAGGCCTCGGATTGGCCCGCAGGGCGGTGGCCGTTGGGAATAGCTCCGAGGATGGGGAGATATGGGAGCACCGCGTGCATGTGCCGAGCGAGAGGCAAATATCACGGGCCTTGTATTGGTTGGATGTGGGATGTGGCCGGGCCTCGGTGGTGGAGGGGACAGGGCAGGGCAGGGCATGGCCGCACGGGAGAAAGGATCGACCTGGCCCTAGCACGACGTACCATGGCCCACGAGTGAGGTGAGCAGGACGTAAGGTGATGGAGTAACATGGGGGCAAAATGGCAAAATACGGAGCCAGGCCCGGAGCTGGAGCTCTCGGGGGCGGAAGAGACTGGTGCAGCGTTTGAAGGAGACATGAGGTGCGCCGTGGGGAGGGAGGGTGTGAGCATATCGGAGGGGCAGCGCGCAGTGCGATATACAAATTGGGTCGGACCGGGGGGGGGGCTTGACTGGTAGGATCGGGAGTTTGAGGATAAGAATTTAAAGGGAAAAAAAAGGCATGTATGGCCGAGCGGACCAGGGTTGCAAACGAACCAGAGAGAAGGAAAAAGGTGCGAGTGCGAGTGGTGTAGTCAGAGTGTGAGAGTGTGCGTGTGGTTGTGTGTAATTTGGAAGTGTGTGACAGGCAGGCAGGCAGGCATGCAGGCCCTGGCTGGCTGGAGCCGGCTTGGATTACATTGATTGATGTGCATCGCACAGTAATAAGGCGTTGGTACGGTGCCATGGAGGCAGAGAGAAAAGAGTACAGTACGGGTATGGCATGCGTGGAAGTGCCAGGGTTGGGTTAATGGAGAGCCGACTAGCGAGGGCAGTCTTTGGGGAGAGACCGGGGTCAGGTAGTACCGTAGTACCGTAGTACCCTAGGTAAGTACATACACGGTAGACTTGGCTCGGAAAACATGGACAAAGCAGGAGGAGGTAGGTCAAGGTCGGCGGGCAAGGCGGGCAAGGTGGGCAAGGTAGCGGGTGTAAACGGTAGTAGCGCCGTGGTTCCATTGACAAGGAAGGAGGCAAGGGAAAACGAGGAAACAAGGAAAGTACAGGGACGGACAGCCAGACGACGACGACCCAGGACGGACAAAGCCTTGCCGCTTGAATCGTCTGATAGTATGTGTGTGTGCACGTGTTGTGTGTGTGTGTGTGTATGTGTACTGTATGCATAGTGGGCATACATAAGAAGACAGGGGTGTTAAATGACAATGGCAGCAGCAGCAGTATTTAGACGATCATGGACAACCCAGCCACGCCCAGTGCAGCGCCGTGCAGTCCACAAGGATCCGAACCGAATCGGCTGGGCTGGGTTGGGTTTGGCCAGACCAGACGTTAGTGCAGAGGAGTCCGATCTGAATGAAGCGCAGAGTTGCATCCGCCGCCTTTTCATGGGCCAGCCGTGGAGCCTTGTCGCTGTTGTTGCTGCTTTAGCTTACTTAGCCAGAGCAAGCAGCACTGAGCCGAAGTACCGGTACTCAGAGCACAGCCGCCTATAGGTGGGTGTGGGGGGGGGGGGTGGGCTTGGTTGACCGGAACGGAAGGGGAAGGAGGGGACGAGGGGCTGCCCAATAACCCCGAGGCGGAGTGCAGTTGCAATGCGATGCGCACTCGTGAGTAATAAAGTGGCAGCGCCCCCGGCTCTGTGGTTTCTGGCGGCTGACATGTGAGTATTCTGGGTGTTTCTTGGCTTGCGGTTCTCAGAATATCTCGTAAATGGTCAGGGGTATCTTCTTCCATGACATGCAGAACTGCATGGAGTTGCACGGGTGGATTTCTCTGGTTTGGGTCCTGTGCGGATGGGCGGGTAGATGGAACGGGATGGATGCAATGTACAGTAAAGTAGCCAGGCACGTCAAGGCGAGATAAAGTCTTTTTTTTTATGAAAAAGGAAAGAAAGAAAGAAAGAAGAAAAGAATGACGATGAGCTAGACATTAATGTCGCGGACCACAACCGGGGTTCTTGACACTGTGCATGCAGCCGTTGAACCGTCCAGGTCACTGGTACAGGACGTACCTAGGTGGCCAAGAGGAAACGAGCCGGTCAATTGGTAATTGGCAATTGCTAGTGGCAGAGTAGCAGTGGCATTGACATTGACTGACCTGACATGACATTGACAATGGCTATGACGAACGGGAGAGCGGTCAGCGACGCCAGGTCAGGCAGAAGTGCATAATGCGCCAGGTGTGGTGTGTGTGGGCGTGTGTGTGCCTGCTTGCGTGGGCGAGTGAGCGATGATGCTTTGGTCTTCTTTTGGGCCATTGGGTCGATTTTTTTTATAAAAAAAATGCTGAGAGGAAGGCGCGTGTGTGTGGGCGTGTGTGTTGTCACGGTGCCTGCCTACCTGCTAGGTACGTAGTCATGTATGTATGTATGCGTAGTCACGTAGGTACGTAGCCACGTAGGTACGTAGCCAAGTAATTACGAAGGTACGTAGTTATATAGTTACAGTATCCCACAACAAGCGACGCGAACGACCACCTCATCTCTGGCATTTCCCGATTAACTACCATTGGTTGCTGTCAACACTTTACACTTCACGCTTTATGCTTTGGGGCAGCAGCCCCAGCATTTGCGCTCTGGAAAAGGCAAGAATTTGTGTCGAGGCCCCGTCATTTCCAGCGAGTAATAATGCCTGTTGGCGCTAGGAGCACTGCGCTCTGTGCCATGTAGTCCGGGTAGCGTATGCAGGCAGTGGTCCGGGTTGGGCCCCAAAACGTGTCGAATTGTGTTTGAATTGGGAAATGGCCAGAGGGCAGCCACCCCATTGGCCCAGAAATGTCAATCGACGTGGGGTGCCTTTTAGTCATTTTCTGCCTGTGGCCTGTGGCTCAAAACCCCAGGGTCTCACCCCCGGTCTTTGCTTTTTCTCTATGTACTGCCCTGGCTGCCTCGTCATGCCAACGGTTTTTCTCCCCTTCCCCAAGTCCATACAGAGCACTTACATAATACCTAGGTAGGTACGTACATCATGAGTGCTGCTATTCCAACGATATCGGCAGCCGTAGACAGGGAGAGGTCTAACTGCGGGATCCAACTGCATACCCTGAAAGTGTACCATGCAGTCCACTGTAATAGGTACCCAGGTAGTCTAATTTCAATACATAGGTGTGTACAGTAGCGACACAGATGGCGCCACTACGCGTCGTCGCCTACTTGTAGCCTAACCCAGGGCGACCCAAGGCCACAGGTGTCATAATCCCTCGCTCCCACAAGAATACAAGCCTGATACATCCATCCGTCATACAGTACCTGCCTACCTAGGCAGAGTATTTAGTACCTGCACGACCTGCACCTACCGCCCTTTCCCCATTCCCGGGTCACGCTCTTCCCTCTCGTTCCTCGTTTGGGCGGCTTTGCCTGAGCTGACTCCCACCTCATCTGTCCTGCCCTGGCTCTGGCCCAGGCCTTCTTCGCCCCTGGCCTGACCAGGCTCGTCCAAGTCTTGGGCACGATCCAGTACCTGCAGATACTCCAACATTCCATGCCCGCGACATCGTCACATACCTACCTAGGTACTACCTTGCATCTCCACCCACCAAGTGTGATAGTTTAGTGTGTGATGCTACGACCTCACCAGTCCCTTATTGTCGCATTACAACAGCAACGAGTGCGCAGCAAACTCTATTCTTCTGAGGCTGCCTGCTTCTCCCACGCCTCCCACGCCTCCCGAGCTCATCGCGCAGCACCTGAGCCAGTATTCCGGATCACCAAAAGCGTGCCCACATGCAATCGATCAATGTGCCTCCCCCGAACCTCTTGAGGATCGGCAGGACCCACTCCGGCCCAGGCTCCCTAATCACTGCAGCCACATGGTGTACTCGGTGCTCCGTACATTACTACCTGAACTGTGTGATATAGTGCGTGCACGCCCACCAGCCTCTTCAGACCTAGTCCCTCTGGCCCGGCAAGCCATCTGCACCTGCAGGTCTGAGAGGATCCCACGATGCTCATCAAATCATGTATGCGCGCCGCAGGAGGACGGGCCCGCGGATATTAAGACCAGCACCAGCACCGGCCATCGATTCTTTTTCTCTTGTCTCACTATTTTCTTCGATCTCAACGGCCAGCATGCCATACACTCCTGCTACTGCATGGCCGTCCTGCTGAGACAATAAGCCACGCATGGTGGCGTCTCATAAAACGATCCCTAACCATTGCGCTTGCTCTCGGGCAACGGGCGACCTGCCGAGATGGACAGAACCAGGCCGTCCATCTCGTAACCAGACAGGGAAATCCCGTGATACGGTGTAGCTGTCACCTCTGCCGCCACTGAAACCCGACATTGGCCCGCGCGCTCTATCGCTCACACACACACAATCTCGCCCACTCCCACTCCCGACAGAGAGAGAGGCTTCTTACAGGACTACCCTGGGCCCATAGCCCGTCCTCAGTCCACTCAGATAACGCGGTCTGCTAGTGTCGAGGGGGCCGGCTCCTCGCAAATTGCGTCTGTCCAACCCCAACTTTTTCTGCGCTTCAACGTCGAAGGCTCGTCATGTGCACGAGAGAAGCATCCAATGGACCGGCAAGTGAGCACGCATATCATCGCTAGCAAATCCCACGTTGCTCTCATTGCCGCCTCCGCCGCGGTTCCACATCCTCTTCCCTCTTCCTATCGCGCGTCCGCCCGCCAGTCCGCCCGAGAATCGCCGCCAGACGAGGCAGGCAGATAGGCAGACTGGCCTTGGCAGCACAGCGCAAAGGGTGAGGAGGGGTAAATCGGACAGCCATCAACGTCGACAGCAACACCACGGAGGCCCAAAGAGAAGAACAATAATACAACAGAAGAAAAAAATGGGGGACCGGAGTCAGACTGAGAACCAAACCTGTGACCTGACGCGCATGCGAGGCCACAGAGGTAGCTCCCTCGCGCGCGTCTCGCCCCAAGCCTCATCCCCGGCGAGCCGGCCTGTCGGGATCATGGATCAACAACAGATCGGGCCTGCCATCGGCTGTGCGTAACCATATCCGTCTCCAGTCGAGGACCCAGAGTGCCTCGGCAGCGACTGCAAGCATCAGCAAGAGTAGTGTGTCTATGTGTGCGGATGTGCGAGTGTGTGACGCACAGAACAAAAGCCAACGTTCTCCACGCGGGCCAATCCAGCTTTTGCCCGCCTCGTGGCTGGCCCAGGACAGGGCCCTCCGAGCCTCACCTAGCCCGCCTAGGAGATAAAAATCTGGGGTGGCGGTGGTTGTTTGGGCACCTCCCAGCGCGATCCCAATCCCACCCTCCGCTCCGATCTCGACGGGGATGTCATCTCTTGTCTTTCGGTCAGTCAGTCCATCCCTCACTTCCTGGCTCCATTGGTGGCCCCGATCGTGCCCCTGTCATTGTGGCATCACCCGCCAGGAAGATTGTTAACCTTGCTCAACCTTCTCTGCCTCTGTGCGATGTTGGGGTAACCAGGGGCAGAGGGGCCGCCACACGACGTGGGCGAGACCGCGAATAAATTGATGGGATGATGGCAGACAGGCGTAATGTGTGTTAAAGGCACGCAGGAAACGTGATACGGTCTCTCTGCATCTTCTTTACCCCTCCAACTCCTTCCCATACAATGGTCCTACATTGTCCCACTGATGATCAAGATACGTCCGACATGACAGGTTGCATGCTCGGCCAGTCGGTTGCAGCAGCAGCCGTTATGTCCTGAGATGACCAGATACGACGGCTTACAGGCACAGCGTTCGAGGCTGTGACGTGCCCGCTCTGGTTCGCTGCGGAGAGCTATAGGGACTTTGGACGAACGGCCGGCCATTGCCGCCAGTCAAGGAAAACGGTTATCATAGAGCCCTTCGCCTCCCTTCATTTTCTTTTGGGAAAAAAGAGGGTTTGTCCCCCCCCCCCTTTTTCCCTCTATCCTTTCTGGGCCCATTAGCCATGTAACCTGGCGAAACACACTCTGGCCCTGGTTTTCGTCCTACCGTTACTTGGTCACAGTCACTAGAATCTCCCGATCGATGGGGTAATGCCTACCACGGGACGCAACCCTACACGGGCGCGTAGGCAGTTACCTACTCGCTTGTATAGTTTTGTCTTTCGATCAACGGCCCGGCTGTCGAATCCAATCAACCGAGAGGGCCAAAGAGTCATACCTCGTGGCCTTCCAGGGGAGCGGAGACGAGGCGAGAAAAAGGAATCATGACAACGGAGAAAGAAAAAGTAGCGTATCGATCAGACAGGCCGGCCGGGCAGCCCGGGCCGCCGTCATCCTGCCACACCGCCTCTACGGCACCTCTGAGATTGGCCGGGTTCATATTGAAACGCAAGGCCCGTCATGCGAGCGCAACCACGGAACCTCGGTGACGGGGCCGAGAAGCTTTTCTTCTGGTTCTATACATAGGGCCTCCCTGCTGGAGCCGCGCACCCATTCCTGGAAATGGGGACAATGAGGGACGTCATTTTTCACCAAACAGATCGAAACAAACGTTCTCGCATCCCTACAAATCATACGCGGTCTCATCGTATGTGCCTATCCTGAAGCCGTGTTGCCAGGTACCTATGTACCCGACAGGGGCTTGCCTCACCCCTTCTTCCAACCGCGCATCACCACCCCAGCCCTGTTGGAGGTAAGGCAGAGAGACGAGCCCCGGGAGGAAGAGGGCTCGCACGTACGACGACGGACCGCTTTTCTCGTTGGCCTGCATCTCCCACGCCACTCGACGAGGCAAAGCACCGGAAGCGTCGTCTTCAACTAGAATGCGTTTGGGGACACCACACACATACACAGGTCCTCCAACACACCCCCTCCATCGATATCAATGTTTCCCCCAGTGGCACCAATCTACCACACCTAACCCGGCAGCCGTCATCAGAAAAAGCTTTTGTTCAACCACACCTGCCACACCTCTCACAATATCAAATCTCGTCTCGTACAAGGGCAAATCAGCCCCAGAGTTACCCAGGCACTAAGCAAGGCAGGCAGTCAGCCAGTCAGTCTATATCCTCCTCGACTAGGGGACTCCTTACCCCTCCCCCCCTTCGGCTGTCTCCCAGCGGCATGCGCCCACGGGAACGGGGCGGGAAGCGGGCCTAGAAGGGAATGGAGGGGGAGAAAGGGGGCTCGTCGTGCGATCCTCTCACAAAATGGATCTGGAAAAATGCTCCGCACCCGAAAACGCTTGAGTCTCTTTTGCAGTATCCTTCGCCTCGGGCTCTGCCCTTCGGAAGGGTGAGCGCGTGTTTGGTGGTACATGCCACAGCACGAGGTGTGAATCGGTCGGGTTGAGGGTCGGCTTTCTATGCTTGGTCTCCCTGGAGGGGGATTCCGTTGGCTTTTTGATGTTGCGAGGCAAGGTAGGTTGGGGCCGGTGGTGCGTAGTGTCGTATCGTGCCTTGCCGCGCTGTGTTATGTGTGCAGGAATGGCCTGGCCGTTCGACCAGAGACCAGCCCAGATTCCCCTTGATTTTATCCTCTTTCCACAGAGAGTTAGGTCGCCCAACTCGTCGGTATCCCCTGCTCTCTTCGAACGAGTCTGCAAGTGGCTGTCACGAAGGCTTTGTTCGGTTCGGTCCCCGACCAACGATGGAGGCAATACCCTTTTCATCAATACTTTCGTCCAAAGAGTATGTTCTGCCAGTGAGGCAGTATGTGTTTCGTCGCCTCGTCATTTGACGGGGATGGACTGGATGGCTGGAATGCTGTTCGAACGACCGGCCAGGCCTCGCATACGAGGGCTAAGCTCGCTGATCCTTTCATCGGGATATCATCGTAAAGGCATTCGTCATGAAGGCATCCTGGGAAACTTTTGCATCTAGACGTCTCGCATGTGGGGGCTTACGGATAGGGGCAAAGTTGCTCTCGTTGTGGCGTGCGATCATCCACTCATGGTGTGGTTACGTCGCTGGGCCGGCCACGTGGAAATCCAGGTCTCAGGCTTGCTCGCACGGCATTAACGCGCTACCTCGTGAGCCATGTCTATGGAAGAAATGGGCATCTTCCGCGGTGATTCATCTCTTCCGAATTGGCTTTTTACTCCCAGCCATGGGAAATTTACTATCTCTTTGCTACTCTAATTTCCCCGACCGTTGTTATCCAGCCGGAGCCTGCCGCACCATCATACCTAGGTACCTTTCCTTACAGGTACCATTCAACTGAGTGGGATATTCTTTTCTCGATGAAGTGCCATGTTGTGGCGTCGAATATGGTGGGACGTCCTCGTCGGCACTGCCAACACCCTCTGGGCACAGAAAGGTGTGTGTATTGAACCCGGTGGCCGTACATGGAGGTCGAGCGATCTGATACGCGCGAGTGAGAAGAGTTTCTGACGTGCCCCTTTCGTCCTATGACCTGATATGTGGACTGGCCACTTTTTCATAAACACCACAACAGGGGGATTTCATCATGTGCAGCCTTTCACTTTGGTCGTTGCGCCCTTTTCTTTTCTTTTCTGTTCTTTTCTTCTCTTTTTTTCTTCAGAAAATGATTTGGCCCGGCAAAGACTATGCGAGTTATCTTTAGAGATCAAAATATACTCCTCTTTCTATTCCAACTTTCCGCCCAACTAGCTGTACCAAACCGCGTTATCAAGCCCGTTCTTTACGCATCATGTCTCCTTCTTAATTAGCAAGGAACATTACCAATAGACCTGACAGTATCTACAGGAATTTTTAATGAGCTTCAGGAGTTACTGGTGTGCTGGAGGATGAACGTCTTGGCTTGACTTCAACATTGTGTATCATGGATCCCACAGGGTGATGTTGTAAATTGTCCCTCTAGGTATTATTTATCACCGCGGCCCTTTTCCGTACCGCCCCCATCTTTTTCAGGCTTAAGATTTGGGTTATTTACCCAAGTGTACATCATGTCTCAGTCGTCAAAGCCCTCAAACGTATCCCCCTTCTTAGTACCGCCTGCCGCGGCAGTCTCCCGCCTGACCTGCTCCCTGACCTTGGCAAGCATCTCCTCAAGGGCCCTTTGCTCCTCTTTCTCCTTGTCCGTGAGCTTGGCCAGCCGCTCCGCCTCCCTCTTCTTCTCCTTCCTCTCGCGCCGCCGCGCCCTCGTCTCCTCCTTGACCACCTTGCCGCTCCACGGCTCGTTCTTGCGCCGCTGCGCGAGGCGCCTCTCGGCCGCGGCCGTGGCCTCGCCGCTCTCGAGGGCCGCCGCCCTCTGCGCCAGCCCGGCCTGCCGCTTCTTCTCCTTGGCCGGGTCCTTGTACGCGATGGCGGCGAGGTCGACGCCCAGCCCCAGCCCGCGGTCCAGGCCCCCGGCCCCGCGCAGCTCGGCCATGCGCGGCAGCGCCACCAGCCCGTACTGCCGCGCCAGGTCCGCCCAGTCCAGGTCCGCCACGCGGAAGATGGAGGACGCCCGGTGCTCGCCGTAGCTGCGGACGAAGCTGGGAAACGCCCGGAACGAGAGGTCGAGCACCTCGCGGTCCGCGAGCGCCATGGCGCGGATGCGCGCCGACGCCGCCTCGGCCTCGCCGTCCGTGACCTTGATCTCCGGGTGCGTCAGCGGCTGCGCCGGCGTCTTGCGGATCTCGAGGAACGGCACGAAGTCCTCCTCCCTGCCGGGCTGGAGCATGACGACGGCGAGGCCGCGCCTGCCCGCGCGGCCGGCGCGGCCGGCGCGGTGGATGTAGGTCTTCGGGTCCTGGGGCGGGTCCTGGACCACCAGGTCGACCTGGGGGATGTCGAGGCCGCGGGCTGCGACGTCTGTGCAGAGAAGCACGGTTGGCGATGACGAGGTGAGGAACTGGTTGAAGCTCTTGTCCCGGGTCGACGGGTCGAGCTTCCCGTGGAGGCGGAGCAGCTTGAAGCCTGGGGGCATTATTGCCGGCAGGACCCTGAAGAAGTACTTGACCGAGTCGCAGGTATTCAGAAAGAGGATTGTCTTCTGGGGAGGAGGGTCGAGCTTTTGCAACAGCTGTCCGAGGGCGAGGAATTTGTGTGATGCCTTGACGACAAGGTAGGTCGTCTGTAAGGACGCGGGTGTCTTCCTCTCTTCTATGACACCGCCGTCCCTCAGGTTCTTTACCGTGACGACAATCCTCTGGGGATTCCGCAGGCCGGCCCTGATCAGCTCCGAGACTGCCTCGCTCATGGACGCGCTGAAGAGCCCTGTGCGTCGCTGTTTGGGAAGGTATCCCAGTATAGTGTTGAGTTGCTCCTTGAAACCAAGGTCCAACAGGCGGTCCGCCTCGTCGAGGACCAAGACCTCGAGGTTTGACGTCTTGACAAGCGGAGAGGACAAGAGCTCGGCAAGACGGCCGGGTGTGGCGATGAGGAGGTTGGGGGATTTCCGGACGAAGTAGGAGAGGTCGGCGCGCGGCTTGGTGGTGCCGGCCACGAGCAACTGGGGGACGACCAGGGGCTCGGTGGCGGCGGACCTCTTGGCGTCATCGTCCTCGAGCATGGGGAGCAGGTGGGCGGAGGGCTGGTGGAAGGGCAGGATGTGGGTGGTGAGGACGTCGTATATCTGGGAAGCCAGCTCTCTTGTGGGGCTGACGATGACGGCGGTGACGTTGTGTAGTTTTCGGGACTCGTCTGAGCGCAGGATCTTGTCGATGACGGGGATGAGGAAGGCGAGGGTCTTGCCGCTGCCGGTGACGGCCTCGACGACGACGTCGGTGTTCCTCCTGAAGAGCGGGATGGTCGCGGCCTGGACGGGGGTCATGCGGGCGCCCCAGCCGTTGCTCCTGACGGCGTCGAGGATGCACTCGGCGAGGGGCGGCGTCAGGCCCTCCCAAGCACGGGCATCCCGCTTGTCCTTGGATGCGGTCTTTCCAGCCATCGTGGCGCCTGGATTGCCGGAGGCTGGCCGCTGTCCAGCTCGTGAGAGTACCGCAAGTCGTGACGAGGTTTGCTTCAGCCTGCGCCCAGGAAATTAATTAAGGTTATCGCTATCTAATCTTATCAGTGAGCGAGAGACCCTAACCCGCGCTGTCGGACGGCCCGGTCTGCCCGTCTCCCGGTCGGGATCGATGGATGGGTGATGGTTGGGATGCATGACATTTAATGCAGTGGTCAAGACCTCATCGATATATCTGATATGCACAGCATGTGGGCCACGGTCCAAGCCAGCAGGCCTAAGTGGTCGGTCTGCCTTGATCGAAGCCGAAACGGTCCCCGATCCATTGTGCTGGATGTGGCCCAGGTGTAGTCTGTTGCACTGACATCCCAATTGATATGCAAAGACAAAGACATGCTATCCATGCTGGAGCCGAGTGCCCTTGCAAGATTGCGGGGAGACTAAAATAGATGTTGTGTTGATGGCTTATGCTTGGTGACGCAGTGGGGGCAAGATGGGCCACGGAGCTGGCCGCCACCCCCAAACAGGTATCTAAAGGAGAGGAGCTGGGAGGTGGTGGCACTGCCACCGGTGGTTGAAAGAAGCAGTGGTCCGTCACATGCCTGTACACAGTACACCACCTAGTGCAGGTACTAAGTACTCCGCAAAGGTCGCGTGCACAGGCCAGGACAAGACGCAGCAGGCAGAACAAGAGAGAAAGGAAGAGAGAAAGGGCGGACGGGGACGGAGCGTCATTCTCTCCCATCTCCGCCTCCCCGAAATCCTTCCTGATCAGTCATCGTGGACCCGACCTCCTCGGCGTCGGTCTTTTTCCATTAGGACATTTTTGACGACCCGCATCTTCTGTCCGACGCGCAGAGCCCGCACAAAATACACCACGCCGGGCCCTTGTGCGAGGCCGCCTCTCCGGCACAACCGCTGCACATGCTGACTACATTTTTTTTCTTTCTCTCTTTTAGTCTTTTCTCTGAACCCGCCCGTTGGCTCTTCTATATCAGGAACCCACCTCCCTGCCCTCCGCCCCCGTCGTCTCCTCTCTCTTCCCTGCTCAGCAAACATGCGGCCGAGTCACGACGCTCAGCCGCATAAAGCAATCATCTCACCCTGGATCCTCTGCAAGGCGTAGCGGCCCTGCTCCACCACCACCACCACCACCGCCACACCGCAGTTTCCGACGACGCCCACGAGCCTGCGCGAGGCCGCCCCTCCCGCTCCGACCCCCCTCTTTTTCCTTTGTTCTGGCCCTTCAGCCGCCTGCACATCCTCCGCCGCCTCCTCTCCGGCACCGTCGCCCTGCCCGCCCTGCCACCCTTCCCCGACGCTGCCATGTCCTTCCGCACCAAGCCCGTCATCCCGGCCACCCCGCGCGTCATCTCCCCGAGCCCCACCCCCTCCGACCGCGAGTCATCGCAGGATGCCTACTTCGGCCCCACGACCAGGTCCGCCGCGAGGAGGCGGAAGCTGGCCACGCCCCAGCCGCCCGTGCGCGAGAACACAGACGAGGATGAGGACGAGGGCGCGCAAAAGGACGGCCCGCGGAGGGCGCGCACCAGGAGCAGGAGCCCCTTGGCCGCCGCCGCCAGGCTGAACGGCCTGACCGCCATCACCACCGACAAGCCCCCCGAGCCCCCCGCGAACGGCGCCGCCGCCGAGCCCAACGGCCACCTGTCCCCGAGCTCCGCCCAGGCCCCCGGCTGGAGCTGGCGGGACCTCAGCCGCAGCCCCAGCCCGCTGGGGCTGATCCCCATCCACCGCCACTGGCGGACCTTTGTCCACAAGCACGAGGTGCCCCGCAAGCTCCTGCACCTCTCCATCGGCTTCCTGGTCCTGTGGCTCTACGCCTCGGGCACCCAGACCACCTCCGTCACGCCCTGGCTGGCGGGGCTGCTCGCCCCCATCGCCACCGCCGACTACGTGCGCCACGTCAACCCGGCCTTCAACCGCCTCTACACGCGCGTCCTGGGCGCCTTCATGCGCGAGTCCGAGGTCGCGGGCTGGAACGGCGTCGTCTTCTACCTCCTCGGCGCCCTCATCGCCCTCGGCGGCCTCCCCAAGGACGTCGGCGTCATGGCCGTCCTGCTCCTCAGCTGGTGCGACACCGCCGCCAGCACCTTTGGCCGCCTCTACGGCCGCTACACCCCGCGCATCCGCCGCGGCAAGTCCCTCGCCGGGTCCTCCGCCGCCTTCCTCGTCGGCGTCGTCACCGCCTGGGGCTTCTGGGGCTGGCTCGCCCCCACCATCGGGCCCATGCCCGGCGACGAGGGCTTCATGTTCAAGGGGACACTGAGGCTTCCGGGCCCCGCCGCCGACGCTCTCGGCCTGGGCGGCGACAGCGCCACCGTGTCCGGCAGCGTGGCCCTGGGCCTGATGAGCCTCTGGTCCGGCTTCGCCGCCGCCGCCAGCGAGGTGGTAGACATCTTTGGCTGGGACGACAACCTGACCATCCCCGTCCTGAGCGGGCTCGGTATCTGGGGCTTCCTGAAAGTCTTTGGCTAGGCCTCGGGACAGGATCCGCCTCTCAGTTTTATTCAACCGCAGCTGGACGAGGAGATTTATATGTATGTGCTCTAACTGCACTAGTGTTTTATATGTACGCATGCAGAAGCGGAAAGGGCCGTCTGCTGCTCTACTTTGCGACGGATTATCGCCAGGTACGGTGTTTTGGTCGCTGGATAAGTTATGATAGCGAGGCTGTTGTCAGTCCTCCCCCAACATCCCATCAAAGCATAAAGGCCGAGCATGGGTGGCTTAGATGAATGGCTCTGGATGGCTGCTTTGGCTTGGCGGTGAAAGGTCCACACGGGCAGGTCGGAAATCCCCCCCTTTTGGGTACTCATGATATACGCATATATAGAACACACCAATACCAATCGTCAGCCTCCACCAGTGCCTCTCACGTTGTCTTCCACAAAAAAAAAGAAAGAAAGAAAGAAAGAAAAGGTCCTTCAAACCGTCGTGCCAGCAAACCCAAACTTTAGAATTGCAGCAGAAGCGCACAGTTAGCATCCATGGGTAGCACTTTGGACAATATGTAAGTGTTGATACAAAATTGTGGAATTTGTACAGGTGGCCAAGAACATTATGGTCTTGCGACGGGCCAGAGTACTTATGAACTACCTCTCTGCATCAATAGATGCGCACCGACGAGTGTTGGGAATAGTGGTCTGAACGTTCAGTTCCCTGGAAGCTTGCGCCGGCGAGCCACTCAAATTTTGCTCACTATGATAGGTTCTACACTAACATGGAGTATTCCTAGTCTCAAAGCTGAAATTGTCATGAGGATTTGAGGCTGAGGGGTGGCCCGTATCAAACTTATTAAAACATGCCTAGGTAGCCTTAGATAGGCATCTAAGAAATTATAGTCATCCCACTGCTCGAACCTCGTCCTGTACTCGGGGTATTATTACTGGTAAAACCGACGTCCTCTCTAACTATGTCAAGAAGGGCGGATGGCCTTGTATCAGGAACCAGAAGTTTCTTCAAGCGAACCCAGACGCAGCGAAAATAATATCAAGTTGTCTGGAAATCAGCTTACCATATGCGCTTGCCTTCAAGCTCAATTGGAGACCGTTGATGCCCGATTTCCACTCGATCACCTAGATCCAGCCCGCGCAAAAGTGCCCCATTGTGTTGCGAGCCATCTGAGTGTTCTTCGACTTGGATAGGGATCAGCATATCCGGCGTCAGATCCAAGGGCTCCTTTTCTTGCTGCTCAGGAGCACGGCGGTTCTGCCTTTTCCCCAGGCGGTAAAACAGAGAGGCAAAAATTGCCACGGGTATAAGCCCCACTGGTATGCCTGCTCCGAGCCCAGCCGCCAGAGCGGTGTTCGAGGATGTGGATTCCCTAGGAGTATCTGTGGGGCTCGAGTTTGCTGCTGTAGGCTGTGTTGTGAAGCTGGCGGCATCGACCGTTGAGGCGGCAGTCTGTTGTACGTCTGACGTTGCTCGGGTCGTGGACGGCCCCTGGGTCGTGGCGGCAGACGTAGAAGAGCTCTCCAGAGTGCTGATAGGTATGCTGATTGTTGCTTTGCCGTAGTAGACAGCCGGCTCGAGATCCAGTTTCAAGTCGTCATTATTACAACAGGTGAAGTTGTAGTTCCGAGCAAAGTTGTCGACGTTACCAGTGGCACAGCACCAGTGCTGGTTATCGGAACATTGGAATACAAGATGGGCGGCATTATCGGACTCTGTTAAGCAATGAGTTCAGCAGCCGCCACAGTTCCTGGGGGAAAGCGACAGTACTGACCCATCCCTTGACAGTACCTCGGGCACGCAGGATCACGAAAGGTCGGGTCGGTACAGCCAACGCGCCAGTTCCAGTTGAACTGATTGACAGGGTTGGCTTTGCACAACCCGTTCGTGAAGCACATGTCACCAGGGGCGCAGCAAGCACTGTGCTCACCCACTGCCACCGCAGTTGTGTTACACGGGATGTATGTCGAGCCCGACGAGTCGGCGACCTGCCCACCTGCGAAATAACAAGTTGCGGACATGATGTATAGCCCTCTGTAGACCCAAGAAAAATTACCGGCCACAGTGAAACAGGCTCAAAAGCAAAGGGGGAAAGCTGGATATCTATCGCTACTCCGGGCATCTCTTCCTGTCCTGCATGTATTGTTGCGGCACAGCAGGAGAGAGTATTTCGCTAGAGATCAGCTACTCCACCAGGCCCCGGAGGCGAAAGAAACAATGAGCGGTTGGTTCGCAGAAGTGGACATCGCGTGTAGAATTCTGAGCTCAGATCTACCAATGCTATGGGAGGCGGGCCTATAAGGCACTCTTTTGTTGGTTTCATCATGAACCAACAGTTCTTGGCGTTGATATGGGCCAAACTGACTCGGACAGGAAGGTGGACGCCGGAAAAAAGAGCAAAAATAACGACCGTTTCTGGAGTAAAGCTCCAGATGTCCCTTCAACTCCCCGACGTTCGCCAGACTCACCCCTTGGGATTCCTCGCTCATCCACAAGGAGCCTGCCCCACAGACCATATTGCTCACTCCTGGCGGGCAAGGTGCGGCCCAAGATGTTGTCACACTCATTGTTACGGTTGCTTCGAAGACCTCAAGTGTATATCACTTTTGTGTGCTTCCTGGTCTTTCTCATCGCACCAGCCGATTTCAACGACACTATTTCTCTAAACCTGCTCCCATCATCCCGAGAATCGCCTTATTATGCTCAAGACCAATCACGCTATTATTCATGGAAGACGCCATCTTTTCTCCCGCCTCTGAAAAACTCTCAAAAGGGCCCACCAGTCGACTTGTGCAAGAATTTTCCCACCCACCTTCGCGGGCGACGAGCTCGCCGGCCTCAGGGTCAACGGTGAGAGGTGGTGCGTGCCCCTGCTCGCGCTCCACAGGGTGTCGCCGGCGCAGATGCGGTCGCTGTGGGGCTGGGAGCGGACGAGGCCGTACGATGAGGTGCGTGGGCTGTTGCGCTCGTCAATATCTGGCACGGGGGGCCCTTTCCGAGACTGACGGGGTTTTATCACAGCGCCCCTTCACCCACTCCACGATGCTCGACTACATCATGCCTGAAATTCAAGACACGCCCGCGCGCGAGTCGTGGGATAACCTTGCCGACGCCCTCCAGCCGGTGGACTCGCCCGCACACTCGTCCAGCTCGGCGTGCAGCTCGGCCTGCGCCTCTGACCCCGGCTGCCTACAGTATGCTTATTCTCCGGGGAGCTGCCGGTTTGGATATTTTGTACAGCTCGGCCGACCCGTATCGGAACCAGATCACGTGTCTGGTTGGGATATGGACAAGGTATACGAACTGGGATACCAGAAGGATGAGGACAAGTCCAGCTCTTGCGAGGATGCCACTTGGCTTAGACCCATCATTGGGTGAACATATTCACCTCGGGAGACGACTTGGTTGGCATAACAGCAAAGGGACCGAATAGGCTCTGAGTTCCTGACAGTAGTTGCTGGCAGGACTGAAGGAAGCAGTGCGTAATGATGTATATACCCAGCATTTGAATGACACAAAAAGCAAGACATAACTCTAATATTGAGATGATCAGCTTGACACCCCCCGCCTTTTGGCCCCAACTCACCACCAAACTCGTTTTAAGGCAGAGGCCGCTATCAAAGACCCACTGGCTCATAGCCCCATCTTCACGGATCCGATATCGCGGGCACTGAATTCACCATTGGCTCGGTCGTACGGGACATTATTCCAAGCATCAGGCAGCGGGTAGTCACACGTGCCATGTGAGCCCATACGCAAAGACTCGAGGCGAAAGCGGCTGAAAGTGCTTGTTACGCGGTGAGTAAACGGCTCGGCCAGCTGAACGATGAATGGGTAGTGGGCTCCCGAGACCTCATGCGGCGAACCAGTGGGCAGGAGATAGTTGAAAGAACCCGGGGGAACTAGCGCATCATGATTACACTGTGGAATCTGACCTTTCAAATCAAGCACAATGAGAAAGGGATCATGAGTATTACGGTTTTCGAGGTATCGCATTGGCTTTCGTGCCTTTTCCTATCCTTTTTGTCTAATCTCATCTTGGCCTCGTGTTAGCACCAGGACTGGACCCGAGGGCGAGAGCGAAATAACGATTAAGTCCACTTCTTAGACCTGAGCACACCGGGCTTTCTCCATCTCCGGGCACTCTGGTGTCCGAATCAGGCTTCTTTCCCTTAGCGGTGCAAGAACAGGTCGACCCTAGCCCCGGATGTCGTCTGGCTCAGAACCCGTCGAGCAATGCCAATCATGCCAGAAAGTACTCGCGCCAGTCTACCATCCGTTGGTGTTGTGCGATCCCTGGTCGGCCTGTGCAGATTCCTACCACTGGCTGGCCTCCTTAGCAGGCTCGGCACCCCACTCGGTCGCAGTGGCAGGAGCAGCGGCGTCCCAGCTGGCGGCAGCGGGGTCAGCGCTCCACTCGCCAGTGGCACCGGCAGGAGGAGCCTCCCAGTCAGCACCGGCGGAGAAGGCACCGGCCTCGATGGCGGCAGGGCCAACCTCGTCGGCGCCGGCGAGCTTGTCCTCCTCGACCTTCTCCTCGGCCTCGGCCTCGGGGTCACGGTCTGTGAAACGTTAGCATGACTGGCAAGACCATGGGTCCAGAACAGTCCGCGAGGGGCATGACATACAGAAGTAGAGATCGACCATGACGTCCCAGGGGGTCTCGCGGTTGTAGATAGTGCCACGCAGGCGGAGGACCTCACGGGCGAGCATCCACCAGACGCAGCCGATGGCGTGACGACCCTTGTTGTTGGTTGGGATGGCAACGTCGACGAACTCGGTGGGGGAGTCGGTGTCGCAGAGGGCGATGACCGGGATGTTGACGTAGGAAGCCTCCTTGATGGCCTGGGCGTCGGTGCGAGGGTCGGTGACGACGATTAGACGGGGCTCCTTGAAGGAACGGGTGATGTAGTTGGTGAAGGAACCGGGGGTGAAACGACCGGCAATGGCCTGGGCGCCGGTGTGGGCGGCGAACTTGAGGACGGCACGCTGACCGTAGGGACGGGCAGATATGACACAGACGTCCGAGGGGTTGTCGACGGCGGCAATGATACGGGCAGCCAGGACGATCTTCTCCCTGTGAGAGGGTTTGTTTAGAAAACCGCCAATTCCGATAATCTTCCTCATCCTCCCCTCGTGGAGATCGATCGTCGCGTTGGTTGGTTGGGGGGATCGCTGCCCATCGTCGTTGCCGGGTCAAACTTACCAGGTCTTGCCGACGTTGATGACGTTGACACCATCAGCACTGTCACGAGGCGGTTAGCAATTGAAGTCATACATGACAAGTGGTTCCTCCTGCAGGCACCACCGCAAGAGCAGAGTGAGAACATACCGAGTCTTCCACAGGTACGAGTTCATGTGAACCTGCAAGTTCTTGGAGCCGAGGTGGGCCTGGGCGGCCAGGAGCATCTCAATGTCCTGGCTGGTGGCGTTGAAAACACTGGGCAGGTTAGCGGGCGCCATGATTGCGGTTGGTGAGGCGGAGAAGGTTGTCGTCGCGAAGTTCGGCAATGCAATGCAGTGGTGCTCGAGGTGGGAGGTTGAACTTCGCGAGGTTGAGGCGCTCTGCAGGAGATGTTTTGTGCAGCTGCGCCACGACGAGGTCGATTTTGCAGGTGCGCACCAAGAAAAAAGTTGTGGACCGCGCGCTGCTCCGCTAGGGTGCAAAAAGTTCGGGCGGGCGGCAGGTACCCTCGTACCGATCTGTGGCGGTGGTGGCTGATGCATTCATTACCTAGTACTGTGTATTCAATCGCGCTAGCCGCAAGCGATAAGCGAGAAGTCCAGCAGCCCGGCAGCCCAGCAAGCCCAGCCGGGTTGAGCTCAAGCAGCAGCCGCGTCCCCGGAAATTTTGACGGCGGCCGCGAGGCGACGAGCCAGCACTGCCGTCACAAAAGCTGTCCACATGATCGTGGCCAGCCCACCATGCCGCCCAGAATACCAGGCCGCTCGGGGCTCCAGAGCCTGACGTGTATGCAATTTCAGAATCATTTCCCTTATCATCGTCTGGATCCCGACTCCCATTGGATGTCATTGGGTGCCAATAGGTGACCACGT
Source organism: Stenocarpella maydis (assembly GCA_002270565.1). Classification (NCBI taxonomy): domain Eukaryota; kingdom Fungi; phylum Ascomycota; class Sordariomycetes; order Diaporthales; family Diaporthaceae; genus Stenocarpella; species Stenocarpella maydis. The sequence continues at coordinate 151,828 of NQMI01000027.1, read as the reverse complement.
CGCTGGAGCAGAGATCCATGGGCTTCCTGCAGCCTTGCCCTGTATACGATATCTGGTTGTAGAGTACCCTTGGCTGACACCCCTCGCAGTATGTCTCCGGCCAGCGACAGCATCCCGCCAAGTCGCACCCTCCCTCCAGCCCCTCGTCCAGAAGGCCACCCTCAGCCAGGAGAGGACCGCCCTCACTCAAAAAGAGAAGGATGCCCTCCGGAGGGAGAAGCTCGACCCCTACCGGTGGCAACAAGCCCAACAGCGCAAGAACCGCAACCTTAAGCGACAGGAGCAGCTCAAAGTCGCGCGCGACCAGGCGTGGGGCGACCCAGTAAAAGGCCTCGTGACGCCCTTCGTCGAGTCCTTTGACAGCGCCGGCCAGTCGCCCCAGTCCCAGGTCAGGCGGGACGACGACGGGAACTCGCTGGAGGAGCCGCACCCCCTGCCCACGTCTGAGCACATCCTCAACTACCAGCTCACAAAGCAGGAGCTCGACGAGGCCATCGCCGAGTCCTACGAGCTCACCGCGCCAGTCGACGGCGACATCAGCTCGGTGTACTACAGCGAGGTCGTCGACAGGGACACCAAGCAGCAGCACGAGGAGAGGCACCGCCGCGCCGTCGAGGCCCTGAAGCGAATCACGACGCTCGACAACGCCAGCAGCAAGGACAGGCGGCATGCCAACATCCGGCGCATCATCGAGACGTTTGGCCGCCACGAGACGGACGCCAAGCTGCGCCAGAAGCCCCTGGTCGCCGGCCAGGCGGAGCGGGTCGAGAAGGTCCGCGGTGGCCCGGACACGGGGTCCTCGGAGGTGCAGATCGCCATCCTGACGGCTAAGATCCGCGTGCTGGCCGCCATGTACGCGGGCAAGAAGGGCAACAAGGACAAGCACAACAAGAAGAACCTGCGGCTTCTGCTGCACAGGAGGCAGAAGCTGCTCAAGTATATGGAGAGGAGGGAGAGGGGAAGCGGCCGGTGGGAACACATGATCGAGACGCTGGGCCTGTCGCCCGCGACTTACAAGAATCAGATTGAGCTCAGGTAGCCGCATGCTAGAGCAGTAGTGAAGAACATAAAAAAAAAGAGTAAATTCTGTACAATACAGTCGTGAGTGACCAACAACTTGTTGCAAACCCGACCCTGCTTTGAACCTCGTTGCGCCTTCCATGGTATGCCAGCCTATGTAATCAAATCAACCGCAACAGACCTCAATCAATGTCTCTTCCATACTCTACATGAGGTGGGAATCGATGCTATCTCCGTTGCTCTTTAGAACACGCTGATGTAGTTGCCGATGCGCTCCTTCTGGTTCTGCGCTATGCATTCGGCAATCCATGTGATGTTCCGGATTTCCTATCAAACATTAGTAGCTACTCACAACGAGACTGCAGAGATCGATTCGGCAGCTCACCTGCTCCCGCAGCTTCAGCCACGCGTATACTATACCAAAGCTGAATTGTCTCGTGAAAGCATCCTTGCATATCTCCATCTCCTTTTGGTAAAACATGTCCTCCAGGCTCCGGCCGTCGGATGCAGAGCCCCCGCCCATGTTCCCGGGGCCGGCCGGCCCACCACCAAGACCAGCGGCATCAAAGAAGGTCTTGTAATCGTGCACGCCCTCTACGGCCAGCCTCACGCCCTCGAAGTCATCGGCACGGGACAGCATCAGCGTGCCCTCGGGGTACAGCCGACCGAAGCTGGGGTAGAGTTTCTTACGGTCCGCCTTTGTCAGCTCGGTGCCGAACGAGTTGAGGGTGATGTTGATGGCTCTCCGGTCCGCCTCGAACTCGAGGACCTCAGACATGACCTCGGCCGTGGGCGTGCCGGCCATGTCAGGGTGCGTATTGACGAAATTGTAGAAGTCCTCGAGGTAGTTCTTGTACAGGGTATTCCGCACAATCTCGATGTTCAGCTCGTCGAGGTCCTGGTGGCTCAGGCTCCCCTTGAAGTACGGCGCCAGTGGAGTCTCGATCAGCACGCTGTTGTAGAGCTCCTCGATGTTGGTGGCAACGCAGAGCACCGGCATCGTCTCGAACCAGCCCAGGGGGTGGCACCTGTCCAGGAGCTCCCGCGTGTCCCTCTCGTGCAGTGTTCCTGTGATCAGAAGCGCTACGTTGTCGATCATGTACGCGTACGTCAGGTAGTCCATGAACCGAGCAAGTGACCCCACTGCGTTCGCTCGAACGTATTTAAACTCTGAAACAAGCTTGTCCGTTGTCTTTGCGGCAAGACTGGATGTGGAAGGGTTTGGAGGCAGGGAGGACAGGAAGTCGCCGTATGCTGGGCCGAGCTGGAGCTTGAGGTCTGGGGGAAGACACCGTGAGCAGATAAACTCGGAACCAGATACAGAAGAGGGCGACCAACCATCTATGCTCTCACACTGTGTCATGTTGCCGTAGTTGGAATTGGTGAGCAGCCCATTCCGATAGCCTCGGACAATGCCCTCGAGGTAGCTACATCTCGACAGTTAGCATGGCGGTCGCCGTCGTTGGAAATGATGGGAATAGCTGGCTGACCCATGGTTGACGTTGAAGAATAGGCCCTCCATTTTGAATGACTCTGCCAGTGGTTGTCGTTGATGGGGGCAGCTGGGATTAGTTGAACAAAGCTGGGTGTTGAGGGAGCCTCTGAGGATCACGGGTCAGTGACGACGACTTCTCCCGGGAAGATTGGTACACAGCTGCTGATGGCTGGCTGATGCGCACCCTGGAGGCTTGCTGCTAATGCTGCTGCTGCTGCTGCTGAGGAGCCGCCAAGTAGCTCCTGATTGGAGGGCAAGCGCTTGCCGGAGTACGTACATATTTCATGCTATTTCGGGCTTAGCGCTCACTGCTCGAGCCGGCCTCACTGGCTGACCCCACATGAAGAGCCAGAGCACTATGAGCAAGCTTCAAGCAAAAAATTCGGGCAACAACTTTTTTTCCATTGTGCTCGGCATCACGACCCCTTCCTCCTCGACAACCACACAACCCGCCTTTGCGCGCCTTACTAACCCCCCTTGGAGGCCAATATTTAGGAAAGCGCAAAGGCAAAATTATCTTTTCTAAATTTATTCAGAATGCCTCTTTTCGTTCTCTCTGAGACGAGCGTGGGGTAAGCTGCACCGGAATCTCGTGCGAACGGGCGCAATGCGATTATTACTACCATCGAACCATGAATTGCTGACTTGGACGCAAATAGCTACGCTTTGTTCAAGGCCAAGGACAAGAAGTTGCTGGACGACAGCGAGCTCGACTCCCGTCTCCGAACTGCCGAACAGATCAACAATGAGTACGTGCAATTCTTTCCGTCCTCTGTTCAGGCCATGAGCCCCACGAGAACGGATGGCCTAACAAATCTATAGGCTGAAGCTCAAGGAGATTGTAAAATGGGACAATGCCGCCACCGGTCTTGAGGAAGTGGCTGGCCTCGTTGAGGGCAAGGTCACGCCCCTTCTGACCAAGCTACTCGAGTCCATCAAGGACGAGAAGAAGGCCTCGCTCGTCGTTTCAGATGCCAAGCTGGGAACCGCCATCAACAAGCTTCCCCAATTCAACATCACCCCCGTCGCAGACTCCTCCACCCACGACCTCTACCGTAACATCCGCGCACATCTCACCGACCTCATCCCCGGTCTGGAGTCTGAAAACCTGAGGAGTCTCGCCCTTGGCCTGTCACATTCGCTGTCCCGGCACAAGCTGCGGTTTTCGCCAGACAAGGTCGATGTCATGATCGTCCAGGCCATCTCTCTGCTTGACGACCTCGACAAGGAGCTCAACACATATGCCATGCGGGTCAAGGAGTGGTACGGATGGCACTTCCCCGAGCTGGGAAAGATCCTGAACGACAACCTCGCCTATGCCCGAGTCATCCTCGCAGTCGGCATGCGTACCAACACAGCCAACACTGACCTCTCCGACATCCTCCCCGAGGAGATTGAGACCGCTGTCAAGGCTGCTGCGGAAGTCAGTATGGGTACCGAGATCAGCGAGGAAGATCTGTTAAACATCACAATGCTGGCGGACCATGTCGTCCGCTACACCGAGGTTCGCGCACAGCTGTCTAGCTACCTCGAGTCCAGAATGAAGGCCATTGCTCCCAACTTGACGGAGCTTGTAGGAACTCTTGTCGGCGCACGTCTCATTGCCCACGCCGGCTCCCTCATGAGCCTGGCAAAGAACCCTGGTTCCACCATCCAGATCCTCGGTGCCGAGAAGGCCCTGTTCCGTGCTCTGAAGACGAAGCATGCCACACCCAAGTACGGTCTGATCTACCACTCCTCCCTGGTCGGTCAAGCCACAGGCAAGAACAAGGGCAAGATTGCCCGTCAACTCGCTGCCAAGACTGCCCTTGGTATCCGCACGGATGCTCTCACCGAATGGGTAGATGAGGAGGGTAACGAGATCGATGAGGATGAGCGCGCGTCATTTGGCGCTGCCGCCCGAGCGAAGGTCGAGAACAACCTGCGGATGCTGGAAGGAAAGCCACTGGTTGCCAAGGGTATTTCTGTGGGTCCCAACGGACAGGCTGCCGCTCAACCATCCAAGTGGGATGTCAAGGAGGCCAAGAAGTACAACGCCGACGCTGATGGCCTTGAGGCTGAGTTTGCATCAGTTGGGATTGCTGGGAGTGATGCAGGCAAGAAGGAGAAGAAGGACAAGAAGGATAAAAAGGACAAGTCAAAGAAGGAGAAGCCTCTGATCCAAGAAGTCTCAGACGAGGAGATGGCAGATGCTCCTGCTCAAAACGGAGCTGAAGGTACGTAACTCAACCCCGCTCCCCTTACTCTACCCTATCCTTGACGGCGACGCGAGGGGACATCCAGAAGAATTGGTCGCAATGCCGATCTGTCCGGCCTGCAATCATCAGCTGACTCTTATAGCAGCCCCAGTCAAGGCGAAGACCCTGTCGGAAGCAGACTTCGAGAAGTACGCCGAGGCTGCTGGCATCTCGGTGTCCAAGTTCAAGCGCAAGTATGAGCGCGGCGATGTCGAGCTCGCCGAGGACGGCACACCCAAGGTGCTCTCCAAGAAGGAGCTCAAGAAGCTCAAGAAGGCCGAGGAGAAGGCTGATTCCGACGGATCGACCAAGAAGAAGCGCAAGGCCGATGCGGGCGGAGAGGAAAAGCCTAAGAAGAAGAAGAAGAAGGCAGACGCATAGAAGCGTTGCTTCCGATAAAGTCACAGTCGGAAGACGACAGGCGTTATTCTTTTTCTTTCCTCTCCTTCCAACCGGGGCTGTACTGGGTCATTGTATGATACTATGCATATCTTCCTGCGGCCTTCTCACCCTTCCAATACTTCTGGCGTGTTGTGAGAGATATCCTCTATGGCGTTTTGGGCGTGGCATCTGGCGGCTCAGGGATAAGGAAATGGGATGTGTGATTTGGTCTAGAGATGTTTTGAATTGCTCTGGAAAATTGGAAGTGGCTCTGTTGAGGTCTTCTGTCAAAATGTACTGCGGGGTGGGCCCTTGGCGATGAAGGTGACGCATAGTTGCTTTGGACAGTGGCACACGCGTGTCTTTTCAGGATCAATCTATTGGACAGCGCTGTCTTGGTCGTGGCTGTCCTGGTTCCGACCGCCGCTACCTGGCTTTTGATAGCTTTGGCTCATCACGAGACGGAGACGTACATCCAAATACAGTTTACAAAGGTATCAAGTTGATGTTCACTCTGTGTAAGCCGTTGGACTCGGGCTTCTGACCCACACCCAAACTCTTGTAATGTCCTCCATCATCCGGCCTTTACACGCCACCCAACAGATCCAATAATAGTTGGTAAACATCCAATTGTAAGCGACTACTGCATGGCCAGCTATAAGATTTATCAAGAGGATGGACTTCTGTCGTCTTTGCTCGAAATTCTCGATGATATTATACCTCGTCAATGCTGGTTATTTCGGAAGACGCGGCAGAAGGCAAAACAAACCGTCTCAACTGGTTATATCCATCGCCGTATCTCACTGAAGGGCTTTTCTCCACAGCGAAATGTGTCGAGCGTCTTCAATCGGGGATGCTTGTGTCCTCTATTAGAGTGCTCGCAAGTGTGGTCATAGGTACCACGGTCTCCAATCAACACTAACTACGCCCTCAATGTAACCATGTGGCCTCGGCCAAGAATTGAGAGCATTAGTTACTATCCGACTCCAATCTGCTGTGCCGCAGAGACACCCGCGAGAGCTCCTGTGACCGCGCCCACAGACCCATTCTCTTGATACTGTACATACGGATCGACAGATTCTGGACGGCCACCTACGCCAGGTGACTTGAAGAGCATCTATCACTGGACAGAGTTTCCTACTTCTTTCCTTTCTGAAACAGTATGAATTCGACTGGATCCACCTTCATTTTCGTCAAAGGATATTTCCTTGGACGTGATGAACTGATTCTGCCAAGGCAACACTGAGCATTTGAGCGAGGTATGTGGCCAGAGCATCTTCATTGTTTTCCAATTCCGCGTCTTCCATGTGCATTCTATGGCCGAGCTCTCCCTAACTGTCATTATTGAAGAAATGCTAGGCATGTTCCGCCACCGAGATGAACAACATTGCTCTTGTCAGGGCCGGACAGCCACTTACACAGCATGCTGCGCACTCAACTGCGACCTCAGAACACCTGTTTCTGATGCATGAGGTACTTTTCGCTGCCTGGGGCGGAATCCTTTTCCTTCCATTCGCTGGATTTAAGAGACCATGGCGCCTAAGAGGGAGACCACTCGAGTCGAACTTGATCCACATGCATAACGTTGTGGAGATGCCGGAACAACTGGAAGAGGCAAAGCGAGTTTTGGACCGTGAGTAATGTTCGGAAAACAAGTCTCCTAGAACTATGATGTAGGATCCAGAATCAATGCTGATCAAAACACTCTGCGCAGAAGCGAAGAGCGACAACCCGAGGATATTGATTCGGGGGTTCAATAATCAATCCGGCGGAGGCGATCCGAGGCTGAAGGGGCTCTGGTTAAGAATGCCCGCAGGCAGAGATATACACCATGGTAAACAGAGGGCAACTATAACGTTGTATCAATCTTGAGTCCGAGAAGCGGTCACAAATCACATTTAGATCTCCATGTGGTGCGACCCTCTGACTCCCCGGATCAAAGCATCGCCCTCCACCCGTCCCGGCCAGCCGGCTTCTGCAGCCCCAGGAAGTCCACCATGGCGCCGAGGTGGTCCACCCCCCAGAAGCCCTGCCTCTCCCCGCGGCCGTTCTCGCAGGCGAACCAGGGCAGCCCGAACGCCCCGTCCGCGAAGGCGCGGTCCGTGTTCTCGGCGAGCATCCCCCTGGCGCCGCCGGCCGCGAGCTCCGACACCGCGGCGAGGTCCTCCGCGGCGCACCCGGCGCCCCTGAGCACGCCGGCGATGACGTCCCTGTCGGTGATGTCGCGGCTCCGGACCCAGTAGGCGTCGAAGAAGGCGTCGAGGGCCCGAACCGTGGCCTGCTGGCCGCCGCTGCCGCCGAGGTGGCCGACGGCGCAGATGGCCCGCATCACGTGGAGCGTGTTGGCCGGGAAGCCGGCGGGGACGTCAGCCACCATGGGGACGTTGAAGTACCGTGCCCATCGGAGGCGCTCGTCGTTGATCCACTTGTCCTTGTCTGGGTGGCACCGAGGCGGTCAGCAGGGTGCATCTCCGCTTCAGGTGCTTGAGCAACCTCTGCCGCGCAGGGGTGAGGAGCGTCATACTTTTGATCTTAATGGGAGGGGTGTTTCCAGTCTTGTTCATGAGACCGCCGAGAAAGATTGGTATGTAAGTTATCTGGCAGCCCTTGAAGACGGGATCGTGCTGTGACGCGTGTTAGCACAGAGGTGGCTAATAAGAGGGGTTCCGCAGCACGCTGCCTCGGACGGCTGCAACGCACCCTGAGGATGTGGTAGGCTATATAAGCAAAGGGAGAAACAACATCGACATAGAGTGTAATCTTCATGTTTGGATACGGTATATTTCCCGCGGTCGCGCAGTGGGAAATGTGCGTAGGGCGACTGTGAGTTGCAGTGAGATATAATGCGCGGGCCTCGGCGGTGATATCAGGGACCTCGGTGGATGGAGTGCCGAGCATGTGGACCAATTTACCTAGCTCAATCTGGGCCTGTTAGACCGATGCATGATGTGTACGAACCAATTTGGATCTGAAGTGGCACAGTACCTAGGGACCAATAAAAAGCATTCCATTTGCGACCTATTCTCTACCGTACACCTACTTTGAAAGCAAATGGCACGGCAAGGGTCCATTTCAATCTTGTCTTGGTGAAGAAGTTGCTGTTGTGCTGTGTCTACCTGGGTACCCGTGGGCATCTTGGAACCCTGCCTCAACAAGTGTGCCGAGTCTTGGGATATCCCACCTCACACTTTGGTCAGTGATTGGGGTAGTAGAAAGAAGATGCTTAGATTCTTGAATTTCGTCTATGGGAATGACACTTTGCTACATGACTGACTGAGTGACTGTGATGAAGGAAAGCTGACCCAGAAGTATAACCCAGAGTCTCGGACGCATCAGATTCAGGTGTTGCAGTTCTCAACTGATGCAATTGAGACTGACAACGGCGCATCTACCCAGGTTAAGTGTAATGTCTGGGTAGCAGAATGAGCAAATACTGAGAATGGGAAGTCCTATGCGCCGGAAAAACACACCAGGGCCCCTGCTGATGGCATGATAAATCCTCAGCCGAAAGGCTCTGGACGAGATGCAGTTAAAATATGAGCCCCATAACGAAACACGAAATGTAGGAAGCGTGGATATTCCTTGACCGACCTCTGTCAGCATTGGGATGAGTCAGTTTCTGGGCCGTCGATTTTTCACAAGAGTACCTAGGTGTATGGTACGGAGCATCAATCAACAACTAGCACAAGGCGGACCTATATGCAGCGTGGATCACGCAGGACTTTTATGTATCCAATATATTGGGTCTAAATATTACTTCTGTGAGAGGGTATCGCAACCAACAGCCCCATGAGACACGACCGGTACGAACAAGACTCTCATACGCTCAATACTCCGCATTCCAACAAGAACTTTGTGCTAAGGTACAGAAATCCAGCAGGCCGGGTGCATTTCGAAAGCTGGGGGTAAAGACTGTGTTCCATCATATCTCAGACGGACGCCCTGGACCACTTATCCTCATCCCACCACGACCACCAGCTTCAGCTCTCCGTGCCCAGCTGCTCGATTGGGCGATCGCAACCTCATGTGCCAGGCAGGAGGAGCATGGATACACCCCCCACAGGCCAGGGCCCCAGGGCCCTGCGCCCCTACACATGTAAACATCCTATCGCACCCGGCATCTAGAGCATGGCGACAGCGCAGGCAAGGACGGAGCCGATAGCCAGCACGTGCCCGGCGCCCAGGGCGCTGATGCTGGCAGCCGCGCTCTTCTTGTCGTCTGTGGAGTTGGACGAGGAGCTGGAGCCCGACGAGGTTGTCGAGGCGACTGTGATTCCGAGGCTGTTGCACTCGTCCATGAGGGTCGAGTTGCTCATGAGGGCGTTGATCTTGACCTCCTGCTTGCTCATCTGGGCCTGGAACTTGGCAATCTTGGCCTGGTTCCCATCGAAGTGCTCGTCCTGTAGCAAAAGCTGCGTTAGCATATAAAAAGAAGATGCGATGATTTCCCCCAAGCGGCCTCGGGTGTCAACAACCTGGAGGAACTTACAAGGGCAGTAGTGTTGGCGGCCCACATCTTCTCCTTGGCGAACCTGGCCATGGCCTTGCAGGACTGCTTGTCGCTGAAGCCGGCGCAGAAGGCCGTCAGGGTGGTGTTGCTCTCCATGGCGGAGAGGTCGGCGGCCTTGGCCTGGGCCTTGGCCTTGAGCATGTCGGCCTTGGTGGCGTTGTTGTCCGTCTTCATGTCCAGGGCGGTCTGGTTCGCAATGAGGGCGTTGAGCTTCTGGAGGCCCATCATCATGTCGCACTGGTCCTCCATCTTGTTCATGGCGAACATCTGGTCGCAGGCGGTCATGAGGGTGGCGTTGCTCTGGAGCGCGGTCAACTTGGTCTGGGCCTGGGACGCCTTCGCCTGGATCTCGGCGGCGCGGGTGGCATTGCCGTCGGTGACCTCGGTGAGCTTGGTCGTGTTGCCGGCGATGTCCACGAGCCTGGTGAGCTTGGACACCTGCTTGCACTGGGCCTTGGTCGACATCATGCCCATCATGCCCTCGGTGCTGTTGCCCTTGGCGTGGCCCTTGGCGACAGCCATGCTGGCCATGGCGAGGACGAGGGTGGAGACGAACTTCATGTTGGCTGCTGGATGGTTGTTCTGGGAGGACAGAAGAGGAAGCGAGGACTGGATTAGTGAGGCTTATAAGATAATACGGTAGCAAACAGCTGAGCCAGAGCTTACGGAACCGGCCGTGAGAAGAGAAAAAAAAAGAGTATAAAAATGGAAAAAAAGGTTAATGGTGAGGCTGATGATGCGGTGCTGTGTGCCGGGTAGATGATGCTATCAAGGCTGGTGCACTCAGGAAGTGGCCTCACTGGCTTTATATGAGACATCGTCAGGCCCCCCGAGAGCATCGCCGCGTCAGCCGGTCTGCTTCGAGCCATGTCCGATTTCCTACTCACTGCAGGAGCCCCTTCGAGCCCCCACTGACACAGCGGCTCTTGACGCCGAAACACCGTCTCATCAGTCTCATCCCATCTTGTTCGTCTCCAGGCGATGTCTGCGCATGGCGCCTACTCGCACAGGCCGAGGTGGGGTCGGAGCAGACAGGCTGCCCGCGGACAGGCGTGGTGTATGCGCAGTGCAGGCGGGCCTCGTCATCCGTGTGTGTCATCTCAGACGAGCGAGGCGCGGGTGAGGAGCTGTCAGAACTTAGAAGCATAGGACGTTTCAGTCTTGGCAAGCCCTGCGGGGGCGGCAGTGGAGCCTGCTCGTGTGGTCCAGGTCCAGCTGTCGGACCAGATCAGTGGTGATCAGTGGTGATCAGTGGTGATCAGTGGTTAGACCCGCTCACTTGGCGCGCAGATCTCGACAATCACTGGCTGGGCGCAGGCGTATAGGGCTGTCGCAGACCTCGAACCAGCCTCCCCCTACACTACAAACTCCGTACGCTAAACACAAGAATAGCCCCAGACTCCCGTCCTTGAGAACCTGGACCTGCATGCATGCTGGTTCCGCCGTCTCCAATACCATTGCGCAGAAGGCCCCCCCCTGCTTGGTTGCGCGGCCAGCCCCAGACCGCCTGGCACGCACGGCATTCACGTTGCGCTAGACGAACAGCACTTCAGATCCTGGGGACACCCAGGGTTGCTGGTCTCCTGTTCCAGGTCTCCATGTTGCTTATTGCATGTGGAAACCGGCCCCCGTTGTGTCACAGCATAAGACGTGCTTGATGTGCGTATGCCTCATATTCGTCGCCAGTGATGCAGCGGTGCAGAGTCCGCGCAGCAGCAGCAGAACCTGAGCGACACGGACTTGCGCTGAATTGCTGATCAATCAAGTGTTCCACGGGGTGAAATAGTGTATTCATCTCGGCAGCAAAAATCACGGGTGCACTTTGCAACTTGGTATAGCCGGTATGCTGACTCGTATGCGCGCCATCAACCACTCTGGGTATCCGGGCGGTATAATCCCATGCCTACACTACATAGGTAGCAGGTCCTTAATTTAGAAGCTCCAAGTCAGCAGTATTCCTGGTGGATACGTGTACAACCAACCCACTAGTGGACAGACATGTCTGGTGGATCCTGATCTGGGCCTCTCGGAATAAAGGGGACTATCAGCTAGGTTGACCCCTTTGAAACACTTGCTTGTATGTTATCCGGTCCTCTTGACCGCCCGACCTTGCATGGCCACAAGCCTGACTAAATCCGCAGCGCAGACAACCAGACAACCAGACAACCTAGAACCTCGCCTCCACCTTCTTCTCCGTGTCCTGCAGCGCCCATTCGCTCGCCTTCTCCTTGCTCCGCACCGCCCGCGCCTGCGCAGCCGTGAACCCCTTGGCCTCGGTGGCAGGGTTGTAGCCGAGGCCAGTAATCTTGCCCACCGCTGCGTCGTCCAGCTTTGGAGCCTCCCTCCCGTCCGCCCGCTTGTACACGGTCACGACGGCGGCGCCGCCGAGGCCGAGGTTGTGCTGCAGGCAGTACCTCGTGCCGGCGACGGCGCGGTTGTTGGCCCAGCCGCGCAGGTGCCACACGAGCTCGGCGCACTGCGCGATGCCCGTGGCGCCGAGCGGGTGGCCCTTTGAGATGAGCCCGCCCGAGGGGTTGATGACGATCTTGCCGCCGTAGGTGATGCCGCCCGCGCGCACCAGCTCGTGCGCCCTGCCCGGCTCCGACAGCCCCAGGAAGTCGATGGTGATCATCTCGTTGGCGCTGAAGCAGTCGTGCAGCTCGCACACGCTAAAGTCCGAGGGCCCCACGCCCGCCTCGGCCATGGCCTCGCGCGCCGCGCGCTGCGTCATCTCGCGGCCCATCAGGTCGATGGAGCTCCTCGAGAAGAGCGACGGCGCGTCCGTGGCGAGGCACTGCCCGGCGATCTGGACCGCCTGGTCCTTCAGGTGCGGCCGCGCGTCCAGGAACGCCTGCGAGACGAGCACCGCCGCGGCGCCGCCGTCCGACGTCGGGCAGCACTGCAGCTTGGTCAGGGGCTCGAAGATCATCGGGGCCTTCTGGATCTGCTCGAGCGTGTAGACGTCCTTGAACTGTGAGTATGGGTTGTTGACGCTGTGGGCATGGTTGACGCGCGCGATCTCGGCAAAGTCCTCCGGCTTTGCGCCGTACCTGTGGGCGGCTGTGAGCTGACTGATGGCCGTCTGGTAGGGTTATCAGCACGGCACTCACTTCTCCATGTACTCACGGCCAGCATTGCCGAACATCTGGGCTGCGCCTGGGGCGTTGGTCACGCCCCGGGTGGACGCCATCATCAGGCCCGAGGTCCCAGTGGGGTTCTCGCGGTCGTTGAAGAAGGTCTGCAGGCTGCCGGGCATCATCTTCTCGAAGCCGACCACCAGCACGCAATCAGCAGCGCCGCTGGAGACGTACTGTCTCCCGATGGCCAGCCCGGTGGAGCCGGTAGAGCAGTTGTTGTTGACATTGATGATGGGGATCTGCGTCATGCCAAACTGGTAGAAGACGCGCTGGCCACACGTCGAGTCTCCGTAGCAGTAGCAGGCGATGCCCTGTTCGACGTCGTCATAGTTTATTTTTGCGTCCAGCATGGCCTTTATGCCAGCCTCAAACCCAAGCTCTGTGTAGTCCACCTTGCCGCGGGGCTTGATGAACTTGGTCATGCCCACACCGAGCACGTAACATGGTTGCTTCTGCTTTGGGGCCATTGTGGATCCTGGGGCGGGTGGGCCTGGGTCAGTGACAAGAACGGGGGAATAACCAGTGCAACTGAGATTTGACGGGCAGGATGAGGCTGATATGTCCAGCACAGGTCAGGAGGCCGAGGTCAGCCCCAATGGCCTCGTTAGGCTATATGGCCCACGCTGGGGTCGTTGTGCCCGAGGACACCGAGGTACAAAGCTTGGGGGGTGTTGCGGGGATGCCACGGCGTGCCGAGGCACAATTCCCCACATCTACCATACACGTACTATGTAGTGTAGTGCCGCTCCCAAGAGACGTTGGCCTACCCCAAGATTGCCAAGCCGGATGCCTGTCACATCCCGATATCCGAGGAAAACCGTTCGTGGAGAGCCGCATGCCAACTAGCCATGCGCTGATCTAGCCCATTCGGTAATTGCTTGGCCGAGTATCTGCTCGGGCTCCTGTCCTTCAGCTATCTGCACCTGTTCCCAAGACATGCAACTAGACGCTGCATGCAAATCAATGGACAGCGATTCCGGTTCATCCGCCCACATCCAGGGCACAACGACACTGAGAAGCCGCCGAATCCCCTCTGGACTAAGACGATGAGTTTCTGGGGAAAGTCATCACTGGCACATGCAAGGAGAACCCGCCATTGGCGTCGTGATAAAAACAAAATGATATGAATATCCTGTTGCCAAGGCTGCTGGAGATAGCTAGGTGCAGAGTTGCGACACTATAAAAAAACTACAAACCATGTGGCAATACCAGTGGGCGACTGCCAGCCAGTAGGGCAACTGTAGTAACTGACTGTAGCACGTGGCTACAGCAGTGTGATGGCTAAGCACAGGCTTAATCAGCACACACCAGTATATAGACCAGACCCCACCAGTTAACTGCCCACAACACTACCACTTCCTCCATAGAGCGGATATACACAACCACCAACAACCCCGATCGTACTGCAATACGTGACCCAGCCAACACCCCGATAGTAAAAGCACTGATATATGGATTATTCAATTCTCTTAAATATATACCAAAATGTCTTCGGTGCTCACCTCATCTGTTGGAAAATGCAAGCGGCATGGCCTGAGATCCCCTTGTTGGCTCCCACCTCTCTGTGCATTTTTAGAGCTCAACATGATCACGAAGAACATTTTTACACATTACAAGGTTCGAAGCCTCTACCTATCTCGTCTCACAGATGGAAATGAATTTTGTACCGGTGTTATACCCCTGTAGGCGTTGCCGAATTCTGTGCCCTGCCATCTAAAGGCCCGGGCGTGGCTGGATATGAGGAGCCAAAAGCGCTGCAATACCACATTGAAGCCTTGCTCAAATGAGGACATTCTGTGCTTCCATGAACTTGCCAATCCTGCCTTGTGAAAGAGACACGACAATGTCCTGGCCAGGACGCATATAATCTGCCATGCCACTCAACCTATGTGTGATAGCAATGACGGTATGTCCCTTCGCAGTGAATTCCTCATGAATGGTCCGGCGCATAACAGACTCCGTAGCCTGGTCGAGTGATGATGTGGCTTCGTCAAGGAGGAGGATAGGTTTCACATGCGCCGAATGGTGCTGCGCTTCGGAGGACAAGTTACGGAGGACTTGAGCCTGCAGCATTGCCCGGCATAGCGCCAGTAGCTGTGACTGGCCTGTAGACATCGGCGGCAGAGACTCCATGGGGTTGCCCAATATCTGTGAATCATTTGTCTGGGTGCCCGCGGCAAAATGCTGCCACAAGGAGACCCGTTCAAGTGTTGCAATAATGCTTTCGTCTGTGAGGGAAGCCGAAGGCTGGATCAAACCTGGATCAGAAAAATACTCCTCAAGGAAACCGGTGGTGGTTCTCATAATGTAACACTTACATCAAGATTGAAGCGGAGACTGGCTTGGCCCAGGACGAATGAGTCTTGGGCGACGGTGATGAAGCACTGTTGCCGTACCAGAGCACGTGGTAATACACTCAGGTCAAGACCATCTACTCCGACTGTCCCGGAATCTGTATCCAAAAGACGGAGAAGGGTAAGCATCAGAGTGCTTTTTCCGCTGTGAAAACAATCAGACTTGGTACTAACGGGTCGTATAAACCAATTGGAAATCAGTCAGCTGATCTGAAACTTACCTCCCAGTTCGGCCGCACACAACTACGTGCTGGCCTGCCGAAACGCTCATCGTCACGTTACGCAAAGCAACCGCGTCTGGACTACACAGAGAGGTCAGTCTAGTCAATCGATCCGATTTTGATCCTGGCCTTACTTATACGAAACTGTAACATTGTCCAATTCCACTGATCCGGCTGATGGCCAAATACCATCGGGAATGTAATTCTCATGCGGCTTGTCCTCCTTTGGCGTCTCGGCCTCCAGATGCTTCAATCGGGAACTGACAGAGTATTAGCGAAAGCACTGTCGTCTGAACCTCGATAGCAAAGCCTTAGGGGAAAGACTATCGTGAATATGAAGGGAAGAAAAGAATCTTACATGGCACCGAGTGAGATCTCTAGATTTGTCCAAGACTCTACGAGCCCCAGAAGTGTCGCATTCGCAAGCAGAACAATGTTCAGTGCCATACCGATCTGGCCAGCAGTTGTCGTTCCCTTTAGAGCAAAAGCAAGAACAATCAAAGCTATCGCTATCCCAGATACGATCAAATCTAGGACAATGCCAAGCCACCTTTGTAAACAAAAGAGGACATATGACGGTTGTTGGCTCTTGTCCAGGTACAAGATGTTCTCGTCCTCGATCTGCTTCTCCCAACCAAAGGAGCGGATGGTTGAAACGCCTTCATTCTATTACCTGTTAGACTTGTAAAGTGAACAATAGATATAGAAATAAACCAAGGGGGAGGACTCCTCACCGACTCGAGGAAGCTTGCGTACACAGCTGCCTGGGACTCTAGCTCTAATAGGCGCAGCTGTCGGGATGTGCGCAAATATACTTTCTGGACCAAGTAAACGACAGCCACGCAGACGGGAAGCGAAAGTGACAAAAGCTTCTGCGCTGTCAACAGTAGGGAGACCTGAACGAGGAGTTTGAAGATTTCTAAACAATTGTGAGCCAGACCATTATACAGACAGTGATAGGATACCTACGGTTAAGAATTGACAGCATGGCTGGCGGAAGCTGCCTGTCTACGAGCTGTATGTCTTGAGTGAATCTAGGAAAATGTTAGCAATGACTACATGAGTTTCATTGATCCATGGCTTAAGACATACCTGTTGAGCGTGGCCCCTATTTCACTGATAGAGAAGAAAGATAGTGGGGCCCTGGTTCGAGTGAGTAACAGCATAGCCAGAGAAGGTAGAGCATGGGAAATACGAACCCAATAACTGTGGATAAAAGCTGGCGGTGCAGTGCAACCCCTGAGTCGGATGCAATCAGAATATGCGTGGACCTGCTGCCATGGTGAGTTGCGCCATAAGCGGAATCTGATCCAAGGAAGGACTGACAGCATCGATCCGTTTGTAGCAGTCCATGCTAGCAAAGACGCGATGAGGTAGCCGCCGATGTAGAACGACGTCTGATAGGCGGGCGCTGCTGTCCATTTCATCAACCAGTACTGCGGAAACGTGATGAAGAACGAATACAGCGCTGTGCAGGTCATGAGTATGAGGAAATTTCGGTAGCCGACGGCCTGGATGTAATAAGCTATTCCAGGAGGTCAGAGTTGTTACAACCAGGAGTGAGCGGAATGAGACGGTGATTGGACTTACAGTACAATGACAGGTCACCGGTTGCCCTGCTCAGGTCTGAAATGGCATCTGTCACTTTCAGAGTCTGATTTCGGATAGTGCTACCCAATTCCAGCTGCGCCTGAGGGTCCTTTTTCTCCAGCTGGGGGGTAATAGTATCTGTGCTTATACCCGAATCCTGAGCCAAATCTGCCCATTTCCCCTGATATTTGACGGAAGCATCGCTAAGAATGATCACCCAATCTGACAAGTGGAAGTAGGAGGCTAAGAAGGAACATGGTCAGTCTATTGTCTCAATTCTATCTCGAGAGTACGATGCGCTTACCAGTATTGGTAATCAAAAACACGGTTGTTCCCATCCTTCTCAACAGACCATTTATACCCAGAAGGTTTTCGACGATGGTATTTTGTGTGTTACCATCCAAGGCGCTAAATGGGTCGTCGAGAACAAGAATCTCGCAACGGGAGTACAAAGCACGGGCGAGTGCCTAGGTACTCGTTAGTATAGATGCCATCCAACTTTTGAAATGTAGACCTGATGGAACGCCCCGTGTAAGGCGACCTGATGAGCTTGGATAGTAAACAAGCATACAATAAGTTGACGTATCAGACAATCAGTTGCATTCAAGACTTACCACCCGCTGTCGCTGACCTCCAGAGAGATTAAATCCCCGGCTTCCAATCTGTGTATTTTCACCATTGGGGAACGTGAGGATGTCCTCGTTCAGACAGCACATCCTTATGACCTCTTGATACCATGTTGGGTTATCCGGCGAGAATCCGCGGATGGCTTCCTTGAGAGTACCACTTGGCAACCACGGCGATTGCGCACATAATCCTATGCGTTTTGAGGATACGGATATTGTCCCGTTAGTCGCCTGGATCTCGCCTATGAGTACCTTCGCTAAGACCGTCTTTCCGCTCCCTGTCGGCCCTGAACACATAGCTATAGAGCCCTTGCTGATCTCTAGGTTAATATTCTTGAGAATCAGGCTGTTCTTTGAGCTTCCTTCAATAGCAATATTCTCCATTTTTATCGCCAAAGAATTTTGATTGGCCATCCTGTTGTTGTTTATGATTAACAGTCGATCGTCCCGGCGGGGTGTCTGTAGGAGGTATTGTTGGATTCGCTCAAAGGCGGCCAGAGATCCGACAGCCTGTGGCACAATTGACATGACCATGTTGGCGGGGTGAGTGATCAGGCCAAGGAGGGCGGTAGTCGTGAAAGCTGTTTCGGTATCCAGAGAGGAGCCTCTTAAAGTTGTCAGTGCGGCGTACAGTATGAACGTGATAATTGGAGAGAATATTCCGAGAGCGTTTGCTGGAGAGATTTGTTAGATCAATGACACGTGCATACCTAGGTACTGAAAGACGTTATCAGGGCGCATACCGCTTGCGTTGTAGGCGACCATCATCCATCGCACCTTCTTAGCCGCCGCCAGCTCCCTTAGCCTCAGATTCTGGATCAGAGCCTCGGTATACGGTGTAGTACCCAGCATCTTCAGGCTCTTTATAGTAGCAAGCATCGAGGCCGTCATGGCTAGCCGGTTCTGGGTAGCAACACTCCAGCTCTTCTGTTTGCTCTGCAGATTCTTTGCCAAGTACCTACTCATTCTAGAGCAAACTGTCATACAATCAGCCATTCCAAGCATACAATAGACTTCAAAGCGTTGACACCTACAGAATATGATCACAAGTGGCACAGGACAAAGCCAGCCTACTTCCATGGCTAGCATTGCCATGCCCAGAATGACCTCTATTACCTGGGCCCAGGTCTCGTGGAAGAACCTCGCGCTCTGGCAGACATTCTCAGCATCAGTGCTTATCAATGTTACAGCTCTACCATCTTCGTAATTGGCAGATGGTTGGCTCAGGGATTTATTATTGATGAGACCGACGACCGCGCCTCGGATCATGACCTGAAGGCGATTCAAGCGATGCTGATACATGCCCTTTGATATCTGAAAGGATGGCACGTTAGCAACCTTGTTATTACTTCTGGTAAAGGTTTGGACGCCTTACCGCCAAGCCAAGGTAGACAACGACCGCCATCAAAATGACCGAATAACCCTTGTTGGGCGCCGTTTCTTCCAGTGGCGCATTTAAAGCGCGAATTGCGGTGCTAATGAGGATGGGCTGGGAATAGCGGAAGGAAATTAGTGAAAGGCGAGGGAGAACTGGCGCGAGGAAGTCCGGGAGCATGCTCGCAACCAGCACCTTGGGCAATGTTGCTCTATTGCTTGGTTTCGCTGTGAAATTGTCAGCTATAGTTATCGTCTGTAATATTGAAATGTAGATCTCGATTACCTCTCTGAGCCCAAGCAAGCAGAGACTTATGCCGCAGAGTCTTTGAAGAAATTCTGTGGTCAACAGGTGGTAAAGTGTCTTGAGTAAGGATTTCACGTCTTCCTTGGGCTAGTATAGGATTAATCCACCAGAAGAAAGTTCTGCTCAAGACACTGACCAGCTCTTCGGGGGAGTACTGTCGACGAGGGTCTCGAAGGACTTGCTTTTTCCCTCGGCTTTCAACCACCAGCAGAGCGAGCTTGATGCAAAGGTTGATAATGATCGGCCAAGACGACCAGAGTGACAGGTGAACATGATGGAAAGTAGAGCTGGTAAACAGGTCTGAACAGAATGTAGTAGCATCGCACAGTAAAGTGACGAGGAGATATATGATGGCAAGGTCAGACGGGCGAATAGAGCGTTCATGCTCAAAAAGCAGCAGGGGAAAGAGGCCGACGCATGCTGCAAGGGAAGTGATGGCGCCAAAGATGGGGACCACGGATTGCGAAGCTGCAGAAAATGCGTTGTTCAGAAGGATCACCCGTGTTGCTACCAAGGCAACGGCAAGAGTCTGTCGTCGACGGGTTAGCTTGCAACTCAATCAGCTCAGCACTGCCTACCATCGGTGGGCTTGTCGTCGTTGTTGCCTTCCCATTGCACGTACCAATTTGACTTGGCCCCGATGCTGGGGCACAAGCTTGGGAGTTCGTCCGTAAAGTCTCCATATCCGGAACGGAAGTATCGCAACAAAGAGTGTGGAAGACAAACTTGAAATAAGCCCAAGTACCTGTACAAGATACATGATTGACTCGAGAACTCCTATAATCTATACGAGTAGGGGGTTGTATACAAGTCGTGTTGATGAAAAGAAATCAGCGGACCAAGAGCGCACCAAGTCTGATGAGACGGTGTGGTCGACCCATGATTCCTTTTCATCAAAGTTGCCGGATTGAAGAGAACGCGTTTTAAAGTTGCCTGATATCGCGCAGGAGCTTGCTGTGCCGCTGGCGTGCGTGAAAACGATCGAGGCTAAACCCGTTCAAGGTCCTGCTTCCACAGACTGGACACAGAAGGCTTCACCAGCGGTGGGCATTATGCAAGCTGACAGTGAAGGCGTACGGAGGAACAGCCCAAAAAAAAGCGCCAAGGAGCAGGGGTCTGTGTTGGCAGGGTAGCAGGGGGGCTGCTATCAGGGTAAGACCCTAGCACCCCTTGGTGCTTTTGTGGGGGGGGCTGTTCCTCCGTTGTACTATGATGATATGGGTAAAAGCTCTTCCAGGCCGGGCGAGAGGAGCCAAAAAGCCAGGGGTATACTTTTTTCTATATGGTACCTGTGACGGCTGGGCTTTATATACTGCTTGGAAGTTCAAGTCCTCGACTTGAAATTCTGGTCCTTTGGCTGGCTGGTCTATTGTGCAAGCAGTCTCTAGATTTGTGTCAGTTCAGAGACTCTCCTAGTGCTCTATTCGCCTGAGTAGGGGATTAGGAAAAGCGGACAACCATCATACTGTTAAAACGATAAAGTGACAAAATTGCGAAATATCTAGTGACTATTTATAAAGGCTCGGGCTAGAATTCCAGCTATTTTGATTCTAAAATCTTTACTACTTGCCTCAAGGTTGAACTTATTTCATTTCAGGCTGCTGTATTTTTTATAAACCTTAATATTTTTAGACCATGGTACCAGTCTTGGTGCAGGTTACGATGAGATGTGAATCAATACCTACTTAACTAATTAGGTACCAGGTGCCTTGCTCGAACAGATACTTGAAATACGGGAGACTGTCGCACTGGTGTGAATATCTTCCATCCGATTCCATTGAATTTCAAAATGGCATTTCAGGGCCTTGCAGAGGTTTTAAAGAGCGCATCAGCTGCCGGGTCTTCTCCCTTCTTCCTGGTACTGCTAGCTTGAGCCATGCTGAGGTTCATCATTCCGCGGGCTAATCTGATCCTTTCTTCATCCATTTTGGATAAAAACAGCGAGGCATCCTTCGGCTGGCTCAGAGCTTGCCTCGCGCTAGCACCCGCGAGGAGTCGGTCGACTTCTGGATCCTCTCCGGTAACCCGCCGGACTGGTTTTGTTAGTCCTCTAATGACGCGGTCGGGGGGATATACATAAGGAGGTGGGCCTGTGTTGCGGTCCTTCACCGCAAGACCTTCTTTATATCCTGGAACGCCTTGGAAAAGTTCATTGGCTTTGGGATCTTCGTCTTCGTATCGCGTTGCTGGCACCTTCCGTTGTGGCCGCGTTACCCGTAAGCTCGCCTGCTCCAATTGCGTCTCGATATCCCTCCCGAGCGGTGAGGAAACCGATTCGCTTTCTGTTTCGTCTCTTTGATCACCAAAGTCAAACTTATACTTTGGTTTGACCGACTTGCCTCCCTGCCCAGCCGGCGATTTATCTTTTGACGCAGTGCCCTTGGCCCATGGCTTGGAAAGACGCATGATAACGGAAGTCGAGTCGGAATGTGGCGGACTCCGCACGTGTCTTGAGGGGGCTTACTTGTTAGAGGGAAGATTGAGGCTTTGGGGAAACTTCCTCGATGCGAGTTGAATTGTGACTGTGCATCTATGTTTGATATGGTGCGTGGTTGTGGTACTTTATTGGAAAATGTGCGTGCATCAATGCGGTCGGCAAATCCGGGATGTCATTTCAATACCAATCAACAGCACAAGTCCTATTTATAAGCCTCGGAATGAAAGGGGCTTCGTGGATTTGTGTATCTATTTCTGGAGGTGCAGAATGCCTTTATTCGTACCAATATCTCCAACCAAATTGTGATACCAGCGTCTTTGTTCTTCTATATTTAAGCCTACGTATTTCTTTGAGGACTTCTCCCTCCCGTCCCCGCCAAGGGATCATTTCCCTTTGGTTTGCCGGGTTCCTTAGACACGAGGTTGCAAGCATCCTTGCTACAGAGCGGGCCGTCCGCCAGTATTGAACAGCAAGTCCCCTCAAGACAAACGCTAGAGGGTCGCCATTTTTCAAGATCCCATGACGCCTCGACAATGAACGGCGACCTGCACCGCCAATACCATACTGCTGTCGGACCCCAGACACCTTGCTCTTTGTATTCTTTGGCGTTCATTGGCTTAGGTATACCAAGAACGCTTGTGATCAAGAGGCCAATGATCGGGATGACCACCGTAAAAATGGCGACCATGGTTGCGAGGACGAGAATCGGCCAAGAGGGTGCGACTGTGTAGGCGTAGTAATGGATCGCGGGAATTTATATTCAGATTGGCCTTCACATCAAACATGCACCCATAATAAACATGGTAATGTTGTTTCGGGGTTACGGTATCGATCGTTATGGCGACTTGACATCTAGTCCGCGGAGCAGTGATTAGGCTCTGGATCATCGTGGCGTTAATTTCGATTCGGAATTACTGACAGGTTGAAATCAGTATCATCGCAAATCTTCCGTCTTCAAAGCCGACGTTCCGATGGCTCGCGTGCTCGGCTCGTCGTTTGAATGCATCAACGAAGAATCGGGTCCAATGGAAACGGAATTACTAGCTCTGGTGGATGCGCTGTGCATGCGACGTTGTTGTGAGCAGTCGCGGAGACTCTGCACTCTGCCACGGCAAAAGGGGAATCTTAGCTTTGTATAGGAGCATCAAAAACCGCGGACGATTCGGGAGTTTAATTATCATCAAAGTCTATTTGATGAGAACATTTCGGTTGGGGAAAAAATAGAACGCCTGAATCATGCCGGGGGCGGTGGTAAAGCTTGATGGGCACTGGAGAGCCTTCTACGTTGGTTTCATGCAGGGATTTCTGGCAACCGACGCATCACACAACTTCGACAATCGGAAGACGAATTGGCAACATCTCAATGACTTCGCGTGGTACGAAGGGCCTCTTCCCTTGGCTTGGATATTTTGGGACTGGCTTTGTCACTCTGATCTCATATTCATATCCCAAGGGCTTATAATTGCCTAGGTAACATGAAAGTCGGGGCTCAAGGGAAGCAATACTCTCTGCAGCTCGGAAAATAAATTACAGCTCTGGCCCTCCCAGATCGCTTGTCAAGATGCACTGGCAACACCTATCAATACATGTAAGCACCGCATTGGTCCGCGCCTTACTGCACCTTGATCGCAACCTTGCCGAAGTGTTTCTTGTCCCACATGTACTGATATGCTTCCTTTGCCTGCTCCATGGTGAACACCTTCTTGTCAAGGACAGGATGGATGTTGTTCGCCTCGATCGCCGCGACCATATCCTCAAGCTGCTGTTTGCTCCCAACATAGACACCTCGGAACGTGCAGATGTGGGTCAGCGCGTCGAGAGCGGACACGGACGCCTTCACACCGCCCAGAAAGCCGATGATGGAGATGACGCCCTCCATCTTGATCGCCTGCACACTCTGCTCGAGCGTGCCGCCGCCACCGACCTCGATAATGTGGTCCACGCCAGCACCACCTGGTGTCAGTTGCTTGGCCGTGGTGCCCCAGTTCGGGTCCTGCTTGTAGTTGATGACGTGGTCGGCGCCCAGCTTCTTCAAGGTCTCGAGCTTGTCGGCCGAGGATGAGGTGGCGATCACCCTGGCGCCGGCAGCCTTGGCAAACTGCAGGGCAAAGATGCTGACGCCGCCCGTGCCCTGGACGAGGACCCACTGGCCGGGCAGGAGGGCCTTCAGGCCGTAGAGGGCGTTCCACGCCGTGAGGCCGGCGCACGTGAGGGTCGCCGTCTCGAGGGGGTTGAGGTTGCTTGGGGCACGGGCGAGGCCCATCTCGTTGAAGACGGCGTACTCTCGTAGCGTGCCATCCACGGCACCACCCAGACCAGTCGCTGAGGCGTAAATGTCAACAGGGCCATACTGGTGGCCCTGGTTGAAGAGCGTCACGACCTTGTCGCCAGGCTTGAACCGGGTGACCCTGCCTCCGACCTCAACAACCTCGCCGGCGCCGTCCGACAGGGCTGCAACTGGGGGATTGATGGGGAAGGGGTACATGCCCTAGTCGGTGCCATCAGTGCTGCTGTCTGACATGCATTTGAGGTGACAAATACATAGTAATATTGTTCGGAATAAGCTTACCTTGGGAATAATCAGGTCACGGTAGTTGAGCGATGCTCCCTGGATCTTGACCACGACGTCATTCTCGCCCACCTTTGGCAACTTCGCCTCACCAAACTCGAGGCCGTCGAAGCCCTTGTTGGTGCCGGTAACTGTCCACTGTCTCACAGTTGATGGTGCCATTTCGTGGGAACCGCAGAGATCGAGATTGCGTGATTTCAGCTGGCTTGGTGGTCTCCAAAGAATGGCTTGTTGGGGGGGGGGTGTGAGAAGAAGAGATGTCGAGAAGTACCACGCTGGTGTTATGTGCTCGCAGATGGACGTACAGGGACTATATATGCCACGAGTTAGCCCTGATTTGTCAGTCCCAAGAAGGCAAGCTTTCTCGAGAAGCATCTGGCATCTGGCATCGGGACCCACTCATTCCTGCGGCTAAGGCCTGCAATGGTGACATCGACGGAGCCACAATGCACTCACACCTGGATTGAATCCTCATCGGCAAGTGCCGATCCCTGCTGCTGCATAACCGTATCAGCGCCATGTATACCATTTGTCTATTCAGCCCCATGGTTACACGACGGGGACGCCTAACATGTTGAATATATGCATGTAACACCCCACAGCATCCAAGCTACCTTCATTTCATTTTTGAGTCTCTTGTTTGGGAACCTGAAAAGACTTACAGATTCAGACAGCAGCCTCTGGTACAGTTCACTGGAAAGTTCGCGCTAGAACTAGGCCCACAGGTGTGTGCTGGGCTGAGGTTACAAGAGAGCAGCGTCATTGACCTTGCAGAGAACCACATTTCAATCCATAGTTACCGGACTCGGAGTAAATCAGCCGTTGAACGGAGATCGGCCATCACAGGTCGGACTTACACCTAGCCAGGAACAAGTCATCCGAATGGCGGGACATGGCAAGAGATAAATAATCGAAATAGGTAGATAATCCCAGCAGACTTACAAGTGGCTGCATGGCCAGCCAGCCGGCGCAGCCAGCCTGTCACATTACGAGGAGATTAATAATAAGCCAACACATTGATTGGCCGGAAGAAGGGTAGGTGAATATTTTGGCCGAGGACATGCGAGTATTAGAAAGCCAGGAAGAACCAGATAGTCCGCGAATCTTTTAATTATTACGTCATACGTCAAACTCCAGTACCGCGGTTCAATGACTCGCGATCCGAACGGCCAAGCTTGCCGAATCAGGCCTGGGGTTGGTTTGGGTTGTGGTTCTCCGCGACTTTGAGCTTGACATACTAATAATGGCTGGTTCCTAATGGCTGAGCCTCCGCAGCTCTATGGAGTTCTCCGCAGCTCTTGGCGGTATTTCAAATACCCCTTCATGGTGTATTGTTCAAGAAATTACACTGTCATTATGTCACTTGAGAATACCGTCACCTTCCGCTGATGCATGTAGCCTCTGGCGAGATGGTGCAGTCACCCTACACACCAACGATATTGAACTAAAATATTATGGCAAATTTGAATGGTCGATCAATGGCTCTTGCTCCAAGTCTAAGTAGCGGACAAATTCCCCTAAACTTATTCATCCTATCATTGATTCGGACAGTATAGTAAAACCGGCGAAGGCGATGTCTCTCAAGAGTGCCAGCTCGTAAATACAAGGCGATATCTAGGTAATCCTTTTATGTTCTAGCCTAAATACATTCCAAAAGATCTCTGGTGATTCGATCTAGTACGCCGTGGGATTTACGAGGAGACCTCGACCTGGCTGGTGATCTTCATACGCCTGATATACAATTATACTCCAAGGCCGCTAAAGAACCATGTTAACATTTTACCTATATGGATGAGTAGCGATTTACGCTAATTCTTGATTAAAGTGACCCGTAAACTGTAAAGTGTGACCGGGGGCGTGTGCTTTAAGATTGGCTCAGGTTTAGTGCTGGTGCTCGGCTCCTCTGCGACTGATAATAGAACGGGGTTCACAGCTGACAACCTGGCTGTGAGCTTGGGTTCTATGGATATTGTGGAACATCTGCTTTCAGGGGGTCATCCGAACATGAGAGGCCGTAATAACGGCTAACTATAGCCCGCTAATATCCGGCTATATACCGCTGCTACCAGTCGTAACTATTGAATAAAGTATACAGATGTGGCAATAGTAGTGTGCAACAGCACATTGGTGGGCTATCGCTACAGCCACCGTACTGTAGCCAGAGGGCGTAGTTGCTTACTAAGCAACTACCACCCACTATATAGACCCGAGATAGCTAGCGGGCTACGCCCACTGCACTCACTACTCGAAAGACAGAGAGAAATACAAGAACAACACCCTACTCGTATTATAATACATAACCCATCCAACACTAATCAGTAGTTGCAAGAGCAACCACAGATTAGCAAGAATTAAAGAGACAGATAATTACTGCTTTAACAGTAGCTATACTAACAGTACTAACGGCATCACTCCTTAAGAAGAAGAGGGCTCTACATACATAACGCTATACTTTACCTTCATCCCATATGCATCCACCACACCCTGAGTATTATCAGAAAGTAACCACAAAATGCATAAGGCTACATAATATTACCAACCCACAGCTACTCTTAAAGATAACGCTAAAGATATCACCACTTCAGCACCCATTAGCAACTACCCCGGCAATCCAAGACCGCGAGACTCTCTGCTCATGTGCTTACCCCCCCGTGATCGCACAGGTTCCGGCCCGGCGTACTTCTTCGCCATCGTG
This sequence comes from Stenocarpella maydis, assembly GCA_002270565.1. Classification (NCBI taxonomy): domain Eukaryota; kingdom Fungi; phylum Ascomycota; class Sordariomycetes; order Diaporthales; family Diaporthaceae; genus Stenocarpella; species Stenocarpella maydis. The sequence goes on along the minus strand of NQMI01000027.1, from coordinate 124,875 downwards.
GAGCACCTCGTCGCGGCCGCGACGCGCCTGGGGCTCCCGGAGGAGCAGGCGACGCGCCTGGCCAAGCAGACGTGCTTCGGCGCCGGAAAGACCATGCTCGAGTCGGCCGACCCGCCCGCGCAGCTGCGCAAGAACGTCACCAGCCCCAACGGCACCACCCAGGCCGCCCTCGAGAGCTTCGAGGCGTCCGGCCTGGCGGGCATTGTCGACAAGGCCGTCGAGGCCGCCACCAAGAGGGGCGAGGAGCTCGGGAGGACGCTCGCCGAGTCGTAGGGGCCGGCCGCCATTCTTTCCGGCAATGGCTTGTACCACACGGACTGCTGTGTTGCGATAATTGGCCTGAGAATTGCAAATGGGTCGTCGTGTCACAATACCAGTGTTTACCGCTCAGGCAATTCATACTGCTGCGGTCTGGGTTATGCAAGACAGTATTTGGTGACGCCATTCAAAAGTCTGGGATTGGACCTTGACACGATCCTGAACGCCTGGGCTGATGATTGCTAAACTCTTGACCGACCGCTGGCCCTTCATATTTTGTTACAAGTGAGGAAGGAAACCCCCCGAAAACACCAACTCCTCCTTCTCTGGCCATCTCAACTCCCTGGTCCTCGACTCCCCAACCTTTTCATCTCGTAAAGAATGCCCTTGAAGACAGACATTATCGGAAAACAAACGAAAGCTATCAACCAGTAGAACAGTATGGAATATTGCCGCCTTCCCATGTGTTTGGTATCGTATTTTTGACATTAAACCCTAGCCTCCAGCTCGATTCAGATAATCTCGTGCCCTTTGCGCCACAGCCCTCTCATCTCTCCCTCGGCGATTCGGTGGCATACTAAAGTTTATCCGTGGTGATGTTTAGAACAGGAGTTCGGGAAACCAAGTCGTCGGATTTATGGCCGTCCACTCGAGCCAGAGGCCTCTTAAAATACAGAAGCCAGCAGGTTGAGGGCATCACTAGGAGTAGCGTAGAAGGCCAATGCAATGATAACATATAGACCGAAAAGCATGGCTCCCTCAAGGTAGTTCGATTTACCGTCCTGAACAACGTAGGTGACGATGAGAACAGAAATAAAGAACGAGACCGTTTCGACTATAGGTGCGCAAGTAGTGTAAGCCACAGGACCCACAAAATGTGCCGGATAGCCGGAGGGACAATATCATAACCACTTACACGTCTCGAATTGGAAGTCCATTGGACGATCGATGGCCCAACCTAGTAGAACAAGGAATGGCGTAACGAGGAGGGCGATTTGTACGCTTGATCCAACGGCAACTCCCATAGCCTGGATCAAAATGTGAGTGTCACAATTTAGGGAACGTGGGGGAGGCGTTGAGCCGCATTGGAACCTACCAGGTCCATTTTATCCTTGATGGCAACAACACAGGCCGTGACGTGCTCCGCAGCATTGCCAACAATCGGAATGAGAATGAGACCAATGAAGTTCTTGCTGACTGCGCCAGTCTCGACAATGGGATCGATCGCGTCGACGAGGTAGTCGGCGCAGAATGAAATAACAATGGTCGTGATGATAAGGATTGCCGCTGCAGACCAAGCGCTCATGGAGTCGTTCGCTTCCTCCTCCTCCTCTTCCTCTTCGTCCGTCTCTGGCACTTCGGGGTTGAACAGGTTCTTATGCGTCCTCAACTGGAAGAACAAGTACATGCAGTAGAGAAGCAACAAGATGATGGCTGTCCCGCGTGAGAGGATCAACACGCTCTTGTGGGCGGAAGCCTTGTCCTTGTCATCCTGGAGGACCATAAACAGCGTAGCAGGGATGACCAGTGACGCCGAGGACAGAGTCATCAGTGAGCAGGCAGTCTGGGCAGTGCCGGAAGCAAACTTTTGCTCAGTGCCATTGCCATTTGCATCTCGCATGTTAAAGATACCACCAAGGAAGAAGCACATGCCCATGACTAACAACAGGTTCGAGAGGATAGACCCCAGCATGGAGGACTTGACCACCTCGATCTGGTTGTTCTGCAGAGCAATGATACTCACCTGAGACACATTAGTTGAGGTGAGCCCAGGAGCATTGCGAGGAGGCAGTACTCACGATAAGCTCGACGGCATTACCAAATGTGGCATTGAGCAGGCCGCCGAGAGTCTCGCCCAGCTTGGACGAGATTTCCTCAGTGGCGAAGGACAGGATGGCGGCGAGAGGCACGATGGCGAAGAAGTTGAGGGTGAAGACGAGTGTGGGGCTCCACTCGGACACACCGGCAACGATGCCGAGTGGAACGAAGAACAACAGGACATTGATATAATCTGCAAGGACAATGAGAATACGGTTGTGGCCGGGAGACGGGCCGGGGCTGCGGCCTCGTCCGGACCGGAGCTGCGGGGCGTGAGGCACTTACTACTGAGCAATGTGATCTTGAGGACGTTCCAGACATGTACGGGCCAGCTCACAAAGGGGTTTGGGCTGTCCAACCCCGGCGTGTGTTTCCCGAGGAAGACCTGGCCCCAGAAGCCGCGACCATTGGAGTGGGACGAGCCGCCGCCGTTGGCGATCAAGGGCGTGTTTTCATTGACGTGACTCTGGCCCTGGTCGTCGGCAGAGCCGTTTCCAGTCCTGTCGATTTTAAAACTGGGCCGCATTCTCTTTAATTGTTCTCGGAAGTTGACGTTTGCTATTTTGCGGCGCACCGCATCGTCAGCGATTTAACTTTGCAAGGCAACCGTACGTTCCGAAACGCTTCGCTTCAGGATGAAGGTGGTGCGTCTACGAGGCAAGCAAGGAGCTTAGACCACGTGTGTATAGTATAGGGTACTGATGATGGCTGGAGGGATGTTCCGGCATGAAGCTACTCGGCAAAGGCTGGCTGACAATGGGAGAATGGGATGGGACTGGGGCGTGTTGGACGGACGGATCTGTGAGAGGGTGGCCGGAAAGGGAAGGGATTATGTGCGATGCAGCTAGCGACAGGGAAGGGGACGGCGCAGACGATTGAGGGAATACAGTCAGGTTGGGCCGCGTCAACGCGTTGCTGAAAAGTACTCACAAACCATTGTCGTGGGGTGCCAGCGTGATGCGAGACTGGCAAGGCGCACAGCCGGGTTGACCCAAGATTCACCCAAGAGCACGTGTAAGGGCGGGGGCGAATATACCAAGACCAAGCTGTCAAAGCTTCAAGACCCAGAGCTCTCGGCAGGACTCAGAAGGATGCAGTGTAGGAGGATAAGCCTAGTCGTCGATGGCTGGTGAGCAAGCAATAAGGAAGGCGCTGATGGCGGATAAGAGAAGAGGGTGGGGACCCAGACGGAGGATATGGCTAAAGGTTCTCGGAGGCTAGCAGGGCGATGCCGTGGCAGGCGGAGCGAGAAAGAGATCGTGGTGATGACGGATGGCTCATGTATTAGCTTGGCTGTGGCTGGAACGCCAGTGGGTTCCTAAACCAGAGAGATGTGGTGGTTTGGGCTGGTTTCGTCCGAACTCTACCTAGGTAGATTGAGGTGGATGGTAATAAATCGAAGGAAGAGGGCCGAAAGCGAAAGGGGACGGACCACACATAAGGGAGGGAGATGATATGAGGGTGTCGGGATGGTGGGAGAGGGAGTGCAGAGGGAGAACTTGTCAAGTGCCTGATACCAATTAGACTAGGCATCTGCCTAGGTTCCAAGGAGGTAGGCAATGTAGAGCCAACAAAAGAACTACGTCAGTCAGATGGTGGCCAACGCACCTACCTAGGCGAGGTACGTAGCGTACTAGAACAGAAACAGGGCCCTCCTATCCAGGTATTCTTTTTCTCTCTCTGAGCGGCTCTCTCTTTCTCTTTCTGCTGCTGCTGGCTCCGGTCGCTCGGACGGTGGCCTGGCTTGGCGGGTTCTGTTCTGTTGTTGGGTCGAGGCAATATCACCCAAGCAAGCTTCCACGCCACCCTGCGGCGATTTTTTGTGGAGCGTGCACCTTGTGCTGCGATTGAAACGGGCCTGATGCTTGTCTGAGATTTCTGGGCAAGCATCCGAGTCAAGCAAGCAGTCAAGATGGCCTCGAGCTTTGGCGCGCCTGGGCAACCGGGGGGTTAGCTTGGCCGTTGCTTTGGAGGCAGCTGGGCAGGCGGCGGCGTCAGATTGGCCAATGCTGGCCTGCTCTTGCTCTGGTGGGGAGCTCTCCCCAAGGCAGGTAGCTTCAGTGTCCCGACGTGCAGCTGAGCTGCAGTGCGACTATCACTTCTCACTTTTGACCCGACCATTCCAGGTCGATGTTGCTTGGCGCCCTACCTACCTAGTGGGCGGCCTCCCGATGCCTACTCCAGGCACGGAGTAGTTCTCGTTCCACTGCATAGTGCCAACGACATCAGCAGACCAGCGCCGCGACCGTGGCCTCTTTCACCCCAATAACCGACAGCCCTCTTCCTCGACGACAGGCATTCGCCAGCCTATACCGACTGCAGAAAATGCAGTGACACTCGCTCAGCACACTGACTCGTCCTTCGTCAGGTCGAAACGAGACGCGCCCTCTTTCCTCCGCCCCCAACCAGGGCTCTGACGACTCCTGCGGCCCCCCTTGAAACCATGACCGGGGACGATGAAGACCCCGTATATCCTCAATACTGCTTCCACCTTTCTCCCACAATCAATAGGTTCTGTCCTCTGAGGTCCAGCAGCATCGAAAGCCTCACCATACATCCGGGCTTCGCAGGTGCGCCCATCACAACCTTCGCGCCGCGTCTTTCGCCCGCCCTAATCCTCCTCTCGCAGGCCAAGATGTATTCTTCCACAGGAACCTCCCGCTACGTTGGGTCCGTATCGCTGGCATGGTGGTTGCCCTTGACGAATTCCCCCACCGGCGCATCTACGTGGTTGACGACAGTGACGGGTTGTGCATTGAGTGCGTCGTTGATCTACCGAAACCCAACTCGCACGGCCCCGCGACGGCCACCCCACCACCTGTCCCGAAATATGTCGATGTCGGCACCGTCGTGGATGTTAAGGGCGGCCTGGCCTTGTTTAGGGGAAATAAGCAGATTAAGGTCGAGAATATGACAGTCCTCCGCTCGACAGATGAGGAGGTGGTCTTGTGGGAGAAAGCTAGGCAGTTCCGAGGCGACGTGCTGGACAAGCCTTGGAAACTAACTGACAGGGAGATCAGGAGGTGTCGTAAGGAGGCAGAGAGGCAAGACTGATAGTCCTTTGCCATGGACACCCCTTGTCTCTTGAACCTCGATGCGCTTTCGCTGCGACAACTACCTCGCCTACGTCTAGGCCTCTACTGCTGGCTTGCGACTGCCAAAAACGATACAACCGCTACACCGCGACGCAGCGGTCCGGACTCAGCTTTATGAAGCTCTCACCGAGCACTCGAGGAGACGTCCAGAGGTTGTCCAGCTGACACCTACCTGAGTATGATGATACCCCGTGTATATCCGTCTTGAAGTTGCCCTACGCTCAACCATGTTGGCACTTGGCAAGAAGTTGTACGTCGATACCCGGCCTTGGTGGTACAAGTTATCCCGCCATAGGTGCTAGGCAAGGCGGACTGGATCAAAGACAAACCTAGGCCGGTATCCAGCAGTGTCTCACCCTTGCACAGCGTATCGCGCATGAGTGCGGCACAGGATCTAGGGCATGCTATTTTCGGCACACTCCAAGCATGACTGACCTTCATGGCCGCCTGGAGGGCCTCAGGAAGCGCACAACAACCATTTGAGGATGGCACTCCGGATCGTAGTAGCCTTTTGAGGGTGCTCCTGCACGACAGCCACCTGACGGTTCGGGACCACGATATAACGAGCCGTCGGATCCGGCAAAGAGTCGAGGCTAGCGGATGTAGCCTCGGCCAAATCAATGCATCCAACTAAATGTTCCCGATTTAGCAGGGTCTACAGCGCTCATGGCGTTGCGTTGGTGGGGCCGTGGACCGTCGTAGCGGGCTGACGGTGTATCACCAGGATCGTGAATGGTTTACTCTTTGCGCCTCACCGTCCGCCTTGGAAACCCTGGACGAGGCTGCGGTGCACGATGTCACGGCTGCCTGATTACATCGACGCCAAAGCACCTTGCAGCACCGCGTTGGGCTTTTTGCTCAATGGCTGTAGCTTGATGCCGCAGGCTCTGGCCCATGCACGACGCCCAATAGATGTACTTCGAAGCATAATCGCCCATCTCCTAGCATTTGTTCAGGGGAGTGTGCCAAATTTCAAAATCTCCACGAACCGCCGATCCAGAGCCTCTTCAGAGGGACTTGGATCAGAAATCCCACTTTTTTGCATAACCCCGTTTCACCAATACATAATTTCGACAAGCTTTGCCTCGGCCCGTGGTGCTGCCAAAAATGGGATGGATATACGCTGTCCCCACGGCACTGGCGGGCAGGGCAATCAGTTTCGGGGCCTGTCAAGATCGCTTGGCATGCTTTCCGGACCCAAGGGCCAGCGCAGTAGGACCCCTCAGGCCTGCCGCGCCGCAAGGCACTCCAAGGCACTGCGGGACCTGGCCGAATACATAATACGTATGTAGGTGCACATGTGGCCCCCAGGTTTATGTATGTTATGTGTTGTTTGCAACCCTCCCTGAACCACGTGGAATGCTCGTGCCTGCAACCAGGGTTCTACAGAATCCTCATGCCGGTACTAGGTCGATAGCACTGCAGACGCCGCAGCCTTGCTGCGGGTGAGGATCGGAGAAGGCAGTTGGAAGAAGGCTCCCCAAGTTTGATATCCGCTGGCAATCCAGACCCAGCCGCCCCTCGAACGCTTATCCTAACTAAACCCCTTGCGCTAGACTCGCTAGTCCAACATCGGTCCAGAATAGGTTTTTCCCCCGTTGGCGTGCGGTCATTATGTGCTAAAAAAGAACTGCGGCAGTTGTTATTGAACTACCCTTCAGCATCCCAACACTCAGGTACCCCAGCGCCCTGGGAATCCCTCCGATACGTGACATCACATGCAGACAGGCAATGCAACTCGAAACAGCGGGCGCTAGAGGGCTCAGAAAGGGCCTGTTGGTAGTTAGGGTTCAGCAGGGCCACCACCGAGAGGAAGGGGGTACCCGTGCAACGTGGGGAGGGGCAGTATGCGATTGTTAAGCGTAAGGCGGCACTTCGGCCAGATTTCCAAAGCCACAAGGCGGCGCGAACACTACTATGTTAGGGCGGTGGAAGCAGGGAGGGGAGGGGAATCCAAAAAATCGACGGCTCTGCTAGGCGAGGCTAGAAGTTCGGCAGAGCCGTTCTAGAAGTTCGGGACGCGAGGGAACAAGCTACGGGAATGGCTGCGCGATCTCGAGGCCTAGGCTTCTGGCCTGGGCACCACCCGATGGCTTGGGAGCGCCGTGGGGTGGATGGCAGCAAGATGCATCTGTGTTCGGAAGGATGACAGACTGACTGCTGGGAACCCGAGGTGCAAAGACCGACAGTAGAGTAGGATGAATAGCAGGATCGGGCAATTCCGGCCGAGGGCCACGGCTCAGGGTGCCGTGGATCCCGAGATGTCATCTATCATCTTACTATACGGTCTGTACCTGGATCATCATGGTGAAAAGGAGAGATGGATTGTGCGGTGCTCTGTAGATGAGCTGAGCGCAACAAAGGTCAGGTGTGTCCTGCCAGCCTCAAAGCATGGGGTACTCTGCCTACCTAGGTTGACAAGTCGCAATCCGGATCTTCAATACCTCCTTACCATATAACCATAGTAAGAGATATTGGCCCTGCCTATCTTAGCTAGGTAATCCCGGTTTTATTTTCCTCTCTTCCTGAAGTTCCTACCCTCTTGTACGGAGAAGCCAGAAAAGAGATGTAGCTGCGGGCCCAGCGCTGGGTTGGCAGGCTGGCTACATTCTTAGCACCTCCGAAAGTGGGGCCCGTACTCATCCTGTCATCCATCATACTGTGACGGATGGCGATCAACGACGAAGGATGAATAGGGCCAGGCTCGGAGGATTCATAGTCTCACGTTCTCGCCTGGGATTTGCGCCCTGACAGTCTTGGAAAGCGGGTTTGGGTTCCTGGCTGCCGGGTCTCGTTACTTTCGTCTTATTTGTCACTGTGGTGGGTGCGCAGAACCGGGCAGGCAGTTTGGAAATTGAAGAGACTGAGAGAGCCGAGCAAGTTCAAGAGGTTCCAAGGTTGTGCGCCAGCAGCGCAGAGGAGGAGGGGCTTGAGGGCCTGGAGGGCCTGGAGGGAGAGTCCAGATGTCACTGGGCTTGGAGGCAACTAGACCCCGCATCCCGGACCCTGTTCCCGCAGCGAGCTGGGCTGGGCTGGGCTGGGCTGTAAAGCAAGCTCAAGCCGGAACCACCACCTTCTGGGCCTAGCACTGCAAAAGCACGGGCAGCAGGAGGAACAAGGTTGGCATCGGCAAAGTTTGAGGGGCGAGTTTGGGGGTGTAATGGCTGCTCGTCATTGGAAAAAGAAGTCCATCTTCAGACGGACTAGTCAATCAGTCAGAACTGGCCAACCTGCCTGCCGCACTTTGTCGAACCGTGGTTTTGCAGCCGCACCAGTCACATCTATCTCTGCTGGGCCTGCAGTATTAAACAGGCACAGCGTACTCTTGCAGACTATTATTATCATATACATACAGTATTGGAACCTGTGTGAGAGCCAGAGCAGATCCAGAGCAGATCCAGAGCAGATCCAGAATCAGATCCAGGATCAGATCCAGGGGTTCCCAATTCTCCCCCCCGTTTACTCATACCTACCTAGGTAGGTAATCCAGCATCTATCCCAACCCGACCACCACTAGGTACTTTCCTAGCTACCTAGGTATGTACTAGAAAGAGAGACATACATCTCCAGCCAACCCACAGTCGCGGCCTATCGCCTTATGTACCCTGTGCCCTCCTTGTGTCCCCTGACTCGACCAGTCAGAGTCCACCCCCCGAAGCAGTCCCGGGTACCTGGGTAGATACCTAGGTACCTAGCTAGGTACTGTACGTAGCACAGCAAGACTACTGTTGGTTACGGCAGAGTAGTGTAGTACCTGAACTGGGGCCCCCTTCCGCCCTGCGAGTTCTGCTCGGTGCTTGCTTGCTTGTTTGCTTCCCGCTTGTCCTCTCTGCCTGCCCTCGCCTCTTGCCGTTCGCCGCCCGCGTACCCGCCCTGAACCTGGACCTGGACCTTTTACCTCATCAGACTCTGCAGCTTGTCTATTGGCATCCTCCATTCCTCTTCCACCGCTCTCCCCATTCGGTCTGTCAGTCAGCGTGTTCTCCTGTAGGCACGACTGGCCATCCTCATTATTTCCCCCATATCATATTTACAGACCTGCAGCCCAGCCTGCCCGGTCCATTATCATCCTGTCATCTCCCGCCCTCTCGCATCAATCTCTCTCCCCACCCACCACCACCCAGCCATTCGCTGGCTGCGGCTACAATTGCTCCTTTCCCGCATCGACAAACGCCGCCCTGCTCGCCTCCACCAGCCAGGATTCAATCACCAACCCGACTACCTATCTATTCTGCCTGGTCTGACCTGACCTGACCAGACCGGCCAGCCCTGCCAGCCCTGCCAGCCACCCGGCGACTTGTCTGCTCTCCTTGCCGAACTTGCTTACGCAGTGCTATCGAGTGGTGCCCAGTATTGTCTTGTGATACGTCAGGGACAAGGCGAGTCAACCGGCTCTCACAACCACGAGGTACAACTCCAGCCGGTATCCACCTCGCAGGCAACCTCACCGACTGAGCGGCGTCGCTGCAGACACACGAGCCGACGTCTGCCACGATCCCCACGATAACACAGCAATCGTCACCTGTCGACTGTCAACTGTTAACTTCTCCCTCGCCACGCCCTCCATCGCCAAACACCATCCTCGACTCCTTCAAAGGACAGCTATTCTAGACCAGATCCATCTCCACCCTGCCATCTTCAACCACCTGCTTCTCTGTCTGTCCGTCTGTCCGTCCATCCTACGCCCCCCTCCCCCAAAACGAACAAAGCCAAGTCGAATCAAAGCCGCTCGACCTGGGTTATCCGTCTGGACCAACGAACCGACTGAAATGTCTACGGTTGAACCATAACTCAATCATTCCGAGTTCGAGAGCCAGGGCGGTCGCTCCAATGGGTAACAGCCAGGGCAAACCCGTCGAGTTTGACGGAGAAGGTGCTTATCACTCCGTTCCAAACCACCCCCCCCCCAAAACTCCCACCCCGATATTGCTTCGGCACTTTGTCTGGACCGCTCGTCGTCGCATTGTTGTTGCACGTCTGACTGACAGCCTCTCTTTGTTCCGGCACGACAGTGAACCTCAACCACTTTCGACTGCTTCGAGTCGTCGGCCGAGGAGCCTTTGGCAAAGTACGCATCGTCGAACGGAAAGACACCAATCTCTCGTTTGCCTTGAAGTATATACGCAAAGATGAAGGTGCGCAGATCGACCCAGAACAAAACGGTTTCTGCTACCGCCATGGCCGCTGACATCCTAGACATCTCACAGTTGTCCGGTCCGAAAGCGTACGGAATATCATACGAGAGCGCCGCATGCTCGAGCACGTTAATCACCCATTCATCTGCAATTTGCGGTACAGCTTTCAGGATATAGAGTACATGTGCGTCCTCCGCCACAGCTTCTGACCCCAGACCGCGTTCTTGATACTTATGCCCACCCTAGGTACCTTGTCGTCGATCTCATGAGCGGTGGCGACCTCCGATTTCACATCTCCAGGAAGACCTTTACGGAAGAAGCCGTCAGGTTTTGGATCGCGGAGCTGGGGTGCGCTCTGAGGTATATACATGGTCAGGGCATCATCCACCGTGACGTCAAGCCGGACAATGTCCTGCTGGACGCAGACGGACACGTACATCTTACGGATTTTGTAGGCACTCCTCACAAGATAAGCCATAGCCTTTGTTTTTCTAACGGAGTTTTACAGAACGTGGCATCGGACATAATTCCCGGGAAAGTTCTCACGAGTAAATCGGGCACACTGGCGTACCTCGCACCCGAGGTCTATGCCGGACATGGCTACGACAGACGGGCTGACTGGTGGTCGCTCGGAGTGCTCTTCTACGAGTGCATCTACAACAAGGTTGGTCATTCCCACGAAATCATGCTCGGTCCCATCTACGGACAACACGGGAGCTCGCGTGAAGCGCTAGATTCACGGTAAAGTTTATTTGCGGTGGGGTCGAAAGCTAATATGTCGCACAGAGACCGTTTGAGGGCAATTCGGAGAACGCTTTGAGTACCGTCATACAGGCGGCCAATCCAAAGTATCCAATCACCCAGCCCCCCGTCTCCTTGCTTTGTCTGTACGCCATCAAGGATGCATTGACCGCAGACCCGAACAAGAGAATGGGCCGCACGTGGGAATCGTTCACACAGCAGGACTTTTTCCGGGTCATCGACTTCGAGGCACTGGAGAGGAAGGAGTTGGAACCAGTGTTTGTCCCATCATCCGAGAAGACCAACTTCGACGCAACATATGACCTCGAAGAGCTTTTATTGGAGGAAGCTCCCCTGGAGGCCCGAGCGCGGAGGCAAAAGCCGCGGGAGCGGCTCAAGGACGATGCCACAGATAAAGAAATCAGGGAGGATGAGCTGTACAGGATGATTGAGAGCGACTTCAGGCCGTTTGATTACACTGTGGCTGCCTACAAAAAGTAAGCCATGCTCATGCACCGTCTCGTGTAGTAGGTACTGACACGTTCACCAACAGGATCACGGAGGGCGGTGCCGAGTGTGAACGCTCGGCGGTAGGCGTAAATGGCTTGCCGGATGCGCAACAGCCACAGGCGTTAACAACAAACGATGCACGGCCATTATCACAGGCGACAGCCTCGTCCAATACTTACCAACCCGGAACAGGACAACCGCTCGCACCCACGCGGTCTACAGAATCCAAGGGTCTACACAACAGCAGAGAGCGAAAGGGCGGCCCTGGACGCCCACCTCCGTTACCTCCGTACCCTAGCTCATACACGAACTCGAAGCATGGGAAGGCAGCGGGCCCCAAGGGAATCTTTGTCGAGAGCCCCACCGGCGGGGTCCAGGTGACCCTTGATGGTGGTGGCAGCTGGTCTGACCTCGCGCGACAGGATGCGACGCTTCCTGCGGACGCAGCCGGTGCAGGACAGGAGGGCGGCAAGATCGAGGCTAGTTCCGGTGGCGTCTTCGGTTTCCTGAGTAGGAAGAAGGGAAGAGGCAACAGCCCAAAGCCGAAGGAAAGGGGCGTGCTCGGAAAAGAGGGTGCTCGAGTTGTGATCGGTTAGGCACGGTTCGGATCGCCGAGCATGGACGGCCGGGCTATGGTTGCGGAGCATCAGGATTTGGAAAGCTGCGTGGCTACCAGAACCCTCTAGTCCGACTTAATTGCCCTCATGGAGCGGATGGTCATGCCAGGAGGTCAAATCCGTCGAAGCTGGCCCTACTGCGAGCAGGTCAGGGATGAAGATGCAATTCTCATCCAAGAGCCGCGGTTCTACTCCCAGTAGTGCCGCGCGTGCGCCAGAAGATGACGGGCATCCGAGAACCGGGAGCACCGACGGCCGATCGAGAAGTGCCCGCCACAAGACCAGGGTGTCGAACAAAGAAGGGCGGGGTTGCGCTTCGGATGATAGAAGGGCGGCACAGAAGTCACAGGTGGGTGTACCTTAACCCGCTCGCATGGGGCGGCAGTGGTCTATTTTCGGTTCGCTCTATGACGTTGTCGCCCGTGTGCGAATATATTGTTCATGGGTCCATTGGCGTCTTTTGATAGAGTGGGCTGGAGGGATTGGTTGTCTTGGTCGCAGTATAAGCTTGCATGAGGTTCCGGATTGGGAATCGCGGAGTCGTTTGGCGCATGAGCGAGTCGAGATGTGGTGCGCCCGCCTGTCATCTCCATTTCCCTTTTTTTTGTTTTTGTTTTTGCTCTTCACCACTCCCGCGCATAACACCCTTGTCAACATTAGCACTTACCAAGCATGGATATTGGACGCTCAGACAGCAGGCGAGCTCAATCCCCGGATTTTGTCAGTGGGGGATGACGCGCTGGTGGCATGGTAGAGACGAACAGGGGTTGATCATAAATAGCGGAAATACCCAAATACTTCGATCAGTAGATTTGGAAGAGAAGTCTGTTGTGGGTAGCTTTAGGAGGGGTCTAAGAATCCACGACATCCGTGCAGACGCATGTTTGCCAAGACTAACGGATATCATGTTGATCTGGTCTGAAAACCAGTTCACATATTGGGGATAGATACACATGTGTTCCCTGGTGCCAAAGCGTTCGTTCCTTGGGCAGTGGGTATGTGCCTGTCAGGGGGGGGGGGATGGACGGGTGGGGCCTGACTGGCCCCTGCCGCTTTGCCGGCCGCACTGGGGGGCTTCCTCGACCTGTGACGCTCTGCCGACGCGGGAGTGCGGCTTGCTCGCACCAACAGTTCCAACCTCAAACAATCCCGCCAACTCGCTCGCTAAACACTTAGCAGGCAACCTTTACAACTGTCGATCGCATCCACCCGCCCAGCAGCATCAAGTCAAGCCCGTTACTGACCCCGGATAGCCAAGGGAGAACAGCAGGAAGCCTAGCCAAATACGCGGTCCCCCGGAACGACCCGCCGAAACGAGCGCGATTGAGAATGGATCTGGCCTACGACCACATCGTTGAGGAGTCGCTGCCCAAGGAGGATGACAGCAAGCGCAACAAGGCCGCCGGTACAGGGGCGGAGCAGACGCAAAACAGCCTCAATGCCGAGTTCCAGGATGCCTACAGGGCCTTCTCCGCGAGCCCCTGGGGCGCGAGGCTCGGAGGGTTCTTGGGGAACGTGGTCAAGCAGGTATGTCTTGCACAGGGACGAGGCCAGGCCGGTGGTGGCTGGGGGAGGGGGAGCTAGTGAAAAACTTGGGGTCCTGACATGAACCATTTGAAATCCAACAGGGCGAGACCGTGTATCAGGGAGCACAGAAGGAGCTCACCGCGGTGGGGAGCGAGGCCCAGCGCGGGTTTACGGGGCTGACCAACGCCGTCATCAGCCGGACGAGGGGCCTGTCGCTGGCCGGCGGGGCCGAGCGCGCCGGGCAGCAGCAGGGCGAAGCGAGCGGCAGCGGCAGCACCGGCGAGGATAAGCCAAAGGAGCTGACGACGGACGAGGCCATCAAGGAGTCTGAGAACGTGCTCTCGCGGCTGCGGTCCGAGGCGGCCAAGCGGCTCAAGGACATCCAGCGGGCCGAGGACGCGGCGGACGAGGCGCTGCTGCGGTTCGGGACCAACATCAGCGCGTTCCTGAGGGACGCGGTGAGCATCGCGCCGCCCTCGGCAGGTGATGGCAACAGCAACAGCAACAACGGGCAGCAGGGCGGCAGCGGCGAGATGCTGTTCGAGAGCAAGGACGCGGCCGGCAAGAGGGTCATCCACACGAGCCGGTTCGACGCGCAGCTGCACGTCATCCACACATCGACCGAGAGCTTCACCAAGGACCCGGCGACGGGCGACTGGGACGCGTGGGGCAACGAGTTTGACATCAAGGCGAGAACCGAGGACATCAGCAGGGACCTGGAGAAGTATCCGGAGCTGCGGGCGACCATGGAGAAGCTGGTGCCCGAGACGATACCGTACGAGGACTTCTGGAAGAGGTACTACTTCCTGAGGCACGGCATCGACCTCGCCGAGGCTAGGAGGAAGGAGCTTCTGAAGGGTATGTGCAAACCTTTATCCTTGACTCCTTTACAACACGGTATGTATTATCTATGCTAACATGCATCTGCGCTCAGCCGCATCTGCCGAGGAGGAAGTCGGCTGGGACGAGGACTCGGACGACGAGGCCACCGCCGCCGCGGGCCCAGGCAAGCTCGACGAGCCCAAGAGGCCCGGCTCCACGGGGTCCTCCACCACCATCCACCCTCCCACCAAGCCTGCCGAGAGGCCAGCTGCCGCTGCCTCCACCGCCACCCTGAAGCCGAACGAGTCGCGCAGGTCCAACGACGAGAGGTCGCAGCCCGACAGCGAGACGAGCTACGACATGGTCGGGGCCGCGTCTGGCGTGCCGAGCAACGCGCCCAACAGCCCCCGTGAGGGCCGCAAGGCTGACGATGACAGCGACGAGGACTGGGAGTAGTCCGTTGGTTGAGAAATTGTTTGTCTGTTTTTGTGTCTCTATTTTTGGGATCTCGTTGCGCCCCCCTCCCCCCAACAACCAACCAGGGAGGGGGCCGTTGCTGCAGTGAAGATTGCTGTGGGCTTTTGCGTTTCCGATATCTCGTCTTTCATCCTTTGGGGTATGGAGGAGTCAAGGCGTTCCCTTGTAGGTGACGAAGCCAGGGTAGGCACGCACTTAAGCCAGTCTTCCCCGAGGTCTTTGGTTATCTTCTTTTCCTCTCTTCTTGTAGTCCGCTTCGACGGGCTTGATCGCAGGGTATCAAGATGACTTTTTTTCTTCTTCCTTCCACCTCGTGAATAACGTCGCACGTCATTCCTCCCTCTCTCCTGTAGTCGTAGCTGTAGCTGAGAGTCTGTGTCCCAATCCACACACGAATCCACGAGGCAACCCCGGTGCACAAGGATCCCGTACAAAAGGCTCACCTCTTCCTCGTGACCTTGGTAAACCCATCGTCGTCGACCTCCGGCGGCGGCTTTTCCTTTTTCGGCGCGGCCGAGTCGACTAGGGCGGGAGCATCGTCCATGTCGTCGTCCGAGCCGCCATCATCGTCGTCGTCGTCCTCCCAGTCCGTCTCGGCATCCTGGTCCTCGCCCTGCCTGAAGTGCACCCTCTGGCCCCCGCGCGCCTGCCAGCGCGCGAGCAGGCGGTCGACCTCATCAAAGTTGCCCCTGGCGCACTGCGACCTCAGCCGCACGATCTCGGCCGCAACGTCGTAGGCCGTGTCGTCGTCGACGTTGACCTCAAACTCGTCGAGCATCACCTGGAGGATCAGCTCCTCGAGGTACTCCGCGTCGGGCTCCTCGCCGTCCTGGGGCCCCTGTTGTGCCGTGCTGCTGGTGGCCGCGGTGGCATTGCCGGAGGAGGAGGTAGGGCTGGTCGTTGTGGTGGTGAAGGGTGGGAACTGGCTGGCGACCTCACCGGCGAACCAGTCGCGCTTGTCGGACGAGTCCGGGCCGCCCCAGTTGTTTTGCACGGCGAGGGTCAGGGCGGGCCAGAGGTTCAGGGAGAGGGCGACGCCCTGCTCGAAGCGGGACTGGCGGTTGTCTGTTTTTGGTTTTGCGTGTGGGGTCAGCTGGGTGTTCTGTATTTCTTGGGAGGGTGTTTATATATGTATATATGCTTGGGACTCTAGAGGGTTTGCGACGAACCTGTGGGCGCCGACTCGGCTGTTGTGCTGGAGGCCATGTTGGATGATGGCCGGCGCTGGCTGTGGCGCTTTGGACAGCTCGATCGGGAAGCTGATGTTTTCTAGGGGGCGGTTATAAGTGCCGGGGGTACACGGTATCGCCTCGAGGATAGCATGTCAAAATCGGCATCAAAGGTGGGC
Source organism: Stenocarpella maydis (assembly GCA_002270565.1). Lineage (NCBI taxonomy): Eukaryota > Fungi > Ascomycota > Sordariomycetes > Diaporthales > Diaporthaceae > Stenocarpella > Stenocarpella maydis. Next base: position 108,527 of record NQMI01000027.1, on the reverse strand, counting down.
GGGCGATGTTGACATTTACTGTTGGACCGACCTATCTAGCCTACTGTGTAGCATTTTAAAAATTTCCCAAGCTTGTCCCTTGCGCTCATGCAACCAACCCCACACAGGCACGAAATCCCCTTACCCCTCTGCGATAAGCCCCTGTACTCTTCTTATCGGGGATCAGGACTCGCCTGGTGCAGAAGTTGGGACTAGTTGGGAAAATAATACAGGGGACCACGGCGCTTGATACGGATGACCTCATACCGGATAATGCTGAGCCATATACAATACAGTACCGAAGAACTCTACAGCAGTCGACTATATATAATCTATTGTTTGACTTGTTGCAGAAGCGTCTGCCCGCCCTGTTCTCAGTATAGACATAATCCTGCGTGAGGGGTAGCTTCTCGCTGGGCATCAGACCGCCGTCAGAAGACGGTAGTGACCTTGGTCAACGGGCAACTATTTACAGCTCGAGAAGTGCCGCCCGTAAATAGTGTATGCAGAAGCAGAAATGCACGGGGCAGGATATGGGGAATTCAGGAAGGGCATACCTGCCTGTCCCATTAGGGGACCGCATCTGCCAGGAACGCTGCATGTGTTGTTGGCTGCTCGTGAGACTCCCCACACCTCCAACCATTACGGCCGAGATGGAGGAAGGGGTTAAAGTCCGAGGCCGAGATTCACCGTCCGGGGGTTACCTCGGGTGGTCACTGATCGTCCGGGACGTCGTTATTCTCGGGGTCCTAAAAGGCCAAAGGGCCGGTCATCCCCCACGGCCCGGTCAGTCTTTGCCCCGAGGTTAGGTCACAGCCAGGCGGTTGAACCATTCAAGTTCGAGTCGCCACGGGAAGTGTCCTGAGTACAAGAATGTATTTAGCATTGACGGGGACGTTTCGAGCGGTAGCATGAGCATGGACGAGGCTTGGCTGGCCCTTCGTAGTTGAGAGCTTAACACATAAGAACGAGCGGCTGGCGGGGGGGGGGGGAGGAATTAAAAATGAAAGAAAAAGGAAAAAGGGAGAAGGAATAAAAACACCCCGGCTTTGGCTAACTTGGTCAAGTAGTATATCTAGGGTATGCCATAGTCTAGAACGGACGGTATACACTATCTAAGTCGGTAGGCCCACGCTATTGCCCCAGGGACTCGGATTGCTGGTGAGTCCAATCTCGCACTTTTCACAGCCAAACAAGCGTTGCTGCAGGGGCATATTCCTACCTGCTGTCTGCCAAGCGCGGGAGCAACTGCAGGCAGAGAGGGTGGCGAGGTGGGGATGGTGATGTGACGATCCTCCCGCCCTGGCGCCTCACCCTGTGTGTCTGTGTGCGTGGTTGGGAGTCATACCGGGCAAGAGAATTCGGAATAGCCCAGACTACTGTATGTACGGAGTACTCGATATGCAGCCGGTCTGGGCTGTGTGTATGGAATCAAGGTTACCCCCCGTACCCGGCGCTGGTCAGCCGGTGAGCTGTTCGCTTGTTATACATTACATAGATAGTGGTGTGGCTACGATGCAGTCCCACCACGACTTGCATGGCAAGAGGAGTACTGTAGTTGGTGTATATACTACTATTGAGTACGGAGTACACTACACTAGGACCAGGTAGGCCCAGGGCCTGGGGAATGGGCCGTGTCTCTTCCCATCCCATCGCATGGCACCGCATGGACACGGTGCTGACAAATTCAAACATCGGCTTTCCACGCCCCTCCATTTCGAGACGGAGCCAGAAGGAGGGGGGAGGCCAGCCTCCTCCGTTCTGTCCTGCTGCACCTCCCAGTCCAAATGCCATCCAGTCCAAATGCCATCAGTCAAGTCAGTCAGCCAGTTCAGCCCTGTCAATCAAATCCTCCTGAATCCTGCCCTTGGTCTTGGTTCTTATGGTCCTGCGTGCGTGCTGCTGTGGTCCACGCCCCAAAGGACTCAACCGTCCCAGCGACAAGGAAACTTCTAGTCGGTCCACAGCGTCGGCATTCTTGACACGCCTCGTCTCACCGTTCGCCGTTCCAAGTGGCGCCATCTCCGTGTCCCCCACAGTCAGCACATCTGACTGCACCCTGACGGTGTGCGTGAGAGCCTCGGACAGACTTTCGCCTCTTCCCCGTTCACATTGCACATAGACCCTGCTCGGACAACCCATCAGCCCGTCTGGCCTTGTTTGTATCCTGCATCCGTTTCTAAAGCCTGCGCCCTGCGCCTTGCGTTTTGCGTTTTGGCCGCCTGCCCGCACCGGGAGCGGCTCCGTTCGCCCCGACCGTCCAGTCTCTCAGTTACTTTGTTCACTGATTCAACCGTGCCCGCCTCTTCGTATTCTCTTCCCTCGGAATCACTTCCACGTCATTCTCCCATCGCCGGCCAGGGCATTCATTCCTCGACTGGACAAGATAACGTGCACACCCCTGACACGTCCGTTGTCGCCTGCCTGAGCTGGACTGCCCCGACGACTCGTTCCTCGCTGTGGCCCGTCCTGCAGTTACAGAATCTAAGATCTCACTTGCGCGGAGCCCGGTCCAGAGGTTCCCAAACTGCTGTGGCGAATTTCTCACGCCAAACCAGAAAACGGGGAGGAACAGCACCACCGCTTCAACAGCAGCTATCTCGACTCCCTACTCCACCCAGCCCACCCGAGTCTAACCTCACCACCCTGAGCTGGCTCTCGTCGTCGTCCCCGACGCTGCCGCCGCCGCCGCACCCCGTCCCGGCCGTTCACAGCTCACAGTCACGATGGCCTCCACCGGCAACCCGCACGACTTTGTCCTCACCCCTCAGCAACAGAGCCTGCTCTTCGCTGCCCTCAACTCCAACAAGCAGCCCCTGACATCCCCAATGGCAGGCAATATGCAAATGTCCCCGGCCGCGTTTGGCAACTCCCCGACCCACAAGACTGATATCAATGGCTTCGATACTAGCCCGTTCCTTGACTACGACTATGACATCAACGGCGACCCCAGCTTTGACTTCAGCTTCGGAGATGGATCCAATGCCAAGATGATTGGCGACCTGCCCGGATCGGCTGGCAGTGAGAAGTCCGGCTCCGAGAACAATGAGACCGAGAAGCGGAGCCACCCCGACGGTGAGAATGAGGATGAAGGTGGCGATGCCAAGAGGCAGGAGACTGGAGAGAAGGTTTCTAAGAAGCCCGGGCGCAAGCCTCTTACTACTGAGCCCACCTCGGTAAGTCCGGCCGTGTGCAGTGCATATGCGTGACACAAGCCTGCAAACTCCGTGTACTAACAAGACTCTCCCGTCTAGAAGCGCAAGGCGCAGAACAGGGCTGCGCAGCGCGCATTCCGCGAGCGCAAGGAACAGCATCTCAAGAACCTCGAGACAAAGGTCGAGGAGCTGGAGAAGGCATCAGCGCAGTCCAACCATGAGAACAGCCTCCTGCGTGCCCAGGTCGAGAGGATGACCACTGAGCTGAGCGAGTATAAGAAGAGGCTCTCCCTGATGGTGAACAACAGCCGCTCAACCAGCCTTTCTGGCGGTCAACGGCCTACATTTGGCCATGCCGTCATCAACAACTTGAACGACGTCAACTTCCAGTTCGAGTTCCCCAAGTTTGGCCAGCTTCCTGGTCCTCCGTCCAACCAAGCCTCCGCAAACGGTCGCTCCTCCGACTCAAAGTCACCTCGCAGCACCCGCAGCCCTAGTGACCAGGCCAGCCCTGCGGGCCAGTCTGCACGTCACGGCTCGACCGGCTCCAAGTCGACGAATGGCGTTGATACCCCGGCCAAGGAGGATCTGACAAACCTCTCCGGACTCTTCAGCCCACCCCTGACCAACAACAATGTAGCGTCAGCGGCCCGTGGCAGGGCAGAATCCAACAACAGTGGTGCGGCAACTACGACGTCGTCGCCTTCTGCCTCGTCAAACTCTCACGGCGGTCCAAGCTCATCTTGCGGGACCTCTCCTGAGCCATTCTCTCAGTCACCGATGGGCTTCAAGCCAGTCGACATGCTGACCACCATCGGAGAGGAGAAGCATCCTCTCGGCAACATGAATCAAGGTGAGATACGACCACTTGGAGTCGAGGGAGATACGAGGCAGAGCCACGTGCCCAGGAGACCTCGGCCTCCCACGTTTCCGTTGCGAGGCTAACACCTACCAGACTTCAGCCAATTCGCCAATTTCGATGTAAACGACATGAACTTCATGTCATCTACAAACAACTTCCAGTTTGACCCACAGCTATTTGGCGGCTACCGCGAGCCTCAGGAGAACATACTAGGCACTGGTTTCGATGACACCTTCTTCAATGATGCTTTTGACGTCGACTTCACGACGCCCTACTTCGCACCCAGCCCTGCGCAAAAGAAGGACGATCTCATGTCGCGGATCGATGCCGCCAAGAACGAGGACGCGACGGAGCTGGTTCAGACCACAGACGGCCAGCTTCTGACCTGCAATAAGATATGGTACGTGTTGACTAGGCATTACAGCGGTCGCGATGCAATAACTAACAGCAACTACAGGGAGAAATTGCAGGGCTGCCCCAAGGTGCAGAACGGTGAATTCGACCTGGATGGCTTGTGTTCTGACCTTCAGAAGAAGGCCAAGTGCTCTGGCTCGGGTGCGGTTGTCGATGAATCGACTTTCAAGAAGGTGATGCAAAAGTACCTGGGCAAATCTGACAAAGAGATGGAAGAAGGCTGCCCGAGTGAGAAACTTCAGAATGGGTACAAGACCGAGCCAATCTCCAGCTGATGGGTTTGATCGGCGTCCAGAGTGTATTCTCGGTCACTCAAACACTCGCATTAAACCGGCAGACCTGCACGGCATGGACGTGGCATTGGCTGGACAGCCATTTGCCAAAATGGCGCAACGGTAATTTGCAATACCCTAGGAGGGTCTTTGAAAAGGGGAAATGGTCTTGTGTGTTTTCACGATCGGATCGGCGTTGTTCAGGTACAAGGGCACGAGGCTCCGGCCCACCTAGCATTGACGGATATTCAGCCTGGCGAAGGGGCCGACCGGGTCACGAGGCGTAAACGCTCGCCGAGAAAGCTGTGCTTGGAGATGATTCCAAAGGGTAGCCACGATGAGTTTGAGCTGTTCTGTTAGTGCAATATCCGATGGTCGAATGTTTTGATTGATTCCGGCCACTCTGTACTCTCCCATCAATTACTTCTTACATAATTCGCCTGGTGTCTTGTGTGACAAGGCCAGGGCCTGCAACATAGGCTCAAGTGAGGGACCTAGTAAGCTGGGAATTCGCCTCTCTTGCCAGCCTCTCACTCGCGGCACATTCGGCCTAGAACGACACTCGCTAGGGAGAATAAGGCAGGCCGCCTTGGTCGCGGAATTTGGCAGTTCTTTACAAATGTATTTATTCGCTGGCGCCGCGGCCGCCCCCACGCCTGCCGCCACTGCCCAGGACAGCCTGGGAAAAACACACGCCCACCTCGGGAGCTCCCGCCTGATGTTGCTACTGGCGATCTTTTCCAGTCTATGACGACGTTTACCGCCTCGAAATCCAACCCCCCCCCCCAGCAGAAGCTTCTCGGGGTCTGCAACGTCGAATGACCGGGTGGAACTGGAGCAGGGACATCAGATACCTGACCGGGAGGGGAAGTCGGCACTTTGTTTTGCCTGATGCTTGGCCTAGTGTTGGGATGTGACGTCTCTGGTCGCCGACCCCTCAAACGAGGAGCTATAACTAGCTGGCATATATCTGAAGACATGCAGCGTTTTGTCCCGCTCGGTCTATATCTCTCGTGGTTGCAATCTCTTGCCTGCACTGTGTGCTCGTGGCAGGTCCCCATTCATAACTTCGGCCTCACCTAAATCGGTACGAGCAACCTCACCTCAGCAGCGCCTCCAATCACACACATCTTAAGATGCCCCCCTCCCGTGCCCCCCTCTTCGACAAGACCCGCACCCTCGGCGAGCTCGCCCGCCCGCGCCGGCGCCGCGTGATCGTGACGGGCGGCTCGGGCAAGCTCGGCCGCGCCGTGGTGGCCCTCCTGGCGGAGTCCGACTGGGAGGTAATATCCGTCGACGTGCGGCGGCCGCCGACCGCGTCCGAGGACGGCAAGTCCGGGCTGGGCGGGGCGTACCGCCTCGTGGAGGCCGACCTCGAGGACATGGGTTCCGTCCTTGAGACCTTCATATCCACTGACATGGCATACGGGAGCGTGGGGGGCCCCGGCGTCGACGCCGTCGTGCACCTGGCCGCGCTGCCCTCGCCGGGGCAGACGAGCTCGAGCAGGCAGTTCCGCACCAACACGATGAGCACCTACAACGTGCTCGAGGCGGCGCGCAAGCTCGGGGTGCGCAACGTCGTCCTCGCGTCGAGCGAGACGCTCATCGGCATCCCGCTCGCCGAGGACGGCCTGGGCCACGAGCCCGCAAGCCTCCCCGTCACTGAGGATCACGAGCGCAGGCCCGAGAGCGCCTACTCGCTCAGCAAGCTCGTGGGCGAGGTCCTGGCGGGCCAGTACGCGCGGTGGGACCCGGAGCTAAAGGTCGTCTCGCTGCGCTTCAGCAACGTCATGGCGCCCGCGGACTACGCCGACTTCGAAGGGTGGCAGGGCGACCCGGCCAGGAGGAGCTGGAACGCGTGGGGGTACATTGACGCGCGAGACGGGGCGCAGGCCGTGGCGCGGGGCCTCGAGCTCAAGGAGGCGGGCCACCACCAGTATCTCATCGCTGCGGCGGACACGTGCATGCGGGCCAAGAATGAGGACCTGGTAAGGGCCTGCTTCCCCAACATAAAGTATACGCCGACGGCGGGCGAGAGGGACTCGCTCTTGAGCATTGACAAGGCGAGGAGGGAGCTGGGCTATGACCCGAAGTATATGTGGGAGGCTGAGGTTCAGAAGCTGGCCGGTGGTGACCACGTCGCGTGAGCACATTTGGGCCGATGGCGAATGGTGGGTTATAAGAGATTCAATAAAATGTTATTTGAGTGTATGTTGGTGTCGCAACGTGTGTGTTGTATAAAGCAGTACAGATTGATCAATATTAAGCCTATAACGTGGGCGGCCCACTTTCAGCCCCCCTCTCACCCAAACATCCCTAGTTCAAGACCTACTATTAAGTCTAGTTTAAATTCTATAAATAAGTCCTTTATATTATAAGTACATTAATACATACTATATAGAATAAGAATGTTGTGAGTGTGTGCGAGTGGATGATTGGGTCCCACTGGCTGCTTAGTCATCCAGTAAGGCCCACTCGCCCACACCCTCTAGGACTTAGACCTTCTTCCTCGAACCCTTCCAAACCTTTCCCCTTACATAGAAGGTAGCGCCGACTCAACCTTAACTGATGTATTGAGGACAGCTGCCTTGTCTCTGTATCCCCTCTCGTGACAGCTAGCATGAATTAATTACTATTACTGGCTCTTAAAGAAGTTATCCTAGATTTGAGTCATAGGTAGTTATATAGATATTTATGTCCTGCTGCATATCCTAAATATTTAGAGTTGATATAACTATACGTTGCCGTCTGTTTATTACTACTAGCTGCCCAGCTGGGCAGCTTACCTATATCTTGATAGCTGTTGCACGTTATTATTATTCAATCAAATACATCCATCTATTTGCAAGACAGTGTTACTCAAGCTTCGTGTATTCGGTCCCCCTCGCCAAAAGGAACACCAAACACGTAAATCTCCAAGAACATTGAACCTCGGCCTCCTCACCTCGACGGTTTTGTTCGCACTGGGCCAAGCAGCACCCCAGCAGAGGAGGGGTGGTAAAAACCACAGCGATGACGGGGCGATCTCTCAAGTAGAAGCATTATTTGATAGCTTCAACCGGGGCGGATCAGATGACGGAGGCTAGAACGAGGGCGATGCTGCGGCCGCCGCCATAGAGTGGCGCCACGCATCCCGATTCCCGACGACGGCGTCACGCATGGCCTCAGCGCCGAGACGCAGGCTGAGGTGTACAGTGGCGAGCTCACGTGCCAGCTGAGCAGCAACAGGCAGGTCGTCTGTTCTGATATTTCTGAGGATAGCAATATCATCCGTAAGTTGGAGAGACACAGACGTGTTGTGCTAGACGCAAACCTAGCTCTCGCTCATAGCTTGGTTGGTTTCTCTTCTTTCTACGTTGTTTGCAGTTTGAGACTGAGTTATTGGGGCGCATGGTCCGTCGAGTTTGTAGTGTAACTTCCCTACCTAGGGTATATGACACCATCCACCCTGCCACATCCCAACTCTCTAGCTCACGCACCGAGTTTCCAACCATTTGAACAACCCCGTTTCCCTTGATTTCGAAGACCCAGCGTTCCCTGGCTCAACGGCCACAGCGTCTGAACAAACATCGGAACGACCTCAAAGTTGTCCCTTCAACTCAGGTTGTTTCCATGGAAATAAAGGACGGGGAAGATGCCCCACCTAAGTACATTGGCACTGAGTTGACGGAGTTCCCAACCCTTTTTTTTTTTTTGGCCCGTCATTTTTGCTCTTTTAGAAACACTGTACGAACGGGCGTTAGATTTCAACGAGAGATACCTTGGTGATCTAGAAGCATGGTTTAGCCCAGAATTTGTCAACTACTATTTTTATCTGAGCGTTAAGAATTGGTCAGCGTAGTGAGCGCAAATAATAACTGCCAAGTACAAATTGGAGTCTTGATAGATGTAGTAGTAACCGTTCTGTCACAAGAGAAGGTTGAATCTCGGGAGTGGATAGCTCAGAGACCGGTACTGATTACTATTGGGAAGTCCGGCGAGAAGTTTGAGGTCAACACCTTCTCCTGCGTCAGGCTCTTCCAAGCCACCCCGAGTTCACCAAGTCTTGAACGCTTTTCCTGAGTCCCTTGTGGGACTTGTCGTGTGTATGAGGAAATACATGACCTAGGGTCTTGGATTGTCTCTGAAGTTGGCGAAGTTTGGATGCACCGTACTGAGTACGTTGGATATCATTGCCTCCCCTAGCAGTCGATCTATCAATGCCTTTCAAGCCCAGTCCAATTTCCTGTCGATCCTAAAAGTTGTCGTTGCATACCGCCCAACCATAAACGCCAAACCGAGCTGTTCATGACCATTAAAACAAACGGAAGCGCACACCTCAGCGCCTCGACTTCTTAGATGCCTTTGGTGCAGGGTCCTCCGAGGCCTTGTTCTTGCCGAGCCTCGCAGCAGCCGCCTGGAAAGCCGCCTCGTCGGGCTCTTCCTCAACCGCCTTCTTCTTGCTCTTGGCCGACTTCTTGCTCGACCCCGCCCCGTACTTCTCCGCCAGGTGATCGAAGAAGTCCTCGCCGCGGTCCTTCTGCCTGCTACTGATCAAAGCCGCCAGGGCGTCCTCCGAGCTGTCCTTGCCCTTCGATCTTCCTTTACTCCTCGCGCCCTTGTTGGCTCCAAACAGCTTGTCGTGCACCCCCAGCTCCTTCGCGTAGTCCTCGGCCTCTCTTGACTCGCCCTGCGCAGCCTTGGCACGCGCCTGCTTGGACTTTGCGCTCTCCTTGGTGTAGGCCTTGTATGGCTTGACGTCGCCGCTCTCGATGGCCTCGTCGATGATGCGACGGAAGCGCTCGTCGTCGTCGAGGACGTTGCTAAGCATGACGGTCTCGTAGATGGCGTCCATGTCGCCCTCGTAGCGCTCGTAGGCGACGAGGAGGTCGTCCTTCTCCTCGTCGCTCCCCTTGTACTTGGCGGCGAACTTGTTGATGGCATCCTCGCTAATGGCCTCGGCGAACTGCTCGCGGTAGAAGTCGGACCAGTTGAAGCCGTCCGAGTCGACTATGGACTCGGAGGTGGAGCCGGTGGCGTCGTAGCGCTTGCGGCGGGCTGGGTCGGAGAGGATGGCGTAGGCGAAGGCGATGCTTTGGAAGGCGGCTGTGGCCTCGTCTTTTTGGTCTTCAGGGACCTTGTCTATTTGGTGGAATGATACGTGAGTAAAGGCAGGTATCAGAAGATGCCTCAAGGGCAGCAATTGTTCAGACCAGAGTCGACTTACCGGGGTGAGTCCTGAGGGAAGCCTTGCGGTAGGCTTTCTTGACCTCGTCGGGCGTCGCGGTGCGCTCGAGGCCAAGAACCTCATAAGGGTCAATCACTGGTGGATCAGACGCCATATTATCCTCGCTGTCAGACATGTTGGATCAGGAGTGTTTGAAACACACGGAATGCAGTTGTGCAAAGAAAGCCTGGGCTTCAGGCCGTTGGGAGACGCGACTCGACGCGGTGCATCACTGCAAGTCTACACTAGGGTCCAGGGTCTAAATGGGAGTGGATCTCGCGTGCACTTCTTTACTTACGTCAAAGGTGGGGGGCGGGGGCGGGAGGGGCCCTGCTTCTGCTCTGGCCGAGCTCGGCAGCGAACCCGGGCTCCCCAGTTCCTCCTCCCCTTTGCCCACCTTCATCCCAGCTTCACCAGCCCAGGAAAGATCCAATTCCTACTCGCCATTCTGGCAGCACTGTCACAATGTCTGGAGTTCAGGCGAACGACCACCGCGCATACATGGAACTTGCGCTCAGCCTGGCAAGAAAATCCCCTCCCAAACCCACAAATTACAGAGTCGGGGCCGTGGTGGTAGACCAATCCACCAACGAGATCATCGCAGACGGCTACACTTTGGAGCTGCAAGGAAACACACATGCTGAACAGTGCTGCTTGATCAAGCTGTCCGAGATGCACGGCGTCCCAGAGGAGCGCCTTGCCCAGGTATTACCCAAGCACCTGGCCCTCTACACCACCGTGGAGCCATGCTCAAAACGCCTCAGCGGTAACATGCCCTGTGCTGAGAGGATCCTCCGCCTGGCCGGCGTCATAGAAACAGTCTACGTTGGTGTCATGGAGCCAAAGAAATTTGTCACGGAAAATACGGGGCGGGAAGCCCTGGAGAAAGCGGGTATCCAGTTTGTCCATATCGAGGGGCTCGAAGACCAGATACTCGAGGTTGCCAAAGCCGGACACCAACCTGAGGGAAATTGACGCCAGTCATTGAATGCACTACAGCCAATACTATCTGTCCTCCAGACCTGACGCCAGGTCCCTCGCCACGAGCAGTGTCACAGCCTCCAAGCTCATCGGGCTCGACCAGGTCCTGAAGGGCCCCGCTTAGCCTCCCACCCATCAGCCGGGCAATGATATGGGAGCACCGCAAAATGGGACGTAGTTATCCCCAGGAGATAATGATGCACGACCAGTTGGAGAAGCAGACAAATCCATCATTTGGATTTTGCGACCGACGCCGCATATACCAGGTGTAAAGCCCCTTCCGGGGCCCTGCGAGCCATTCGTCCAGCATTCAAGTACTGGCTTAAATAGGCGTGGAGGGGGTTCACCCTCATCACTCGCTTCGCTCGCTCCTCCAGCGAACCCCCTCTGCGCCACCAAATAGGGCCCTTTAGGCGCCCAAAGGAAGGGCCCTCCGTATGCCCAGAGGAGGGACGTCCATATGCCCAGAGGAAGGCCCCCTAGGCCCTCTAGGTTAGGGTTCTCCCATAGAGACTAATCAGCATACAGATATTATTATTGATTAGAGGCTGGGAATTTTAGTGAACTGTTTCAGCGTGTAGTGTGTCAAGATTTCGTTTATAGACTATTGTGGACGAACTAGGTAGCATATCGCCAAGCTGGACTGTAATATCTACTACTGAGCAGCTATTGGAGTATGTTTTTTGCTCAAGAAGTGGAGATCATTTAGGACTCTGCCCCCCATACATCGTTAGCAGATGCTTTTTATTGTGCCCTAGCACCATAGAGCGACTCAACTGGGCCTGGCTGTCTCGGAAGCCCCTGGCCACCCAGCAGAACGAGTAATATTGAACGGGATGCTGTAGAGCCTGTTTCGCCCACCCCACTCTTCTGCAGGCTCGCTCGGAGAGGAGTCGAGCAGGTCTTGTTTGCGGCACGACTCTTCGAAGGCGACAAACTCAGTTCGCTACGTGCCGACTTTATACTCGTTGTGGCCATGGAAACAAGGAGGCGTTGTACACGACGACAGGCTGCTGCTGTCCACCGCCCACGTCGTCGTCATCGTACTTGCGACACGATAATCTGTGTGCTGGCTCCATCGAAAAAATGCGAGCGTCTCGTTCAGGTCTAGACATAGTAAATCTTTTGAAATTTGAACCAAGTGCAAGTTGCTTTGCATTATATAATTGATTGATTTCTCAGCTAACCCCGATGAAGCACACCCTCCAGGCGTACCAGACCGCACCGCCAGGTACTATAGCATGAAAGCTACGACTCCTTGGACTTGTCGCAACTGCATGTCATGATATTGCAGTTTACCTCTACCAGCTAGATGGTGGGATTCACAAACAAAACGAGCATGAAGCATGGCGGAAACACAAACTAGCGACTCTCCCAGACAATGACTTGATGGGAAGGATGCAATTGCCTCCGCCCACCCTCTTCTGGACCGGTGCCTATATAGACTGGCCACATTATTCGAATGGTCTAGCTGATATGGCCGGATATTGGGCGGAAACATAGCTGTTTGGAGATGTTGTTCTTTTTGACCGAGGCAAAGAGTGAGGAGGAGGTGAGGCGGCAGACGTGCCACTGTCTGAAGATATTGCTGAGTTTCGAGCTAAAACAATCTATAGTGCAATGGTGTATATATACACAATCCACGTTAAATCACGCTTGCACCTCCCACGGAAGCACAATCTGAGGACATTATTGAGTTCTTGCTTTCAGAGAGCCGAAACTACGATCGATGTCCTCTTCCCGTCAACATCACTTCGGAGGAAAAAACGGCGTTGGGACCCATACGATGCAAGGACAAAATACCACATCTTCAAGCATCGTCACGACATTCCAATTGGTCTACGTCCTCGTCGCAAGGCCATGATCACATAGGACACTTGGCCAGAAATCATTGAATTTTACAAACTTGAGGGACTAGATCCCGAAACTGAGCCTTCAGACGAGGTTACGAAAGCTAGAGCGAGAGAGAAAATTGTGATGTCCATATCCCCAAACTCCAGACTTTGGGAGGTGTTCAGGGAGGAAGTCGTGAGGCTCTAACCTGATGAAAAGAAGCAGGGACCTCCGCCGTATTTTTTTCATATCTAGCGGCGCGAGGCTGTCACTCGGATATACAAATCATTCTGGATGCCGTGTCAGAGTGGTGCAGACGCAGAACCATGACATACCGTACGAATACTCATGGGCCTCCCGGTGCGTTCCGTGGGCTGGAGTTGAATACTCATACTTGGCTGACTCAGCTCTACTGTTCTCCGTGTTGTGCACAGTGACCAAGCCATCGTACACGCCGTTAGGAAGAGCGCGGAGGTATTTCCTATGTACTTATTAGCTGAACACCTAGGTAGTATGCATTTCGGGCAATTCTAAGTTGGAGATTTGTGTTACAGGCACTAGACATGCAATGGACTGATTCATTTTATTGCTGTCATTTCTTCGAGGCTCAGGATGGCACTAGTAGGCATTTTCTGATAGCTAAACACAAATGTAGGCCGTGCCGTCCTGACAGCTCGAAGTCACAAGGTGAAGGAACTTGCACATAGTGCTTGACGGTGACACAATAAATTGAGATGGCTTCGATCGTGACGACTTGACGGCAGAGAGGCGCTAGTTAGCATCAACTAGCACGGCCTAACACCATGGACTGATAAATTGAACTATACCTTCCTCCCATGCATCCCAATATGAGAGTTTTGTCTACATAATATAAAGCTGCGATTCCTCCCTTCACCACGAGTCCAACCACCCCAGATACGTCAACAAAAAGCCATACACATTCTTGGAGCCAGACCATATTCCTCTCCGCTTCAAAGGAATATCTAGGTGTCTCCACAAAGATATCAAGATGGCAAGCAGAAGGATCCGCTACGGCACACCAAGCGCATTTCGAAGCGTCACGCACGGACAACTCAATCATCTTGATAAAAAGCCCACGCCAAAGCCACTAGAAGAGCCTGAACCTGTTGCTGAGGAAGAGAGAGCTGTGAAGAGTGGGGCTAAAGCAGGTAAGTTCAGTGAGAGCGATACTAAGTCCGAGACTAAGAAGATGCGTTCAGCAGAGGGCGAGACCGTAAACAGAAAGGAGGGAGAAACAACCACTCAATCAAATGCAGAGAATGATAAGCGGAAGCCAGATGATGGCTTGGGTCCTCGACATCGTACCAAGTACGATGCCTCGACGATGCACTTGGGTTAGGCATTCATTACCTAACAGCGAGAGGTCACAGCTGCATCTCTATAGAAAGATGTAATATCGGTTCTCAGACAAGCATGGCGTGTGTGACTGACTTAATTGGCCAGGACGGTTTGTGATACGTTTGCAATACTGGGGCACGGAAGAGAAATTCGCTCATCCGATATCGCACTGAATGAGGATGTCTGCCCAACTGCGCGTCCGAGGAGATCGAACCGCCGAGACGCACTTCACCGTCTGAGACAACATGGAAGACAGTGTTTCAAAATGGGTGGCGGCCGCTGGTAGAGGCAGGGCATATGCTATATTTTATTATCCATTTTTAAGTTCTGGCCTTGACTGTTAAAAAGGGTATGCCGTAAAACCTCGTCGGAGTTGAAGATAGAGGGGAAATGAGGTAAGAGTGGATATTTCTATCAATCACAGCCACGAGATACCACTTTACGGGAGAGGACCTCAGTGACTCTACACATCAAGCCGCCTCAACTGCGACTTATCCGGTCCTGGTCAGACTTATGCAGCCCTATTCTACTAGTTCTCGCTCCATGGACATCCTTTGAATTTGTGTGTAACTACCATCAGCGATATATGGGGTACCTAGGTACAAAGCACGCTGTGGCTGCAGCTGAGCACTCTTGTGACGAACTTGTGCACTCAGCTTTGCTCACTGTCACCATTTATAATACACTGAATTCTGTAGCCACATCACACCAGCATGAGTTAAAAAACATTTTCCCGCATCGACAGGGAAGGGAATAATTGACTATTTTAATATAATCTATAAGGAAGTTATTCTTGTTCCCACTGCAATTTGGGAAACTAGAAAGACCTCAGGATGCTGTTCCTTAGTCACTCGAGCACAACATCCTGTGCGCTGCTTATTTAGCTCTATCACCATTGCAACATAATGTTGAAGTGCTCTGGTAAAATGGATATCAAGGGAGTTTTTTGTTTTCTGTTCGATTCAAAACCGTATACCCAGGTATTATTGGGCGAAGACAACAAATTCCTAGTCAGACAGCAAAATTTGCCAGTTGAAACTTCAAAGATGCATGATATCCACTAGCCCAACATCCCTGATCAGGAAAGGGGATCAAATACAACTTGCATACTATATCATTCCTACCATGAATTCGAAATTGAGTCTCCATTGCCTTTTGACCGCTACCTAGTCTCCACTTTGCCCATTGTCACATACCTCTAATGATGAGGCATCAACCTGAGTATCTTGAAGTTGAGTTCAAAGCATTTCTCTTAACTGAGGAAATCAATTTAAGTATCCTGTGCTAATAACACCCATACTCAGTTTTAACATGTACTCTCTATTGTATGGCTGTGAAACCAATGACTATAGGAATTCAAGTTGTTTTATATAAAAAGAGAATGCACGATATTCGATGTTTGCAATTATACAAGAGCAAAATTTTATTTATTATAGAACATCCCTGCATATCGAGAAATGAGCGACTGAAAAGATAATTAGCGGGATCTTTTGACATTTCAACATCGACTTCCCTAGCAAACACTGCCGGACCAGATGTGCACCCTGCGTTGAATAAGGTTTCCCGCCTGCCTGCCTATCTTTTCCACTCAGCCTCCGGCATTATAGATGAGTAATAACTTCACCTCACTGGCTGGGGAAAACAGCAAAAAGGTGATGATTGAGTGTGACCAGCTCTGAACTACAACGTGAGGTAGCGGACTTCTATGCTTGTAAAATTGCATGCTCCTCAATAGCAGAAGACCTGGCAGTGAGACTTAGAGTTGACTGGAATACAGCTGTTGCCGGTATAGTACCATGTCGGGGTATCGTTGTGGCAAGGGTCGTTCTCGCTGGTCATAGTTCACCCACCCAGCTTTTCTTTATCGCCTACCCAGCTTTTTTCATTCGCCCACCCAAGCAGTATAAGTACTTAGGTATATAGCATACCTAGTTCCCTTATATAGAGTACTACTAGCTCCTAAACCCTATATTTGCCCTACCTCACTCTTTACTAGGTATATAGAAAGTCTACTAGGTGTATGGAAAGTCTACTAAGTATATAGAAGACCTATATATTTAGAGGGAGACAGGCCCTTTATACACCTAGAGGAAGGCCCTCCATATACCTTGAGGAAGGCCCTTCACTTGCCCTCTCTATACCCCTCTAAAGGGCCCCCTGTATACCTAGAGGAAGGGCTTTTAAGGGGGTATATAAAGGGGAATATAGAGGGGCTCTTTAGAGGGGTATATAGAGGGCACATGGGTAACTTTCCTATAGGCATATAGTGGGCCTTCCTCAAGGTATATAAAGGGCCTTTTAGAGGGGTATATAGAGGGGCATGCGGAAGGGTATGCAGAGGGGCTTAATAGGGGAGGTCTAAGACTTTATAGTAGGCTATATGCTTGATTGCTTGTACTAGGTGGGCAATCGGAAAAAGCTGGGTGGGTGAACTATGATCGGTTCTCGCCGGTCATGAGGACTGGTATGAGGTTAGCACAACAAGTAACTACCTAGCTCTGATAAGGGTAGACGTGAATGCTAATCTCTATATTTGTTCTATCTTGACCCGATTGTTGAGAAAAAAGGAGACTTGGATAAAATATGTATAAAATATTATTTCCTGAGAATAACTTCGAGACGTGTAGAAAAGGGGAGACGACGACATACGTCTGCAGTCCCTTTCGGGCCACCAAATCTTCATAGCCCGGGCATCGCTCACAACTTTGTAGCAGACACCATCGGGCTGACGAAAGTCATTCTGACCACCGCTGCAAGATGTGCCGGTGAAGGCTCCTAGGGCGGCGGCCGGGTCGTACTTTCCGCGCTTCTCGGCCTCGGCCATCAGATATGCGCCAGTGCCAGTGAAGTCCGGGAGGGCCCCAGCTCCGGAGGCGGCAGTAGCCGTCATGAGGCTAACGCACTGCAGGAGGTTCTGGATGCTGAACTGCATTTTTTGGTTTGGTTTTGATGTGTTAGGGTTTAAGAGTCGGGACAGAAGAGATTGGTCCGTACTACTGTAACGTGAGAGAACCAGAAGAGATGGTGGTTGATGCTCGGATGACCTGGGCATCTAGAAATCCCAAGGCTACCGGCAAGGAGACTATTTATACTTTCATTCTTCGACGCTTTTCTACAATTCAGGCACTGCTATATCAGTGTCCGACGTCATGTTAAGCACAAGGCATGCTCCCATCATCAGTGAGTTAAACGTAGTAAGCAACCATATAGGTTCAATAATTTCCAACAGCAGAGCAACCCAGAAGCGGTGAAGCTATCGTCAAGTTTCACCAGCCTCAGCGCGCATCAAAACCCCATCGGCAACTGCTATTGGCCAGCCCTCATAACTAATTATACCTCGGGTTTGATTATGCGTTGCAATAAGCGGCGTCTTTGAAACCTTCAGCAACTCAGCCTTGCCGCTGGAGTGTGATCTCACGCGCCCGGTGGTTTGTCGGTTCCTCAGACTACACTGCTAAGACATATCCTGCCGTATCTCACTTCAAGGTGTGTCTCCTCAGAGATGGCACACAAGAATTCCCGAGGTCTGACATTGGTTTGAAAGTTGAGATCTATGTTAGCGCTGAATGTGACAAGGCGACCTAAGGCGGTGCAGATGAGAGAGAAACATGCTGACATGTTTGTGGGCCGACGGTTTAGTTCTGAAAGCATGTAAGCTTATATGTCGCAGATATCACACCACTGTATGCATTGCCCAGTGACCAGCTAGAACTGGCGGCCGGGGCTAGATCTGTCAACTAGCACAGAATTCCTCAATTGATTGAAATTATTGAGTGAAGAATTCGAGTGAATGGTTCAGATGGGAAGGCTTCGTGTTTACGGCTTGTTTATAGCGCGTTTATCCCCGGGCCGTTCTGTGGAATCATTGATGTGGTCGCTGACAGAGCACTACTACAAGGATACCTATAGCAATCTAGGTAATGAAAGCGATTCTAGCAAGACGTATTACTCCTAATAATAAAGTATTTGGTGTTGGTAAAAGATCGGCAGGGATGTTCATTAACACACCTACTTCAAGTTATAAGCACATTCCCTTGGTCCTGTTACTATTTACTGAAAGACTATAATTCCCAATTGTCTGATTGGAAGTCTATAGCAGTATATAAGACTTGCATGGTTGCATCTGACTCCCTGAATCATATAAAGTTTACCTACATATTAGATCTCGTTGTTGGCTCAGTTGGGAAGCATATTAGGAGCAGTTGAAGGCTGCTAGGACCTAGTACATCTCCTGGGAAGGCATGGTAACATGAATCTAGAATGGTTTGAGTCGCGGAAACAATGATCTTGCCAAGCCTAAAATAGCTCCTTTGGCCTTCCCTTCAAAGAGGATTGCATTGTTAACCTCTCGATAGGTAATCTAGTATTCTCCTGCCATGGGTGTGTTGTGGTCAGCCTTGTACCATAAGAGACAAACAGCTCAAGGCTAACAACTCCTCTCTTTTTATTTTTTGTAGGACACGTCATCTGAAAAAAATTGGTCGTCCTTTAATTTCTCCTGAATTGAAGGCATAAAAAATGAACATAGTGATTGAAAACAGTGCTTCCTAAGCTCTAGAGGTACAAGACAGATTCGATCAACACTAGGTACTTATTACAAAAGCTCTGCCAATATTCTTCATCTAGAGACTAACTGAAATAATGTAGTTCTCATGAACAATTTCTAGATGATGGAGTCAAATGAATAAAGGGGTACACAACCGGTGAAATCATTATAAATGACGCGCGTTATATTTATGGTGCTGAGAAGATTGAAGCTAAGGGCAAGTTTCCCTGGGCTCTTAAGAATCGTTAGAAGGCAAGAGAAGGTAGGTCTGAGGCTTTCGCTGGTCCTTATCTGCATTACGATTTACTATTCATCCAGAATAGCTTATAAATGAGATCTTAATATATTTTACTGCTTAAACGGTCTGCTAACAACTTTAGTTAGTCCTAATTAGTAATAATATCTATATGCTGATTAGTCTGTGGGAGAACCCTAACCTGGAGGGCCTAGGGGGGCTGGGAAGGCAGCCCTCCCTCTGGGCGTGTGGATACGGAAGCCCTCCCTCTGCGTATGTGGAGGGGCCCTCCTTTGGGTATACGGAGGGCCTTTATGGACGCCTTTCCTTTGGGTGCCTGGAGGGCCCTACTGGCTGGCGTAGAGGGGGGTCGCTAGAGGAGTAAGTAGAGTGAGTAATTAGGTGACTGCCCTCTACGCCTATTTAAGCCGTAATACTTAGACGAATAGCTCCCAGGGCCCCGGCAGGGGCTTTTCACCTGGTCTATGTTGTTTGCGCTTGGCAGCCAGACTCCACGTCAGGGAAATTTCTAGCAGAAACAAGACTTGTGCAGCGACACTCAGTTGGGTCATGCATTTTCATAATTGTGAAGAATTCTGATTTTGCGTTGAGTCCAGAACATGGGCTCTGTTTGTTAACATCCGAAGATGGTGAGCTCATTTTGTAAGCCTTCGGGCGCCACCCGTTATGTCTTGCAGGGGGGGGTTTTAACCCCCTGCCGCATCCATCAACAAACTACACTATACCCTTGGAGGGTGGAACAGCTGCGGCTAAGCCACAAGGAGGAGCCGTCTGTGACGTCGTCCAAAGGTGGCGGTTATATTCTGAGGGACTGGAACTTGAAGTCATTGACTTTCATCACCAATACACCATCAAGTAACTCATCGTACATTCCATAGACTGGGTTACACGCCCGGCCTGAGACAAACCAGCGCCAAATTGAAATTGATCAAGAATATATAATGGCCGTTGGCGCGGACTCGACCAGGGCAGGTGTTGTTAGGCTTAAGGACCGAGCCGCCTGGCGGGGCGCGTTAACATCTCCCCGACCAGTGCTGGCGCATCTCAACGGCGACACAACGTGGTTGCTTCAACTTCCTGTCCCTGCCTCTGCAGTTCCACCCCCGGAACATAATTCAAAAGCAAAGACGACAGCCCGGCGCTCGCATTTCAACATACTGATCGACCCGTGGCTGCAGGGACCACAGAGCGACGTCGCGTCGTGGTTCTCCACACAGTGGCACGTCGTTGAGCCAGCCGTGCAGACGATACGGGAGCTCGAAGAGGTGCTCGCCGAGCTGGGCGATGGTGATTTGAACGCAGGCACCAGTCAAATCGACTGCGTGGCCATATCACACGAGTTCACGGACCACTGCCACCAGACCACGCTGACGGAGCTGCCCAGGGGCGTGCCGATAGTCGCGACAGAAAAGGCGGCGGACCTGGTGCGGACCTGGGGGCATTTCGACACTGTCATCACCACGCCCGGCTTCTCGCCCTTGACGACAGACTGGCACGATGCGTTGGCGGACAAGACCGGGACCCTGCCGCCGTGGCTGGGGATCGGCCGCGTGATCACCCAAGGAAACGCACTGTATTACCACTCGGCCGTGATAATAGCCTTCGACCTGTGGTACAGCCCCAAGCAGCGCGCAACGCCGTCAAATGACGCGGCGCCACAGGAGCAGTCCGAGGCGGTCATTTACTCGCCCCACGGGATCAAGGGGCCGGACCTGGAATGCGTCAGGGCCGCGGGGATCAAGACGCTCGCGTTGCTGCATGGCATGGATGACATCCGTATCTGGATGGCGGCACAGCTGAATCTGGGCGCATTAAATGGCATCCAAGCAGTGAGAGCCAGTGGTGCGAAGTACTGGGTAGCGACACACGACGAGGCGAAGAAGGGAGGCGGGCTCATCTCGTGGCTGCTGCAGCGGACGACTTATTCCCTGCGGGATGCTGTCGAAACCGAGGAGGCAAAAGCGAAGGATGCAGAAGGGAACGAGAGGCCGGATTATGAGTTTGTCGAGGTGGGCTCGGGAGACGGGCTCATCCTAAAATGAGATACGGCAGACGATGATTGATAGTAACATATTTTCTTGAGGTCAGGAACCGAGAGAATATAATGATGATGCTGCCGTCAAATGGATCAAGGGCCCTATATCTGAGAAGTGTATTGTTTCTGGAGTGAGGCGGATTTACAAAGAGCTTGCTGCTCCCGTGATGGCTCTTGCAGTTGGATGCGGACGAGACAGACGCAGGCGAGAAGTCATGGCTGCAAACAGGCATTGCTGACGCTGTTGGTAGCACGCCAACACTTGACTTTGGAGGGCTATTTGCGCCGCCCTCGATGCTGAATGCATTTGTGGGATAAATGCATGTATGTGTTTTAATTGCAGTTAGCACCCACTGCCCACAGCCGTGAGGGACAAGAGGGGGACGCGTTGGTTTTCAAGAGAGCGTGTTCTCTCGAAACGATTAACTGCTCCATACAAGGGTCCGTACCTATACTAGGCTGGTTGGATCTAGACTTACATAATCGGCCCAGCTCCAGGCCTTACCCCTGCCAGTTGCAGCTCCCTGGTCTTGGTGGGACGCTGGTTGCGGGGAGAGGGCAGAAAAATCCACCTCGGGCGTCTGCCACTCCCGCTCCCATGACAAGGCCCCAAAAGCCCAGGCCCAAGGCAAGGCAACGCAAGGCTGATGCTGCTGCTGCCGCCGCCTTCCCCGACCACTCTGACAGCCCGTCGTCGTCGTCGTCGCCGTCGTCGTTGCCGTCGTTCGTTGTCGCAACCCTCTCTGCCGACGGGTTTCTAATCAGGGCCTGCAGCCCCCTCTTGCGTCAGTAGTCCGCCCTGTCTCAGACATCCATTCAACCGACCTATCGGTCCCTCCGTTTGACAATGGCGTCGACAAACGCCCCGTTACCTGTGCGGTCTACCACCACCCTCACCAAACCCTCAGTCGCGAGGAAGGCTGCTGCCTCACAGCCCGTAATGCGCAGACGCGTCGAGCCCATCATCCCTCTGCCTTATCTCCAGCGTCGACCCAAGAAACCTTCCGCTTCCACGCAGCTGCCCTCACCTTTGCGAACCAGCAGTGAAGACGCAGTCCCGACCCCCCCCATAGAGCAGACCCGAGGCCAGGCAGAACAAGTCACAGCCGACGCTCACAACCACAAACAGGCCGTCGACCCCCCGCCTGCGCAAGCAGTCGAGCACAAGGAATCAAGCCAGGCAATCCACGACGCCGTTCCCAGTCCTCAGGAACCGAAGTCAACATCGGCTGCCCCTGCTACACAAGACTCCGTCGTATCTCCACCATCCTCCGGAGAACTGACGCCTCCAGGTAAGAGCACCCGGTATGGGCCTGAAGAAGCCTCTTTCTCACACTGCGTCCCAGAAACCGCACCAAGCGCTCCCTCTTCCGTCTCGTTTCCTCCCCAAGCCATGTCGCCGGCCCCGTACAACGGCCTGCCTCCTCCGCCCTTTCCCCCGGCCGACACCCACCCCGCCCACTTTCGAGGTTCTGTTCCCGACCCGATCCACTTGCCCCAGGTGAACCCTACACACCGGGCTGTGCACCAACCCCACCCCAGCAATGGCAGTCTGGTCTTTGGCGGGTTCCCAGGATCCAACACACCGTCGCCCGCCCCCAACTCTGGAGGTGTCTTCCCGCCTCCCGTGACCATGGCTCGTGAACAAATGCCGGTGCCTGGTATGGATGCGTTTGGCCGACCAATGCTTTCAGGTGCGCCAAATGAAGGAATCGTGCAGGTTCCCTTGAACCACGGGCCCATGACTCCACGCAGTTTCCACGAGTCTCAGTCCTCACGCACGGCAGACGAGATCGGAGCCGCGATGCCGTTCATGAACGGTCACAGCGGGATGGAGTTTCGAGGTCCCAGGCCCCCTCCCGGTATTGCCAGGGTTCCCCCTCCACCAACCAACCAACCGCAGTTCAACGCCGAAGGCCTTGATATTGCCGATGCCTTGGTGTTTACGGACCGGATCAACGACATGTTTAGCAAACCCGCCTTCGCCGACTGCGACGTCTGTTTGGTCCTGCCTGACCGCCTGACGACCGTCAACTCGCAAAACTCCGGGCAATTGGATGCGCCTCTGCGGATGCCGGCCCACAAGCTCATTCTATCAATGAACCCCATACTCGCCAACCTCATGCAAAAGCAAGCAGAGCAGCAGAATGCCCTTCGCCATGGCCTCCATGAGCTCCGAATCGCCTCGGATGACCCTTTTCTGCGGGCCGACTCCATGTGGAGAGCAATCAAACATGTGTATGGCTTCCGTTACGTTCCCATGGGGAAGCTGGCACACGACAATTCGGACATTGAGAGGTTCCACTTTGTCCTGGGTTATGCCGCCGCCGGTGCACTGTTGGAGATACCTCACATCTCCGTTAATGCCATGGGAGAGGCATCGAAGCTTCTGAGCTGGGACACGGTGGAGAAGGGCGTGGAGTTTGCGCTGCGTGATTCTATCATGGTCCTGAACAGGATGGACGGCCCCCAGAACCGCCTCTTCCCGTTTCAGTACAGGCACGGAATCTACGTGAACGAGCTGGTCGAAAAAATCATGATGTTCATCATCACCCACTTCCCAAACAACTTTGCCTTGGACACCACAGTTGATGATACACGATACTCTCGTCTGCCGCCGATTTCGCCCGCTCGAGGAACGGCAGGGACAGAGATGGTGAACGGGATCCGGGCTCCGCCACAGGTTTCTTCGCGCAAATCCATGCCGAGATTCGGGGACATGGACCCCGACGAGAATGACGGTTACAACCAGGCTGTATCACACCAGCAGCCTTTCGAACACGCGGCAGCGCTCTCTCGAATCCTCCTCAACCTACCTTTCGAAATGCTGAAGTTCCTTCTCGAGAGCAACGGCATCGGAGGCGTTTCTGGCTGGCAGACAGCTCAAGACCGGCGGCGAGCCCTCCCTCACGTGGTCGCGGCGCGAGAGAGCCGCCGCCGGCGTTTTGTCTCGGGATTTATGGCTGGCCGTCACGAAGGTCTAGACCCCGGTGCGGCCCTGAGAAGCAAGGAGCCTCAGCTGTTCGAGGGGGTGTGGAATAGCGTCTGCTGGAGGGAGCAGTGCGTGTCGAACGGAGATGCGCCCGTTATGGAGCGGGTTTGGGAACCGCTGGGGGACAGCAGGTAGTACCGACTGTCGCGACGCTTATGGCCGGATGTCGAGCCTACGCCGGCGGTCCTGCAAAGTCTGCGAACGAACTTGATGTCATGAGTAGGATGGCTGGACAAACTTGAACACCACATATGAGGGCAGGAATGGGGAGGGCGACAGGGGCTTGGTTTCTCACGGCGTCTCAAAAACTGTTTCTTGGCAGCTTCGGCGGATACAGCTGTTGTCTTGGTTCAGGGTTGGCGGAAAAAGAAAAGAAAAAAAAAAAAAAAAAACCGGCACGGCACAAAAAAACAAAGCATTGCGACGGGTGTTGGAGTAACGTGTTGTATTGAATTCGGACTTGCTGCGCAGAAACGAAGGCTGAGGAGGAGTTATTGGCACACACTAGGAGGATGTCTTGCGTTTGGGAGGTTTCATCAGCAGTACCTTGCCTCTTCGGACGAGGTATCCGGAGAGCCATGCTGCCGCACACAAACAGGCACACAAACACTTTTACATACGTACAGCAGCAGCAGCAGCAGCATTGGAATTTTGAGAGCGGCGGATAGCAGTGCCGCCATCAGGACAACGGCGGGGTCAGCTTGGGGCGTCCGACTGAGTGTCGCCGCCTAGCGGTGGAGGTGGATGGACCCCTTGAGTCTTGGCATTTTCGCACTTGTCGTTAATAGGACATACCAGATAGTTTCAGCCTAGCTCCCATAGAGGCAAAGCAAACTTTTGTATTATTGCATACCTCGGAGTGCATGTTGGCCGTGGCCGGTCAGAAGAGCAAAAGTTGGAGCTCAGGGCGCCGAGCTGCATGATTGGAACAGACGACAGCAAATTGACATGTCTTTTCATGCTCGGCTAGTGTGCCGAAGGCCGGGGGCGAAAAGAGACAGGAGGGAGGCCCAAAAAGAAGGAGAAGATTTACGAGAGAGAATTCAGTCTGGACACGCTGTAGTGTAGGCCACCAAAGAAGATGTCGCCAATGCTCGTGATCTGCCTGGCCTGTGAGTTAACACGCTCGAGTGGCCGTATTGATCTCTTTGACCGAAATGATGTCGGGAGTCGCGTCCGGGTCGCAAGATTTAAGAATTATGCATCGCAAAGGAAGTGTGGGGCGCTGACCAGTCGACCCTGCAACCACTTGAGGGATCATGATCTTCATTGGTCCATGTTGCAAGGGGGGGCTCCCTGGCCTCGGGACCCGTGGAACGACAGGACGAATGCGCCTGTGGGCGCCGAGCGGACGACCTGCCGAGGCACGTGTAAATCCCCGTCCGACAGCCGTCCTAAATCACCCTACTACCACCATACAGGTAGTCCAATCCACTCGCCCACCCACACTGCCAGACTGCCCAGGACCTTACCGAGTCTATCTATATCCAGATCCTCGGATTACACGACCCCTTCTTATTATTAACGTAGTCCAGACCGGACCGTCGGGGCATTGCCGTCTTCGTGACAAGACTGCCGTCGTGACTTGACCCCACCCCTCATAGATAAACGCGTCCTCCTCTATTTCTGGTCACACAAGCCGTCTCTGGCCACGACTATAAACATTCACCGAGGCCACCGAGCGCTGTAAGCACTTCTTTCTTGATTGCGATATACATTGCAGAGCACCATCGTGGCAAAGTCCGGCTCGGTCACTGGGGGAATGAAACCACCAAGGAAGGCAGAGAGAAGCACCACGTCACAGGCATCGCCTCTAACACAGCCATCATTCAGCAACACTACGTGCCGACGACTACCACTAAGCCGGGCAGTCCCAAGCTGACTGTCTCGTCCAGCTTCAAGGACTTCCGCACCTCCATCTACGCTTCAAGAAACTCCTCGCGCTCCCCAACATCACCCAGATCCGACAGGTCCATGGCCTCCTCATCCGGCGGCAGAGGCCAGGGGGGTCTCGCCGCATCACCAGCCGCTTCGGGTACCTTCTCGGCAAGGTCTACCAACGACCCAGTCCTGCGCAACACCCTACGCTATACCATCTCGGCGCGCGAATACGCCCTCCTCCACCGATATGTCTTGTCCAAGTCGCGCCAGGTCAAGAAGCGCGTGCCCACGGTCGAGACCGTCAACCGCATCATGAACGGCGATGCGGGGAGCATCAGCGACAGGAAGAGAAAGCCAAAGGCCAAGGAAGACGACCCCCCGGTGGATATGAGCGTCGCGGACGTGGGCAGCACGAGCGCGGGTGTGAACGCCGGGGCTGGTGCCATCCTGGGCGCTGACGACTACAACGCGCGCGCGGTGCGGCATTCGGTCCGCGTCTTCGCCACCACGGCTGTCGCGATGAAGGCCTGGGGGCTGATTGCGACGAGGTTCATGGGCCAGAAGCAGGACCCGAAGCTGAAGAAGCAGCCGCTTCACAAGTCGCCCGTCTTCCGGCTGTCGCTGTCGCTGAGCAGCATCCTGCTTTTGTACAGGCTCCTGTTCCGCTTCTTCACCCGGTTGCGGCTGCATATTCTTGATCCTTCTGCCGAGCCGTTCAGGAAGAGGAACCCCAGGACCGCGAATACCCTCACCTCGCCGTACGCGCCTGCGGTTGGCGCGTCCCTGGCGGGCCTTGCGCTGGGTGTGTATCCAGCGGAGCAGTTGCGCGTCACCGTCGCCATATATGCCATGTTTCGCGCGTTGGAGTTTAGCTGGAATTTTGCCGAGGACGGGGGGTTTGTGTGGGGGAGGGAGAAGAACGGCCGGATGAAAAAGAGGCCGTGGTGGTTCGGCAGCTGGTTGCTTCAGCCTTTCGCCTTCGGCCAGCTTCTGCATTCATTCGTCTTTGACCTGGACTGCTTCCCCACGGCCTACGGCGACTTCATCATGAAGAACTCGTCGGCCTACCTGCACCAAAGACCAAAGGATTACCCGCCAGGCCTGAAGTGGCCGGGCACGCGGGAGGTTGTAGACAGCCTGGGCGAGATGGCGCGTCTGTACTGGCCGTAAGTCAACCTGCTCTCCCTATCAGCGCGACGGCAGGACTAACTTCGCAAAAAGGCCCTATGTCTCACCCACACTTTTCCCTAACAAGGAGGAGACCCTCCCACCGACTCTCACCAACATGTCTCCCCTCACAGCCCCTGCACACCCTCTCATCACAGCACTGAGCTGCGCTACCCTCCACCCACAGGACCCATCCTGCAGCCGCACATTCTTGACCTTCTGGCTGCGTTCATTCCCGCCCCTTACCCGCTTCTTCCTGCTTGTCTACTCGGCCTTCCTGATCCCCAAGTGCAAGGCACTGTACAACTTCCCGTTCACCACGCTCAACAGGCTCGTCATGAACGCGCTGCGCATGAGCACCTTCGTGACAGGCTCCATCTCGTCCGCATGGGCGTCCATCTGCTTCTTCCAGACCTGGCTCCCGCGGTCCTTCCTCCCGACGCAGCGCTTCTTCCTCGGCGGGTTCCTGGCCGGCTTCTGGGCGTGGGTCGAGCGCCGGCAGGGACGGGGCGTGTTCCTGTACTCGGCGCGGGCCAGCGTCGACAGCCTCTGGAAGGTCGGCGTCAAGCGCCGCTGGTGGAAGGCCATGCGGGCGGGCGACGTCTGGGTCTTTGTCCTGGCCGTCATGCTCACGGGCGCCGTGTACGAGAGGGACGCCCGCGCCGTCAGGGAGGACAGCTGGAGGAAGGGCATCAGCTGGATCAGGGGGCAGGGGTTCCGCGACTGGGCGCTCGAGGCGGAGCTCAGCGACGACGACGACGACGATGCGCAGTCGGATGCCGGCGACGATGGCGGGAGCGACTTGGAAAGCGAGTTTGTCGAGAGCGTCGAGTTTGTCGAGCGTGCTGCCTAGGCGCGAGCGCTTTCTGACTTTTACGACGTCCTCGTGGCGCGGTAAGCGCGGTAGTGACTGCCGGCGATGATGTGTGGATGAGACGTGTACCATGGATCCATGTTTTATGAGCAACGAACGAACCGCTTAATGGCGATCTTAATGTAGTGCTTAGTACGCTCTTGTTTCCAAAAAGAAAAGCCTAGAAGACGCGTTTGAAGCGGAGCGTGGGTGAGGTTATCACAAAACTTGGGTGCCCTATGCGGGTGAGGGAAAAACAAGATGTAATACATGCGTTTTCTTACAAGTACTTGGCCTCCACGTTTTCGCGACTTGTGTTCCCAGGTGCCACTTGACAGACATTCTGCAGGGACACTACAAGAGGTGCCGCACGATGGATTGAGCCAGGGACATGTTGCTCAATAGTGAGCGGCTGCATTGTTCAGAGAAGTCTAGCCTGTGCTATCTGCTACGTGTGAGAGATAAACTCAAACATGGCCTGTTTCTCCATCTTGGCCCGCTGGTTTGCATTGAGCCGCTCTCAGTGAAGAGGTGGTGGAGCCGGAAAGGGAGAGGGACAGACGGAGGCTCCCTCGAAGTAAATCCCTTTGACTATGGGTTCTACCCTCCAAGGTTCCTTTTCGACAAACCTGCCTAGGTAATCGCTAGGGTTGCTACGTACTGTACCTACCTAGGTACCCAGGCATCTCTTGAGCAGCTGCATTCGCCAGGTATGCTGTGGTGTGCTGTGGAAGGCATGTCTGCGTTGCCATTCCCTACGCTGCTATATGAATTACCCTCCTACTTCCAAGCATCGCCGCCTCACAGAGGCTGCGGAAGGAAGTCCAAAGAGCAACCACCTAGCTCCCCGTAGCCCAAAACCTCATCCTCCAGCGACTGCGGCTCGGACCACCCAGAAGGCTCAACCGCACCAGGACGTGGCTCCAGCTCACCAGGGTCCATCAGCTGTGCCTGGCCCCGACTTACAGGAGCAGCCTCGGCATCTACGTCGGATCTTGGTGTGCCCTGAGGGAGAATACTATGACGTGCTGTCCCTAGCCAACGGTACAGAGATGCTCGCCCCGGTTGAAGCAAGCTGGTTGAAGCTGTCATTCCTCATGCACCTGCGAGTATGTCCACTGCCGAATGCCGCCAATACGCTTTCTCGCGTCAATGACGCGTACTCTTGGGTCAAGACGAAGGTTGGATCATGCCCATTGCGGACTACAACTTCAGTCTCATCAAGTGGGGCACTGGGAAAGGATTCGAAGCCAGGCAAAGTTCGAGTTCAACAGTCACCCATAAGGTGCGGGGGCTCTCGTTGCTCTAGTGGCGGCATACACACGCTCAGAGTTTTTGTTATTGCTCTTCTGTCTGTACTTAGGTACCGTTGTTCATAAGCGTACCCGCGGGATTAGGGGGGAAGGAGCGGAAGTGGGTGTGTGGAAGGAGAGGCCCGAGTCACTCAATAATTAATTGCTTGGTCCTTTAGCTTGTAGGATGGCTATGCGGTCATGAACACGCAAATATCAATCGTGAGCTGCCTTTCTGGAATGCAGTGATCCACACTGGGGGAAAGGGAGGGTAACCCGGGTGACTATGTCGTTCATGCTACAGCGAATGAGAGAATCTTCCCTAACCTTATTCCCACCTCCACATACTAGGTACACGAGCCTAATTGCTAGGAATAGGTATTATGTGTGGACTCACAACGGGATTGGGTTGTGGGAGTGGTGTTTGGTTGGCGTGGACGTGGACACTGGGGGATGTGCTAGTGTACCTCCGCTTCTGTATATGTTGAGTTCTTTTCTCTTTCCTTTTACGGCATGCCTTGTCTCTAAGATGTTCAGGATGCTGCCAAGTCCTGTGAATGTTGATAAAAGAATTGTGACCTAGCTGGTTTCGGTTTTAATCTGATCATAATACCTTTTAAATTTTTTGGGGGGGTTAAAAAAAGAAGCTGTAGCAATCCCTTTAATTAATTTAAACACAATAACAACAAAGAAAAATAGTGACGGCCTCGAGTTGAGGCGCTCCGTCCTAGAATGTAATTCATGGGTCAAGCAAGCTCCTCTGAGACCCTTGTGCCCCCAAACCTTACCCGAATGAGATTGAATCTCCCCCGGGACCGCGTTGCCCCACATTGCAGGATGCCGGGCGGACGATAGCGATTTCTGACGGCAACCGCTTCTCAACCGACAGCAGCACTCGGCGCACAATAGACCCTCTTTTCTCTCGGGACTGAAAGACACTGGCTTCTCCAATGGAATCGAAGGCACTCGTATCCCGTGGACCATTCTCCCAAGGAGGCTGGGCCATCGAGCCCGTGAAGCTGCGGGACCTGAAAAATGACGAGGTTGTTGTCGAGATAGTGGCATCTGGCATCTGTCACACGGACCTGCATTGCGGCGACACACCGGACGATAAGGGTGTGCCGGCAGTCTTCTACCCTAGAGTCCTCGGACATGAAGGTAACCATGGAAGCGACGGCGACTATGCCGCTACCAGACACCGGCTAATCTTGTGCTGACATCTGAGTCAGGATCCGGTTATGTGAAGCAAGTCGGCAAGGACGTGAGCAGTGTAGGTTGAGTGTTTGATCCCTTTCGCCAGAGGACTCTCTATGTTGACGCTTCCCATCGAGTGCAGGTCAAGCCAGGAGACCCGGTCTTGCTCTCGTTCTCTTACTGCGGCAGCTGCCACGTCTGTAAGACGGGCCCTCCGTCGCACTGCGTCGATTTCTTCGAGATCAACTTCATGGGCGAGTCGGCCTTCCTCGACGCAAAGGGAGGCTCCATAGGCGGCCGCTTCTTCGGGCAGTCGAGCTTCGCGAAGCACGCCATCGTCAGCGACAGGTCCGTTGTGAACGTAAGCGGACTGGGCCTCGAGCGCGAGGACCTCAAGCTCCTGGCGCCTTTCGGGTGCGGCTTGCAGACTGGCAGTGGCACCGTCATCTCGGTGGCCAAGGCTGGGCCGGACGATGCCATCGCCATTGTTGGCATGGGAGGCGTCGGCCTGGCCGCCGTGATGGCTGCTAAGAACCAGAACTGCAAGACCATCATTGGCATCGACAGGGTGGAGGCTCGCCTTGAGCTTGCAAAGTCGCTCGGGGCCACGCATGTCTTCAACACATCAAAGATGTCGATGGAGGAGCTGGTGGCTGCCGTCAGAGAGGCAGCTGACGGGCTGGGCGCGACCATCTCGATTGACACAAGTGCACATCCCCCGCTCGTTGCCGCCCAGGTCGAGTACACACGATACATGGCAAAGATCATACAGGTTGGAACCGGCATGCCAGATGCGAACTTGACGCTACATATGCAGAGCTTCATGGTCAGCGGCAAGCAGTACTTTGGTGCTGTTCAGGGACACAGCAGGACGAAGGAGTACATCCCGCAGATGATAAAATGGTGGAAGGAGGGTATCTTCCCCGTAGAAAAGCTGGTCAAGTTCTACAAGTTCGAAGACTTCGACCAAGCCGTGAAGGTCATGGGGAACGGCGACGTTGTGAAGCCTGTTATGGTATGGTAAAACTTATATTTAAGGACCTGAAAATACAACCACAACACGACGAGGCCCGACTAAGTATTCCCAATACCCTCCAACGCGGTGCTCGATATAGAGCATCAAGCCCCAACCTCACCCTTTCCCTCCTTGGTCACCTCCCCAGTAGAAGATGAGCCACTACCGAGCCCAGCCTGGCCAAGGATTGTGGTACTCTCCTGCTTCTTAACCATGTCTAGGTAGCTCCAGTCACCAATCTGCTCGTCAAAGAACTGGTCCAGGTCCAGCCCTCGCTCTTCGGCCTCGTCCGAGACGCGAAGGTGCAGGCCGGGGATGTACTTCATAATCATGAGCAGGGCAAATGAAAGAACGAAGGAGTAGGCGGAGATGGCGCAAATCTCTGCAAACTGTTTACCGACTTGGATTCCGTTTCCATCGAGACCCCCAGGCGCGAGAGTCACACCGTCGAGGGCAGAGACTAGGGGTTTAAGGATTAGTGTCACTTGTACTAGCAAGACACATGTACGCTGGATTACGAGGATCAACTTACTTGACGACGTGGCGAAGATGCCGGTAAAGAAAGAACCGCACATGCCTCCGATTCCGTGCAGTTTAAAGACATCCATGCCCTCATCGATATGCAGCCACAAGTTGATATCCGACATCAAGGAACAGACGACAGCCGTGAGGAAACCGATCACCGCCGCAAGCCAGACACTGACGTAGCCAGCTGCCGGCGTGATGCCGACAAGGCCGGCGATGGCACCCTCACAAGCGCCAACAACGCTGAAGCGTCGCTTGTTTCTCATGTAGTCGACCATGACCCAGCCAATAGCCCCGGTCGACGCTGCAGTGTTGGTGTTGAAGGCAGCATACATTGCCCGAACACTAGCATTGAGCGCCGACCCTCCGTTGAAGCCGAACCATCCAAACCAGATGAGGACAGTTCCGAGGAACACAAGGGTCGTATTATGCGGCTTGCCGTGGAACTTGTCATCTGAACTCGTCTTCCTCTTGCCAAGCGCCAGGGCATACGCCAGCGCCGCCCATCCAGAGGCAATGTGCACAGGGCCGCCACCGGCGAAGTCCAGGGAGGGCAGGTTGAAAAGCCACCCGTTGGGGTTCCACGTCCAGCAGGCGATGGGGCAGTATACTATTGTAGCCCACAAGAACCCAAAGACGAGGGATGGGACGATGCGCCCACGCTCAAACGCACCGCCAACCACGATCTGCACGGTACAGGCGCAGAAGAGGAGCTGGTAGAGGCAGAAGGCGATATCCGGGATCGTGGGGTTTCCAATCGACGGGGCTGCCACGACATTTCGCATCCCAAAGTTGGCCAGGTCGCCGATAAAGGGGCCCGCCGTGCGGCTGTAGGCGAGGGAGAAGCCCCAGAACATCCACTGGAAGGTGGTGACTGCGGCGACCATGAGGGACTGGAAGAGGAGGGCGAGGGCAGACTTCCGCCGGGCGAGGCCTCCGTAGAGGAGACCAATCCCCGGGATAATCAGCCAGACGATGAATGCGCAAAATATCAGATAAGTATCTGCAACAATAAGGAGTCAGCTATCAGAGCACCGAGGAAAAGGTTTCTTTCGGATATAGGCAGGACCGGGCCACAGGATGGCCATAATCTGTTCAAGACCTGCACACTAGTAAACTCTTCAAGTTACAGGCTACAGATCGGAAATTGCTTTTCCTGGTTGGGNNNGGGGGGGGGGGGGATTGTATCTGAAAGCTGCTTACAGTTGTACTCGTAACCCACGTACTGGGCGTTCACGTCTACCTCGAAGGGATTGCCGCCCGTAGGCATTGATTCATCGTAGCTCGGCTATTAGAAGGTGAGAAATGTCAGTATTTGTTGGACCTAGTCATGGACTCTACATGTCCAGCATCGCTCGGGTTAGATACTTACAGCTTCGCTCATGGTGTCGTACTGCCGTGCTAGTCTAGAGTGTAATTACGTCGGGTTACATTGACCTGCAGTTGCACCATGAACACGGGCGAGCCAGGGGCCAGCGAGTTATATAACAAACGGCATCAATTATCCCATCTGAGAATCGGACCTCAATTCCAAGAACTTGTACTCTGGCCAAGCAACCCTGGGAGACCGGCGGTTTATCTTATCATTAGGAGGCTAAAGCGATGGGCTGGAGACAAACCCAAGGCGGCGATTCGGTGCAAAGTTGGCTTCTCCATCAATAGACCCCGTACCCGGCTCACCACCGCGCCTCGGCAAGGATTCCTTATCTCTTGGCACCTTTTGAGGTTACTGATAAAAGTGTCGATATCAGCGCCGCTCAGGGGTTTCTAGAGCAAAACCCTTGACCTTTGGTGATGGCACCAGCCGGCGTCCAAAGATAACGAGCACCTCCGATGGATCCCAGGGCCAAGAACCCCGGCCGCTGATAATGTGACCACAACGCAGTGGCGTTACCAGACTGTTGGGATCGAACCTGTCTCAAAACACATTTACTTTTGCCCTTTTGACAGGTGAACTTCTGGCGCTAGGAGGGAAAGGGTCATTAGAATCGCATGGCTTGAATGGCTGCACTGGACATGCCTCAGTTCCCCGACAATAACATCTACAATATCGGTATAGCCGTGGTCCTCGATTCCTGCCCTTGTACTTAAATCTTTGCTTGTCATTAGAGGGTTGGTGGTGCCTGCTTGCTGATAATCATATTCACGCTGCCAGAAACCGCACGCTGCCTTCTGGGGAATGACAGCATTCCGGCCTATGGAATCAACCACGCTTTTTTGTCTTTGGTCTCAGAGTGGCGGAAGCCAAGGGTGGAGTCACAGATTCAAAGGTAGAGACCAAACTGTCGTTGCCGAATCCGCTGGCCTCTCTGAGATTACTACTTATCAAAGACGTGGTAATTATTCTGGTTTGCAATGCCATATACTACATGATATATTGCTGTGCGCAGGCGTCACTTTCTTCCCTTTTCATCCAAGTATATCACTACAGCGAGATTGCTTCCGGGCTGGTATATATTCCGTTCGGCGTCGCTTGCCTGGTCAGTCTGCTGGTTTGGGGAAAGGCCTTAGGCTATGAGTATGCTAGGCTAGTAAAAGAACACGGGCCTCGATCGAGTGCACATTGCGGTGATATCGACGAAGACTTTCCGGTCGAAAAGGCGAGGCTCGGGACAGCATTGTATTTGGTGGGCTTGGATACGCTGGCCACGGTAGGATACGGGTGGGCTGTGGCTTACCGTTTGGTCAGTTTGGCCGTCACCACCATCCTTCACTCCTTGCTAACATGAGGTGAACAGTGCGTTTCAGCTCCCTTGATTTTCCGAACAGTCATAGGTTTTGCCACCACCGGTCTCTTTTCGGTAAGCTGCCTAGTTCCCTCTTTGTATTCTTATCTCGGCGAGGGACCGAGTCGTATTAAGCAGAAATAGGCTTTTGGAACTCTCCTCACCGACCTGAACCCGAAAACATCTTCCACTGCCTCTGCTTCGGCCAACATTGTGCGCTGCGCGCTAGCGGCTACCGCCCTTGCCGTGTTACAGCTTATGATTGACCATCTCGGCGCCGGATGGACGTTTACTTTGTTTGGGTTCATAGGTGCTCTCTGTGGGCCCCTTGTGCTTCTGCCAATGAAGAAAGGTCAAAGGTGGCGTCAGAGGAGACGCAAGGATTTATCTTAAACACATGGTAAATGACCAGTGTGCACAATCATCCTGATGACAACTATGTGGTCTCAGAGGAGGCCAACATTTGGATCTACCTGACTAATTTTACGCTCGCGTTAAATGAGTCCTATTTCAGATTAACGAATAAACCTGATCCACCTATGGAAGGCTAGTAATGGAATAGGAAAATGAGGTGTGCTATACTGCATTGTTTCAGAAACCTGCCCTACAAGCCTCGGGTGTCGGTACGACAGATGAACAGTACATATGAAGTCTTGACTGGCAAATATACTGTGAACCAAGCAAGTGTGATTTTACTCATTCATCTAATAACGACGACGAGTTAGGACTTGTATTCGTGGCGGTGGACTCCCGGTACGTCGACCTTGGCTGTGTAAACATGGCCCGTAGATCCTTCAGCCGCGATGGATGTGATAAAAAGGGTCTTGAAGTCTTCACCACCGAAGGCAGGGCACGAGGTCATTTTTGCCCCGGGCACCACGCACGTTGCCACGGCCTCGCCGCTCGGGGAGTACCGCACTAGCTTCCCGCGGGAGTTGGCCGCGATCCATACGTGGCCATCCACATCAACTGCCATCCCATCCGGCATCCCGCCACTCTCTAGTTGAACAAAAAGCTGCTTGTTTGAGATGGATCCGTCTCTCGTGTCGTAATCGAACTTGAAGACCTGTCCCTGAGGAGTCTCACTTGCGTACAAGATCTTGCCGTCCGGTGAGAAGACAGGCCCGTTTGGCACGGGCGTCTCGAGAATATTGTTCAGCTCCCGCACAGATGCCGTTCTGGCCTCGCTGGGGCCTTTGTAAATGCACCAGAGTCGGCCGATTGGGTCTTCTTCATCCAATGCCATGGACCCTGCCAACCATCTCCCCTTCTCATCTATTGCACCATCATTCATTCGTACTTTTTTGTCAAGGCTCTTATCGCTGTGCTGGAGTGTCGCGATATCCTTGAGGGTTCCGGTTTGTAGTGACAGTAGGGCGAGACCAAATCTGGTTTGCACAGCTAGGACATCGGTACGGTTGGCAACGACTTCTAGTCGTGTAATAGGCTGGTCAAATTCGTAAGTCTTCCGTTTATCCCATCCCTCTGATCCGGCTATCATGTGGACAAGTCGGTTCTTGATATCGGCGAAGAAAAAGGTCTTGTCACTTGCTCGGTATAATGGGCTCTCGCCGAGGCCCGAGGCGGATGGGAGCCACTCCTGTGCTGAATATTCCTTCATCGTGGGGGTCTTGATAGCGAACAACCTCTCACTGAGCTCGAATTCAAGGAATTCAAACTTTGACTATATGTGGAAGAGGTTGCAGAGTTTTGGACATGTGGTCAGTTGTCTGCTTCAACGTCATTGCTCTTCGTGACGTCACCCCAGCACAGCTTATACGCCATCCCTCAGGCGTCCAGATCGCTTGGTACTTGGTGACGTTAAGAAAGTGGGCTCATGGGGCTTTTTGCCTCTATCTGCCTCGAGGATCTTTCGACGGAAACCGATTATTTTTTAGGCAAGTAGGTTCATGGATTGCTGTTGAGTCTCTCTGGTCGTCATGTGTGTAGAGATGTTCGAAGAGCCTAGTGGTATAACCTTCAAGTTTGTCTATGGACAACACGATTTAAATCATTCTGATAAAGCTACAGGAGTTTTTTAAGCGTTTAGGATCGTGCGGTTCGTCTAGAATAGCTTATAAATAGGATCTTAATATATTACACGACCAGATAGTTAACTAAAATTATCAACCTCTAATTAGTAATAATATCTATATTCCGATTAGTTTATAGGAGAGCTCTAATCCGGAAAGCCTAAGGGGCCTAAAAAGGGGCCCCATATGTGCAGAGCCTTTACGGAAGCCCTTCCTCTGGGCATATAAAGGACTTGGTTTAGGTATGTGGAGGTCCCTCCTCTTGGTACATAAGAGTCCTTCCTCTAGGTATGTAGAGGTCCCTAGGCACGTAAGGGCCCTTTCTTTAGGCGCCTGAAGGGCCCTATTGAGTAGTATAGAGGGGGTTGGCTAGAAGAGTGAGTAAAGTGAGTAATAAAGTGAAACCCCCTTTACGCCTATTTAAGCTATAATACTAGATGAACAGCCCTCAGGGCACCGACAGGGGCTTTCCCTCTGGTATATAAAGGGACCGCCGCAGCTCCTTTTTTGTCAAGGGAATTGTGACCGGATTAAAAATGAAACCAGGCAATGGTAGAGATTTCGATGGATGGACTGAGTGTCTCCTAACTGTAAATGATATTTGAGATTGCAGCACACTTATCTGACAGTGCGTGTGGTCATAGACGTGACATCGGCCAGTAACTCCAAATTGTCGTCTTCTTTGACCCCCACAATTAATGTCCAGGCATTTTAACCTTCCTAAATAAAGCTCACGCTAAAACATCTGTCATCCATTCCCCGAGCGCGCGTTTCACGAATATGGTGGCGCACCATAGCGAACCTCCTAGCGGCAAGCCGTGCGCCATGTGTGGATTTCAGCGTACCCTGTCACAAAGTCGATACTACCCTAGGTAAGACTTCAGCGGCGCCAGCTAGTCATCCCATCGCAACACTATTGGTTGCCAGAGAGTAAGCTGAAGCCGTCAAGGCGTGGCAGATGGACCTGGAACCCCTGACTTGCAGCTCCTCAGCGGCTCTACAGCGGCCACGGAATTTCAGCTGTGCTCGGTACCTCGTGCATTTCGTGAGCTGACCCATCGCAGCTGTTCGGAACCTCCAACAAGCTAATGCATACGAACCCAAATCACAGCGTCCTTTCATTCAATTTTCGCCATGGCCTCCTGTTGGCTTCAGGCCGTTCGGTTACACTGCTGCAGTCTGCCCCTGACTAGGCTTCTCGTCCCAGTCCCATTTGATCTGCCTACACATGCTACTTTTTCTTAAGGAGTGGTTCAAGATATAAAAGGGTCTCGATGTCTTGGAATTCTCCCAAGCATAATTCCTCCAAGTCACCGCTGAGTTTTCCTGTCAGAGTCTTCCACATTCATTTACTGGCCAACATCTAAACTACCGTCTCTCTTTAAACATTACTAGTGTGTCGGCTTCGTTCTTAATCCGATCACAAATCCTCCCGTTTTTTCTAATTGTGAATAAAAGAGCTGCGGCGGTCTTCAACATTACAGGTCGATCGAAACAAGCCCTAAAAACCAAAATGTACTCTCTTGTTCAAGTTTTCGCCTTGGGCTTGGCCGCCCTCACCACTGGCAGCGGATTTCAAATCTCAAACGCCGGCAGTACTGGCCTCTCTGGTCACATTGCTGTAAGGAAGGACAAAACAACTTGTATGGTCATGAAGAAAAGCTGATGAAAATGGGCAACAGGGCTTGGGACTGGTAGCTTTCACTGTTCCTGCCATCGCAGTTCCGCTTGATCAAACAGGACTCCTGGCTCCGCGCGCCCGCAACGCCACTGTCGGCGCGCCAGGCGAGGACGATGATAATGAGATCGGCGGCGCTGATCAGGATGACGCGGACGACGATGCCGACGACGATGCCGACGACGATGACGACGACGATGACGACGACGATGCCGACGACGATGACGATGACGACGACGACGATGACGATGACGATGCCGACGATGACGGCGACGATGCCGACGATGCCGCCGACGATGCCGCCGACGATGACTCCGATGATGAGGACTCCTCCTGAGTGATCCAGATGTCCACCCAGGATTTAGGATATCATTCCTTTAGCATAAATGAAAGGAAACAGCAGTTTACTTCATAAAAAACGGAATAATATATGAACTTAAATACATGATGTTATGTATCCATTGTGACTTCCAAGATCATAAAATAATTGATGGCTGAGTGTAGTTGTTGATGGCCGGTGATGAAGGCTGATTAGCAGCTAGCCGTCATTTTATATTTCCTGAGAAAAGAAATTGTGGGCGAAATTAATTCTCCAAAATGTTCGTCAGAAATGGAATCCGCCGTTGTGTTTTGTTTCCGGCTCAGAAAACTTGAAGATCCTCCATGCCCCCCCACAGCTTCGGCACCTCCACTTGCTTACAGATGTCCATCACAAACCTCGCTCGAGTACTCCAAGTTCCGCATGTAAGTGTACGGGACGAAGAGTTCCAAGTCCTCGCCCTCTAGGCGCGAGGTTGGCGGGTTGCCGTTGGCGGCAACACGATCAGGTGAGGATGGGCGAGTTGGATACTTCAAGCCTCCACCTTGGAAACTGATGGAGGGTGGAGGCTTGAGGTTGGAAACGGGGAAAGTTTGATCGGGGGTGAGGCAGCTGGGACTCAGGTTTAAATAGTTTGGAAGCTCCTT
Organism: Stenocarpella maydis; assembly: GCA_002270565.1. Classification (NCBI taxonomy): domain Eukaryota; kingdom Fungi; phylum Ascomycota; class Sordariomycetes; order Diaporthales; family Diaporthaceae; genus Stenocarpella; species Stenocarpella maydis. Next base: position 69,307 of record NQMI01000027.1, on the reverse strand, counting down.
CACCCAAACAATAGACATCTGCTTCTTCCAACTTACGCAATGCGAGGAGACTGCTACAGATTACTTCTCTGACCAGTAATCAGTCTGCAAAGATGAGATGCGTTCGATTCATTTTCATTACCTATGTTATGTACTCAGGTAACTGCAGTATGCCCCGCAAGCTCATTAAATCTCTTTTTCATCAGGATTGCCAGTAGTCTGCAAAAGTTGCCTTGAATAGTGCGATCAAGCCATGAGCACACCTCATCATGGCTCTGAATCAGGTACTTAAGTAACCCATGCAAAATCTCGCAGTGATTATATAAAGCCCCTAGTAGCATATCTACTTAAGGTATCCCGCCTCCAGCCAGTGAGGGTGTATGGGACTAGCTAACTTGTTGCTCAAACCCAGTCATATGATTTAGGCGACGATGGGTCACCTCGGAGGGCGTCCTGCCGTGGATTCCAAGGTTGCCAACAGGGCGAGGACAAGAGTGCCGAGTCCCCATCAATTGTGATTGGTTGCGCTTTCTCTGTGCTCATGTCTTTATCTTTCTGCTTGGTTCCTCCACCTGGGACCCAACTTCCAGGTCATAGCTACACCGGAAACCGCGAATGCTTGCACGATGGCGCAGATCGTGAATGCCAGTCCAGCTCCAACGCCGTTCACCATCGGCATGATAAAACTTGTGCCACCTGCAGCGAAGAGACATCGCGCAAGGTTGAGGCTCGCACTGGCTGCTGCGCTGCGGTCGGAATAAACGTCGACAAGATAGGTCATGATGATGGACTGGGTGGATACGGCCGTCCAGCCAGTGACGAAGGTCGTGACGATGGGCACGGCGATGTGGACCCGCGGCGCGTAGTGGACAGACCACCCAAAGGCAGTGATGGAAACGCACTGGGCCATGGAGAACGCAGGAACGAGACGGAGGCGCTCCTTTTCAAGCGGAAACTTGTGTCGAATTCCACGCTGGTCCTGCGCTTTATGTCCCCCCAGCTCTACGTCCGCGCGACCTGCCTTGGCATCGTGGCTCGCTTTAACACGCCGGTAGTCCAAGTCGAGAATGTGCCCTGCGAGGAGGGTGCCCACCATTGAGCCAGCCCCATTAGCGATGAAAGCTAAACCTACTTGAGTCTCGTTTAGACCGTAGCGGTCCGTGAAGAGAGAAGACAGTGCTGTGAGGCTCATCTGCCAGACCGCATAGTAAACGGCCAAGAAGACAATGATTGGAGCTGCGAGCTTGCTGAAGAGAATTCGAACTGGCTCGGTAACATCGATCCTCTTGGGCGGATGAGGGCTGGCCGCATCTGGACTCCATGGTATTTTGGTGAATCTCTGATATGTTTTCAACGGGTATCTCACCTTGAAGCTTCCTGTCGTCCGACATCCATTACCAACAACAGACCTCAGGGTCTCTGGCAGGAGTAGGAGTAGCGCAGCCAGAAACGAGACACCATAAATAGTAAGGAAGAGGAAAATGGACCTCCAACCAAAGGACGCTGCCAGGGCGCCACCAATGACTGGACCAACAGCAACAGGCACGAGCAGGCCGGCTTGGAAGATACCCATGAAGCCTCCCCTTTCAGCTCGTGTGGTGATGTCACCTATCACCCCCGAGCCTATCGCGATGGTGCTTGCACTTCCGGTACTTTGTAGGCATCTCAAGACCAGGAGGGCCGCATAGTGATGAGTCTCCGTCAGGCCGATGCATGCCCCAATGAAGACGACAAATGTGCAGAGATATGCGATCCGGCGGCCTTTGACGTCGGATACAGGACCCCAGAGGCTCGGCGCTAAGCCCTGGAAGATGAGGTACAATGTGACCGTAAGGTTGACAAGCTCTATGGGGACGTTGAGATCCTTGGCGATAGTTGGCAGAGCTGGGAAGTAGATGTTTGAGGCAAGGCCGGAGACTGTGATTGCGAATCAGATGAGTGAAAATGGGGTAAAATCATCAGAAATGGTTTTCTCTGAGTGACACATACAAGACGCAGCAAACGATACTATCACCACTATCATGGCCTTCTGACGCTTGTCCAAGACGCTGTAAGGTTCTTCAGCTGACTGGCGCCCTAGTATCGGCGATGGCGACAGCGGGCCAGATTCGCTCCTCGGACCTGCTCGAGACTGGTTCTCAGAGGCCATGGACCTCTTGTTAGGTAATTGAATTTGTTCTCTTATTTTTCCAAATCCTTTCTGTGATATTTGTACCCAGTTTCGTGGAAGACAGCGTTAGTGGTGTGAAACGCCGTCGTAAGGAATGACACACATTTAACTAAAAGGCGTTTCGTAGTATGAGAGGTACCAGGAGGGGTAGCCTTTTAAGGGACTTAGAAATATAGATAGTTTCCTCAGAAAATTTTGTACCGAATAGGCAGAGGTTGAAAGATGGGTAGGCGGACGATGAGCGATTGCGAAGTCGTGCGATTCATAAGAGCTCGAAAGGAAAGCAGTCGCATCGGATACTGACTTGCCTGATGCGGTATGCTGCCGGGATTGAGATGAAACCAGCGGAGCTGAGCGAAGGCTCCGTCGCCCTTCAGAGGTTGTACCACTTTTGATGGCTTACACGGTGGAACTCTGCCCAAATTGACCGTGGGTTCCTCGAAATTGCTGGATCAATCAAAAATTCGAGCAAGGAAGCCACCAGCGCGGAAAACTCTTCTGGGTGTACCAGGTGGAAAGCCCCTGCCGGGGCCCTAGGAGCTATTCATCCAAATATCTAGGTCCTACAGCTTAAATAAGCATAAAGGCGGCTCGCCTTCGTTACTCGCTCCACTCACTCCTTTAACAGGCCCTCTTTACACTACCAAATAAGGCCCTATATATACCCAGAGGAGGGACCCTCTACATGCCTAGATGAAGGGCTACCATGAAAGCCCTCTATACGCCCAGAGTGCCCCCCTTCCCAGGCCCCCTGGGCTCTCTAGGTTACGGTTCTCTTATAGACCAATGGATTTTTTTTTAATACCATCCAATTAATATACCAATATTATTTGATCTCTAGTTATTAGAATTTTAGTAAACGGTCTTGGTAATGTGGTGTGATAAGATCCAGTTTACCCAGGTATAGATTATTCTGGACGCATAGCAAATTAGTACGTTCGTAAAACGACACGGCGGCTTCACCATGGCGATCTTTTTCGACAATGGAACTTCACGATGGTGAGCGTCTTTCTTAGCAAGGAGAAGCTAGATTAGGATGCGTGGAACTAGAAACAGCAAAGAGCATCGTGCCAAATCCATCCACTTCATCCAACCACTGATCCACTCTCTTTCGACGCTCTACTAAACCAGATTCCTCTAGCCATGAAGGCGCCGGCCAGAGCTCATCAATACGTAAGCCACCCTCGGTCCAGTCCACCAGGTGGGTGTTGTATGTGGTCTCCCAGTCTCGCTGTGTCCTTGCCTCCCACTGACGTTGACTGGCGGGTGCGGGCAAGCCCTGGAGCTCAGTCCCCAAGAAGGTTGGCAGGCCCTCCTGGGTGGCCAACAAACTGTCAAAGAGATACATGGTGTAGAGAGTTCTTCGTTTTGACTCGGCAACAACCCAGCTCTCCCACCTTGGCCGAGCCCGCTTCTGCTCAGCCACGCAAACGAGTCCCTGCCGGCTGCATATAGACGCAAGCTCCTGAAGGTCCATCATGGCCTGATGCAGAGACGGGCCGACAAGGTGTCCCAGTTTGAAGAATGACACCATCAGATAGATCAGGTATGCCTGGAACGCCGAGAGCAGGGTAAGACCATCGTCCATTGACGTACGCTGTTTGTACAGTCTGCTCATCTCCCTGCGGATGACGTCTGCTGCAGTGCCATCACTGCCTGGAAGCAACCGCTCGCAGATGCGAACCAGGCTCAAGCAAGTAGACAGCGGTGCCCTCGCCAACGGTGATTGCATTTGCGTAGAGTGGATAAACGGTGGGACACCACGTCCGCGGACCGCTATGGAGGCGTAAGACCCGAGGACCTTTGGGATGAGGGCCTTGATGTGATCTGGGTAGTTTTTAACCTCCTGTCCCGGCAGCGGGACGTATTGGTTCAACCAGCGACAGCCAAGACTCTCTGCATTTATGGGACACACAAGATCATGACCTATGCATGTAGAAATACTGTCCGGACTCGGGTGCTGGGCCTCGCAAGCCGCCGGTACTGCCGATGCAGGCGTTGATGTTGCCGTTATTTCTGAGGATACCACGGTGGGACTCGTGCCATCGCCTGCTCCTGAGAAGCCAAGTATTGAATTCCCAGGGGTGGATCGGGCTTGTCTGCTGGGATCACGCCCCAGGGACCCAGGTGGTGCGCCTAATAAGGGACTCCTGCTGCCGCCGGGGCTGATGATAGAGTTGTCAGGAAAGGGTCGTGCGCTGGCGGCAATCGTGGCTGGAGTTTGGGCCGGCTCCCAAGGATAGACACAGTCGAGGCGGCGCTGGGTACACCTCCCACAGCATCCCTGGTGGCGATCGCACTTGGCCTTGGCAGAGGAGCAATTCTGGCAGGCCTTTTGCCGCGAAGTCGAGTACCTTGTTGGTTTCATGGCGTCTCCATGGACGAGACGACGAGTGTTGAGGACGTCAAGTCCAAGACAGCGAGTGGCGGGAAGTGTTTGCGGCCGGGTCCTGAACTCCGGCCCCAACTCGCTGCTCTTTAGGGCTATCTCTCGGCTCAGCTCCGTCAGCTCCGGCCCCACCCTCTCTTCTGATGCGACAGCCCTAGAGGACATAAAATAGCAGTGACATAGCAACCGCAAACAAGATACTGATTCACCTCGAGATAAGAAACGCTGGGTCACATCAACAAAAAGCAAAGCGCCTGTACTGGACCCTCGGAGCCAAAGTGGTCCGAAGAATACCCCTGGCAGCTAGCTGTCTCCTGTTCTCTCCATACCTACGTCGGTTCTCAGGACAACTGTCGCAATTATATTTTCTCGTCAGCTGAGTTGCCATGGCATCCGAGGGAACCAACTATACCCAAGGCTATTCAAAAGCCACCATCACAAGCCATGCCTCCCGGACAGTTGACTCGGATGCCAGCTTCCTAGTTCCTCATCTGCGAGAGACAGACCATATATTAGACGTGGGCTGTGGTCCAGGGAGCATCACCGTCGGCTTCGGAGCCATTGCTACCAAAGGCTCAGTCATCGGTGTCGATATCTCAGAGGAGGTCCTCGAGCAAGCCCGGGAGACGGCCAACACAGCCCGTATGAACTCGCGGGACACTGCCTCTCCCCTAGCGCCAATCACATTTCAAAAGGCAGACCTTCTAGCCGGGCTCCCCTTTCCCGACGACACCTTCGACGTCGTTTTCAACTCGCAGCTCTTCCCCCACCTCCCCACCCACGACATGCGAATCCGCGCCCTTGGAGAGATGCGCCGCGTCCTGAAACCGGGTGGCATAATGGCCTCGCGCGACGCCGCGGAGCTACACTTCTACCCGCGCGAGTATGGCCTCGACAGGGTCTGGGCGGGCAACCTGGCCAAGGGGTACGGGGGCGGCAAGCCAGGCTCCTTCTTCCCGGGAGGCGACATGGCCGCGCTGTTCCGCGAGGCGGGCTTCGATGCCGCCGGGGGGAAGGTAAAAGTCGGGGCCGGGACAACAGTTCACTCGGGCAAGGAGGCACGAGAGTGGTATGTGGCTGCGAGCCTGGGTAAGCTGGAACCCGGCGATGCGTTCAGGGAGAGCTGGCGACGAGCGGGGATCACGGACGGGGAGGTCGAGGTGGCACGAGATAGTTTGGAGAAATGGGCCAAAAATGATGACGCGTGGTATGTTGCACTCCAGGCGGAGGTGCTCGGGTGGAAATAGGCCAACTGTGATAGCATATCCTTTTCAGGGAATAGCATCATGTGGGAGTGAATTCGTGGTTTACTTCGTTGCGCTATTGTGCCGTCTCTTTCCTTCCCCGGCTAGAGGACCCGGTGAAACCTCATAACATACAGACCGTTGAACAAACCTGATCCCCCCTCCCCCGACAGTCCTGGCAATCATTAGACAAGTAAAGAGTGACCTTTCGCAATGCTAAAACTCAAAGTGCAGAGATGGCTCATTCTCTTGAATGAAGTCAGCAAGGATACAAGCGGTGTCCAACCCCTAAACATTTGAGGACACCGCTTGTCAAAGCAACCTGTAACTACCCATGAATTCGTCACAGTTGATTATGTCGGCAACAGTTCCTCCTCTGATCGTAACAGATCATTGTGATGGACAATTGCTCCCGAATGGGGAGGTCGTGCTTCTGGACAAGTTCTATACGAGAATACCTCGAAGTGTGATCATTTTTTCTATAGGGAAGATGCGTCTCAATTTGGAATTGAGCTGTCAAGATATCTGTTTATCTCATTGGCCCGTCTAGCCTCCTCTTTACCGGGGTTTTCCTCGGACGGAGATATTGTATGTAATCTGCTAATATGCCTTATAAACAGAACCGAGGTATCATAGGCGATGAAGATAGCTAGATAACGAAGAAGTCTGGCAAATCCAATTAGTAATTCGAATTCACTGTACAGCCACGGCCCTTCACCTGGCACGGTTGCTGGTCCACAAGATCTCTTCTGAGGTTTATAGAACCCTAGCAGCATCCGATGCTGTCTCTCCGGACTAATAAACCCAAAGAGCCAGAATACGAGAGCACCGAAAAAGGTTACCTCTATATTGATCCATATGCTGTAGGAGCATGTGTTGGGTACCTAGGTAGTCGAAGTTCTGTTGCTTATTAAGTATTATGAGAGCTGTCGGACACCCAACCCATCAATTAACAAGCCAATGTGATACTGAAACGTGAAGCCAGCTCGACCTGAACTTCTTACCGCTGATCAAGCCCGTCAAAGTCTTCAAGTTGGGTATGATCTTCCAGTCAAATGCAGCTACAGTAGATCGACACGTCAAGCTCCGGATTCAGGAGCCCAAGCATTTGCAAATAGGCACCTGGCAGGCTTGGCTTGCTATATCTCCCTGTTTGCAGAGGCAGAACGACCGTGAAGTGACAGTAAGCTGTCCAGGGATCCTTTCCGTATGACTGTTTTCCGGTGTAATTCGGCCTTTAGCTACTTGTCCTGGACGGTCTATGCGCGGCTTGAAGTCGGTCTCAACTAGCCTCGTCACGATGTTATCGCTATTTCATTTTACTTGCTAATACATTAAACTTATTATCAGCGTTATATCAATTATCTAATACCAAGGTATCAAGCTTTTATGATTATATTAACGGACGGTTGCAAGGTTTTTTTTTTTTTTTTTTTTTTTTTTTTTTTTTTTTTTTTTTTTCCCGGTATTGTGATCGGATTAAAACCGAAATCAGCTATGCGCATCTTGGAAGGTAGCACTCTTCAAACTCGCCATTATCTTCCGATCTGCGATTCGAATTTGAATTCAAAAGCTACGCACCACCGATTGCTTCGCTAGTGCCCCAGGTTTGATTGAAGAATAGGGCCATACATGTTCTCGCCCTGCAACCGAGTCCTGCTCTGCATCCTGGGCGGAGGCGGGGACGGTGTCTTGTCTGGGGAGTGGGAGTCGCCGACAATAGGAGTTGAGGCCTGAATTTCTGGCCTGTGGGAAGGCCTGCTGGATTGGGCCAAGTTGATGGTTCTCAAGTTGCTTGACCTGTTGAGTGCGGCCTTCTGGGACCGATTTCGCACTTGGCCGGAAGGATTGGATTCCACTGTGCTATGCTACATATGTATTACATGGTGCCCAGGTGGTTCGAAAGTTAGCTGAACAAAGAGCCTATTCCTTGATTGTCTGGACAATCTCAGAGAGTTTAGTAAGTGAGTGCAGTTCCTGGCTCCAACCGAGATTGGATACTCGTTCAAGCAAAAAACACCAGGGTAGTCAATCCTCGAGCTCATCATAATCGTAGTATATTCTAACAGCTGAGATATCAGGCGAGCACCTAGGAAGGCCCTTGACGCAGGAATAGAAGTACTTCGTGGCGAACATACGAGTGCCACAATCAGTGAAGTGATTCATCGGCTCGGTCCACTTAAGCACGGTCATTTGGCGAAGCGAAACTATGAATATGATTATACACGTGTAGATGGGCTAGATGGCTTGGACCATAAGTCGAAAGCCCCACCATCGTGGGAGACGTGTTCCCCAGAAGGGATGCGGGCTGTCTTTGGGCGCGTAAAAGTCCGTCCTTGACTCTGGTGCGCTCTTCTGTCGCGCAGACAGGCAACGTTGTCGAGCAATAGGCCCCGGCGTCAGCAATTAGAGCACCTCATAGTGATACGTCGACCAGACACATACACAGCAGAGGGGAGTGAACATGTCTCGCAGGGCTTGGCGGGGGCAGCGCGCATAAGCGCCCAGAGAGCAAGCTGCGACCCGCTGTGCACGGCGCCGGCCTAGTCCGTACCGCGCAGCAGGTGCCAAGGCCCGAGGGCGGTGTGGATCGCCCGTCGGCCTTGGGCGCCAAGGACCCGCCGGCCGCAGGGCCCAACGGGCCTACACTAAGTACCTAACCCTAAGTAGGTAGAGCAAGCAGCAACCTGCAGCCCCCAGCACCTGGCCTGGCCCGAGGGGGATGCTGTGCTGCGAGGGCACAGCCGCTGAAACAAGTGAGGAGATATCAGATCATGTACTCCGTAGTTGCCCGGCTTCCGCGTTCCGGTTTCCGCCACCGGGGCTCGGCACGAATTGATTCATACCTATCCAGGTAGGCACTTAAGCAAGTGTACGGATGGCTAGTCCAAGTCGAGCGGCCAAGGCAGGCCTTGGGAGGCAAGCATCCTACATCTGATGTCGGGCGAGCGATTCAGTGATTAGTTGGGCAGCACATTCACCGCCGCCAGCCAGCCCAGGCCAAGCCGAGCAGCACTGGCATGCCTGCGGGCCGGGCGATGTGCCACGGCAGCCACAGCCCAACTGGACGGGCACGGGGGCCCTCCGTCGTCTGGCCTTGTTCGACTCTCTCCCCTGCCAAGCAGGGATCCCACCGGCCCGGCCTGGCCTGGCCTACAAGCAAATCTTGGAACCTGGACCGCTTAGCTCCACGGCGGCAGCGCGACTTCATCGCCACTCATGTCAAAAGCCTCAACAGCCCTCGCCCCAAAAACCCCACGACGACAGTCTCGCTCCTGATGCCCGCCACCACCCCCAAGTGCGAGCTGCACCCCCCAGGCTGCTCTGTACGCCGCCAGCATGTCCGAATCTGCCATCAGTCTCGACGTCAATGACATCAAGGAGTGGCGTTCCATCGTCACTCTCATTGTCTTTGTCGGAACCAGTGAGCGAACCAGGCCTCCTCCCCACCCTCGCCGCAGCCTGCCTGCTGGCGCACATGGATGCATGAGACCGGCCCGGCTAACCACGCTGCCCAGACCTCGCTGTGCTCTTCCCCTTCGACGTCCCTGTCTACCTGCCCAGGCTGTTGGTTGACGGTGCCTCTCGTGCGCTGCAGCGCCTGCGCATCGTCTCGCCGAGGGACTCTGGCCATGGGCTCGAGGGCTACGCCATGGGGAAGCCCAAGGCCTTTACCCGCCTGCTGCTCCCCATCAACTTCCTGACCGCGCCCATCATAGCCGACCTGTTTCTGCTCGCCATTCTCGCCATCGGCCGGGAGGAGGTGGCGGCAGGCACCATCGGCGCCCACCACATTAATCCCATCGACATCATGGTCTTCTTCATCACCCTGGCCTATATCGCCATTTCCATCGACGCCTCGGGCCTCATCAGGTTCCTGGCATTCAAGGTCCTCACCTGGGGTGGCAGGGCCGGACACAAGCTCTTCTTCTACCTCTACACCTTCTTTTTCGCCCTCGGCTCCTTCATCGGGAACGATCCCATCATCCTCTCCGGGACGCCCTTCCTGGCCTACATGACCCGCGTCTCGAGCAACATAGACCATCCGAGGGCATGGATCCACACCCAGTTCGCCGTCGCCAATGTCGCCTCCGCAATTCTCGTCTCCTCTAATCCAACCAACCTCGTGCTTGCTGGCGCCTTCCAGGTCAAGTTCATCGAGTACACGGCCAATATGATCGTCCCAGTCATCTTTACCGCCGTCCTGCTGTTTCCTTGTCTCCTGTACCTCGTCTTCCGGAAGGACAGGCTGGTCCCAAAAGTAATCACCATGCACGAGCTGCCCGAGGAGCATCGCGCCCGGAAACCAGTCAACCCAAATATCCCCTTCTCCAGAGGCAACCCGGACGAGCAGGAAGACGAGGACAAGAAGAGGCTCGAACTGGAAGAGATCCTGAACCCCTACCTCGATAAGGCAAGCGCTCTGGTCGGGTCGGTCGTCATGGCTGTCACTCTCATCACAGTACTTGTCATCAACGCCGTCTTGTCCGGCAAGGGAGAGCACCCGGTCTTCTGGGTCACACTCCCAGCTGCATTCGTAATGTTCTGCTGGGACGTCTCTTATGGATGGATCCACCGCGCCGAGACCCGCGAGATAGCAAGGAGAGGCCGAGAGGAGGCCGAGACAGCAAGCGCCGAGCGAGGGCTGAGGCAGCAGGACGCCGCCGCCTTGGCTGCTGCCCAGCACACCAACATCACCGCGCTGGGCTCCGAGGAGGCCCCGCCCCGGCGCGGGGCTGGTCGCAATGACGGGTCTGAAATTGCACCGGCCGCCGCTCGATCGGATGAGACAAACGAGAAGTCTGAGCCAGGCACCAATGTGTCGGGCATGGGACAGATCAGCGGCCATGTGCCTGCGAGTGAGAAGAGGGAAAGGGTCACCGTCCCAGCCAACGAATCACATCCGCGCACCCTCTCATCCGCCTCGGACGACGCACACGCCTGGTGCCAGGAAACCTTCCCCACCGCTACAGCTGTGTTTTCTCTCCTGCCCTTTGCCCTCGTCCCGTTCGCCTTCGCCATGTTCATCCTGGTGGAGGCACTCGTCACCAAAGGCTGGGTGCCAGTTTTCGCATACGGATGGGACCACTGGGTGAACAAGACCGGCGTCATCGGTGCCGTCGGTGGCATGGGCTTCCTGTCGGTGGTCTTGTGCAATGTAAGCTCCTCTCCCCACGTGTAGACCACGGCCCCCGTAGTGTTCAACACCGTACTGACACGCACCAGTTCGCGGGCACCAACATCGGCACGACCATCCTTCTTTCCCGGGTGATCCAGGCGTGGGCAGAGATACACAATCAGAACGGCATCCCCATTTCCGACCGCACCTTCTGGGCCACAGTGTATGCCATGGCAATCGGCGTCAACTACGGTGCCTTCAGCACCGCTTTCAGCGCGTCCTTGGCCGGCATGCTGTGGCGGGACATCCTGGCCAGGAAGCACATCAGGGTTCGGCAGCGCGACTTCGCCCGCGTCAACTTCCCTATCATCGCCATATCCATGATAATAGGCCTTGTCATTCTCATCGGCGAGGTGTACATCATGAGGAGCGCCACGACGCCATACAGCCTGAACATTTGAATCGACAGCTCCCTGCCGCCCCAAGTCCTGCCAGCGCCATTGCCTTCGTTTCGATGCTATCAAAACTGTGGGATTCCCACTCGTCGAGTCTCGTATCGAACGAAAATGCCGTTATCGAAGCAGAAGTCGCTCTTCCAATGACGCGAGGGTCTGAAAGATGACCCCATTGTACTTTATCAGAGTTTCAGGCATCACTGAGCATCATTCTTGGAATCGGCATTCTTGCCACGGTCGTGCTACGCATTCCGAAGAGATGCCTTGCTCCGGCAGCAGAGCATCATCAGAGGAATACTGCATTGGTTTGGCGCTGGGGGATTGGCAGCATCGAAAAGGGCAGCATTGGGTACAATGACCTCGCAGGACGAGCAGCATATATACCATGCGTCCTCAACATCCAGAGCTAGGTACTTAAGTAGCTGTATGCCATTACTAGATGCATCTACACGGGCTGATAAAATGAATAAATTCTGTAATAGTACATCTGCCACCAATATCTTGTATTTGAATCAGCCCAGGCTATGGGCTCACAAGAATCCCTTGGAAATGTTAGATACTTAAAAGGCGCTGTTACTAGGCGTACGCCCCAATCAATCCAGACAATGTCACCTAACTAACAAAATAGCAGCAAAATGACTGCATACGTGAAACCGCTATCCTACTTGATGACTCATCCAAAAGCCTGGCCAAAAACAAATGATCGCACACTTAAGTTGGCTGACTATGGGTCGACCAGTCAGTTATTAATCATGTGGGGAATATATGATATCCTGAGCCGGATTTTGGCGAGTCCTCATTGACCCGCTCAGGTATCATAATCCGCTGCAATGGTACTGATTCCCAGATAAACACACACATGAATGCAAGCCAGTACTCCAGCTTGATTATGTGATACGACACAGACAGAGTGATCAATTTGGTGTCTTGGTCAGATGTCGGTGGCAGTGGTTGTTGACTCCCGAGAGTCATGAGAAAGAAATCCGCTGCGGACTCCTGCCCAATGTTTTTCCATTTCCGGCGACATGATCCGCACAGGGAAACGTCGGTGCTAAGAACAAAGCCGTTGCAGTGGTCATGTCGGGATGCAGGTCATTTCCCCGGCTCATCACTTTGTGGGTCAGGTACAGAATTGGTCCAAATTGCGTCAATAGCTTATCGGGTTAGAAGTCAATGGCACCCCACTGGCGAAGCTCCCCTTCATGGGCCGATGGGCCGCGCAATCTCAATAGTGATCGGCTCAGCCCGAACGTTTCAGGCCCCAGTTTCCATCTCGCGCAGAATCACTGAAAGAGCACGAGCACAATCAAACACAACAGCAAGTTCGGGCTCATATGAGCAGTGGGAAAATGGCAACCCCCTATACTGAGGCCGAGGCCTCACCCGTCCCCCCCTGCCGGTGAATAAAACCACGCGATTGGATTCAATTTTATGGCGCGCAGCACACACACATAAAAAGCCAATGGCATTTTCGATTTATGTATTCATAATTCTTAAAACCTAATCATCTTGCAAAGGCGACCGACAGACGATCAAAGACTGCCTCTCTTCATACTGCATGCCTGGATCGACCAGAGTCTCGCCTAAGCCAAGCCCCTGTTTTAAAGATTACCAAAATGGAACTCGCCACTAAGCCAATGATGGAACCACTCCCGGTCATCAGGGACACGCCCATGGTGGAGGACCTGGAGACGCCCTTCTTCTGGCCCATCAGCTTCAAGAATACCTTCAAGCTCGTGCAGCGCATCGTGACGGGCAAGGTGGAGAACGACATGACGGCCGCGCGGAGCCTGCACGCCCTGGTGCGCAAGCAGCTCGCCGTCGCGGCCAAGGAGAACTTCCGCGAGACGCAGGCCCTGCTCTACCCGGAGACGGGCGAGCAGGCCAACTTCGAGCTCATGATTGAGACGGTCATGCTCCGCACCCTCGTCGAGGGCGCGCCCCAGGACACGGACGCCCGCGAGGAGATGGCCCTGCTGGTTGAGAACTGGATCAGCCTGCCCGGGATGCAGGAGCCCACTGAGAAGTTCCTGCGGTACCTCCGGCCGAGGCTCTGGAAGGGGGCTGTGTGAGGGGACTTGTGGATCGCATCTTTCTTTTATTGGAGATGGAGATCTAGAATGCACATTCGAGGTAAGTTCCATGAGATGCGGTCGAATCTGCTGTCAGTCGTGTTCCAAGGTTAACAGCAACAGTCAGTACACGGCCATAATAATGGCCCCGCCGCGTTGGGAAGAGCCAGGGTCACTGTGGAAATATTTTATGCTCTTGGCCTCTGAGCACACGCAAAGTGCATGAGACTACCTACCAGTTACGAGAAAGCAACTCAAGGAATACTTCGAATTGGGCACTTGTCTGATCGATGCTGGACAGTCTGCAAAAGCCTCGACAGAAACCACCGCCTAACGGAGGAGATCAAATGCTTCCTACAAAGTTGATCTGGGCCTCTGGCCGGTTCTCAAGCTCTCACGTAGCTTTGATCAGGCGCTGGCGGAGGAAGTGATCGTGTCAAGGAGGACATTAAGTCACGGGAGTCACCACCAAGCAGGAAGGGCCCTGGATGAAGGCAAGAAGTCAATGGTCATCTTGGTACGACTAGGGCTGGCCAGCCTCTTCAGATCACAAGCAAAGACATTGAGCAACGGGAGGTGCTGCAGTACTTGGGGAGGGAGGCGTGAACCGTACAAGATGGGCTTAGGTCGCAAGTTGTCACAGCATAGCTAGGCTTACGAGGGAATACGGTAACTAGTTGTTGCGCCAAGAGAGAAGAACTAAGTAGTCTATCTATAGTGTAATTACAGGTGAGGTGCAGGCGTTTATATAGCGAGTTGCAGGAGTGGGTACCGTGACACCACTCGTTGGGCCGCCGACCAACCGGATTTCACAAACCGCCGCGATTGATGGGCCAAGGCGAACGAACTCACAGATACTTTAATAAGCTAATGAGAGTCGTAGCCCTGGTGGTGTCGGAACTCTTAATGAATATCTTGCCCTGGATCGCGTGTTGCCAGATGTCTCTAAATAGCAGCTCGGGATTTATTTGCTCGGACGGTTTGATGAATTGTGACTCGCCCGCTGTGTGAGATTGCTTAGCGCCCATGCTTTCTTAAAAACACTCAAGCAGGTCTTACATGTTGCGCAATCACAGTTATTTTGGCGAATGTGACCAACTGTTATACTGTGAGCAACTGTTGCTAAATCTTCAGTTATATAAATAACCATGATTCTGCGCGCTCAATACCTTCGATGCGTGCCATTCAAACATCCGGCATTGTTGCATTGCTACGGAAATGCTTAAGAAATGAGGAGACATCAAGGCGATGTCGCGCGCTGACTCTGAACAGAGCCGGCGGACTTCTCGCACACTTTATAGCTACCTAACAGGTTTCGTTTTTAACCCAGTCACAATTCCCTTAGTAATAATAATAAAAAAAAGGAGCTGCGGCGGTCCCTTCATACAGTCATAGCTACCTAGGAGGCAGTCAAACCTGACTGAGGAAGTCGCTGGCATTGAGCGATGCAAGAACCTGGGAGCGGCGATGACCATTATTAACATTCCGCCCAGGGCCGAGCTTCAAACTGTGCGTATATCTCGGACGATTGGGATTCAAAGCCACATTCAGGAGAAATTTCTCCAAAAATTGTCCTTCCGTGGAATGGTGAGGTGACTCTTGAAAGCATCAGCGTTGTAGCGGCCTCAGACCAGGAACACCGTCTCCGTCCAAATCGCAGACACTTTGCCACTCCTCTCAGAGTGGCAAATGGTCAAGCGTCCTATGCTGACTCATCATCCCCGCGGATGAGAGACAAGGGTGGTCCAGTTGGGAAATAGGATAGCATCTAGGATCCAACTTCGGCAAGCGAAACACTTCACACACTACTAGATACTACCTCCAGCTTTTGCCATTTGAGACGCGTTTCCTTGTATTCTCGGCAGCTCACATCACCACCGTCTGTATTGGATACGCTCGTTTATTCCGCAGTCCACTTGCGTGCACTTGTCTAGCTGTCGCTCGCCTTTCCGTGCGCGTTTGCCTCTCAGCCAGATCCTGCGAGCAAAGAAGAAAACAGCAAACAGCAAACATGGACGACCAATTTGGGGGCAGGACTGACGATGACTTATTCGCTGACGAGTTCGAGCCCGTTGCCGAAGAGGAACCTCAAGTACACCCTGACCCTACGCCAGTGTCGGCTCCCGTCGCCAACGATGCTCCCGCTCCCGCAAGCCAAACCTCCTCGACTGCACCCTCGTCCGTAAAGACTGGTGCGACGCAGAATGCGGCCGCTCCTCTACCCGCAGCCCCCAATGCGGCAGCTCCCTCCGCGACAGCGCCCAGCACGTCAGCTGCCAATGCGACAGCACCGCCGCAGAAGTCGGGCCTGATGCAGTCGCGGCATGCCCAACAGCCGCCATCCTCGGCGCCACGCGCCCCGCGCAACCACCGCGCCAACAACCAAAATCACAGCAACCACAACGCGGGAGTATCTCCTAGCCCGTCGAGCCCTGCGCTGTCATCATCTGCCAGGCACGAGACCCGGCAGCACAAGGCCAACCCCACCCCAGACGCCCGCGTCGGGTCCGGCGCAAATCCTCGCACCAAGCTCACTGAGGCTGAGCTGGCCGAGAAGATGGAGAAGATGCGCATCCTCAACGAGGAGAAGACGCGCCGCTTCAAGAAGGTAGAGGAGGACGAGCAGTCCCACGCCATTGCCATGGAGAAAGCCTCCGTAGAACAGCGCAAGCGCCGGCAAGAAGAGGCGGAGCGCCGGAGGAGAGAGGCCAATGACAAGAGGCAGTTGGATGACGAGCGCGAGAAGAACAGGCAGAGGAAGCTCAACGCCTTGGGCGCGCGGGAGAGCAACTGGGACGAGGGCAAGGAGGAGAGGCAGCAGGAGGAGGACCGAAGACGGGGAGGGTCCAACTTCAGGGGAGCGAATGGGGGCATCCGTGGCTCCCTGGGCGGAAGGGGCGGTGGTCTATCCGGCAGCCGCTTCGCAGACACAACATCAGACACGGATTTCATGGCTGGTCGCGGGGGAAAAGGAGGCAGAGGCGGGAGAGGGCGAGGAGGCCGTGGTGACCTCTCCGGCACGCAACCTCCCCAGGGCGCCTCGCACCCAGCGAAGAAGGAGCCCGCGCTGACGCCCGACGAGTTTCCTGCTCTACCGCGCGCCCCGGCGCCGAACACCAAGGCTGCCTCTGTCGCCAAGGCGGACCTTAACTCGCCGACATCGCCTCTTGGACAGTGGGATGACGAGATGGCCGCGATGGATGCTAAGACAGCCGCCGCGAACAAGTCCTAGGCTGCAATTGCAGCAGCGAAATTAGCCACGATACCCGCAACGCCAGTTCCCTCAGGGGTTGGATGCACGGACGGTTTGAAAGCCTCAGCCTCAGGTGCCCGAGAGCCAAACAAATGTCGATACCCTGTACGAAGAACAACCTTGAGAATTTTGGGACAATCGAGGTGTTTTTGGGCAAGCTGGTCTTTGGTTTACTCCACAGGACGATAGGTACCGCAGCGATTATGAAGAAACGAAATCGGGATACCAGAATAACAAAGGCGCGCAAAGGCGAGATGATTGACAAAGTAGATGATACTCAAAGCCGTAGAAAACTGAATATAGATTTGTCCCCGACTATCGTCTCTGGCATCTGCACCCAGGACAAGGAATGGCATACAAGAAGGGGTTAAAAACAAAGGAGCAAGTGCTGCTTATTGGCGGGATGTGGGCGAGGGTGTCCGCGAGAGAGAGGCCCCTTGGCAGATACATGCCGACGACGGTCATGGCTGCGATGAAGTCGCCCTTCAGAAAGTTGTTGAGTTCTCACATAAATGCTGGCTCTTTTTTCCGCTTCACGTTGCTCTGCAACATGTCCACTCTCGTCACTGCCGGTCTCATGAGAGGAGCGCATGTGGAAGCGGTATGCACAAACACACTTGGTGACGGCTTGATGAAGGATTATAGTCTCTAATGTCTTGTTGGTATCAAATTATGCAAGGCCAAAAAAGCATTTCTCGATTTTCCTCCAGATTCCATAACGCCTCCAACACCGTAGCAAGCACAACGCCACGCACTGAACAAGGCCTTGTTCTTGGCGCTCAATGCTTTGTTGGTACCCCAGAGACGACTCCCCAGCCTTCCCTCGTTGGTAGATAGCCTTGTTCGTCGATCAACTAGGCCAATGCGTAGTCAAATAGGTGCGTGACAATTGCCGGCCCTCTTGTATGCAACCAAACAACTTGCATTGACGCTGCCAGGTGAGGCAAGTCCTTGAAGATATCACTTCATCCGTTCGCGCCGCCAACATGAGCCTGGGCCATATCCGCCTCGGGTTGCCTCGGGTTGCCTCGGGTTGCCTCGGGTTGCCTCTGGTTTTAAGAACTAGTCGGAGAATTCAAGCGCATCGTGGCCGTTGTCCTACCAACCGCCACGATAGCCTCTTCCCCGGCCTCTGTACCCGCCTCCGCCACCCCTCGGCCCTCTTGGGCCGCGGCCCCAGTCTCCACCACCGCCCGGCCCGGCCGGCACACCTCCCATATCGGCGTCACCGCCATCGCCCATGGGCATAGGCCGCGGGCGGCCCCTCATCTCCTTGGGGAAGCTGTCGAACGTCTTGCGCATCTGGGCGTAGCCGAGGTGCATCTTCCCGTAGAAGTGATCGGCCAGCCTACGATCGTTGTCCAGCCGCGAGAGGTAGGCACCGCAGACGTCGCAGACCTGCAGCTTCTGGTGGCCCGAGGGGCCCGAGGTGTCGCTGAGGGCCTTGAGCTCCTTCTCGCGCTCGGCCTTTTGCTGCTGGGCCTGACGGACGCGGAAGAACTCGTCGTAGGCGCGCCCCACCTCGCCCAGCTCGCCGAGGATCTCCACCTCCAGCAGGCCGTTGTTGATGGTGGCGGAGAGGTCCGAGATGGACTTGAGCAGGACGTTGGTCTGGCGGATCTCGTCGGGCGTCTTCTCGAGCCGCCGCTGGGCCACGTCGATGCGCCGGTTGCACTCGTCGATGTATTTTGACAGGTCCCGCATGTAGTCGTGCTCGAAGCCGTAGCGCTTCCGCTCGGGCTCGGGGAGCGCCTCGTACTCGGCCTTGAGGGCCTCGGAGTGGACTTTCGGGCAGGGCCCGAGGTCCTGCTTCGTATTTGTGAAGAGGTCGTGGGGGCAAGTCCCGGCGATGTAGGAGCGGCAGGCCTTGGGGTCGGTCAGGGAGATCTGGGAGGACCTAGCTGCCATGCCACCGCCCATGAGCTGCTCTGTGGTGCTGTCAGTCTCGATTCAAGCCACGCGGGGGATTGGGAGGGAGAAGGGTCCATACCGAGCAGCTTCCTCTGCTCTGCTGCCATCCTGGGCTGTGATGATCTTTCCTGGCCGATAGATACCCTTGGTGGTCCACTGGCACAGGTGAATGCCGGGCAAGGCAAGTGTGATGTTTGATATTGGGAATCGAGCGGTTGGAGGACAGACGTATTGGGACAATGCGATCGGCCGGCCCGTTGGAAGCTCGGCAGAATTTCTTGCGCCGGCAGGCATCTCAGCATTCACTGAGCTGGGGTCAAACCTGACGCAGCCTACCCCGACCCACTGTACGGTGGTGCACTGGGGTCCAACGCTTTCGGCCCTGCATCACTTGTCTGTCAGCACATGCACCCCTGCCGGCTCGGGTCCCAGGGGAGCTAGCTGTCAACACCGCCAACTCCGCGCTGTGGGCTTGTTGTGAATATTGGCCAGTTGGCGTCTTTAGTTTACATCGAGGAGTCGCACCCAGCTTCCGATGGATGGACCATAACCATGATGCGGCACTTCACCTCCTTCCTTTTTCTAGTCATCTCCCTCGTGATACCCGTCGCTGCGTCTGACTACCATGAACAGCTTGTCCTAAAGCCATTGCCCCTGTCCGCCCTCCTCGCGAGCTTCAATTTCCGATCCAACACGACCCTCTCCCAGTTCGAGGCTCGCAACTTCCGATTCTTCCCGCGCTCCCTGGCTCAGATATTGGAGTATTCTGGTACGAAGGAGCTCCACCTACGTTTTAGCCTAGGAAGGTGGGATGCTGAGAGCTGGGGCGTCCGGCCATGGGGCGGCACGAGGGAGGGGGGCACTGGCGTCGAGCTCTGGGCATGGCTCGATGCGGACACAGAGGAAGAGTATGGCTATACCATCTCCAGGAGCCGCCGGTAGCATCAGCAGCTAACTTACTGCTCGCAGAGCCGACAGCAAGTGGCTGACCCTCACGAACGCCTTGTCGGGCCTGTTCTGCGCCTCGCTGAACTTCATAGACGGAACCCGAACAATACGACCGAGCATGTCATTCCAGCTCGAAGGCGATCATTCTGATGCTGTTGTGTCGAATCTACACTTGCTACACGGAACACTCCCACGGGAAGTGGTGTGTACAGAGAATTTGACGCCTTTTCTGAAGCTTCTCCCCTGCAAGGGGAAGGCCGGCATCGCAAGCCTGCTCGACGGACACAAGGTCTTTGATTCTTCTTGGCAGAGCATGGCCATCGACGTGCGGCCAATTTGTCCTGGGGATGGCGAGTGTATCCTGGAGATCGAACAGTCCATCGATATGGTTCTTGACATCGATCGGTCCAAGAGGCCCAGAGGTTCGTGATTGGTCATGCATATCATTTGTGGTCTGTCACTAACATCGCCGCAGACAATCCAATTCCGCGTCCAGTTCCTGGCCATGAACTCAAGTGCAATACCTCCAAGGAGTACCATTCAGATGACACGTGCTTTCCAGTGGAGTACAGCATAAGCCAGGATTGGTCTATCTCCCAGGTGTTTGGCAGATCTATACAGGGAACATGCCCCTTGGCTGATGCTGAGGTAGCCCCTGTGTGCTTGGAAGTGCCAGAAAGTCGACCCGTCTGGGTGACAGAAGGTGTCAGCGAGTCCAGAAAGGAGAGCGACCGGAAACGTTGCTATAATGCTAGCCCAGGGACTGCGTTCGATCTAATACTGCCCCCAATCGAGAGAGGGGGCCAGAATGCCCAGACTGTCATCGAGGAATACGTTCAACCCGGTATCCCCCCCCTCTATGCCGAGCGTAGTCTGACTGGGCATGGTCAAGAGCGCGGAGGTGTTCAAACTCTCCTCACGAACCCTAGCGACACCGAGCATGTTGAATTTGTCTATATGGAGTCTCTGCCGTGGTTCATGCGAATATACCTGCACACTCTGGGGGCTCGGATTCTGGACCCACCCAGCGGCAAACAGCAGAAAGTCATTCAGGACATCGTCTACAGGCCTGCGCTCGATCGTCAACGAGGGACCCAGCTAGAAGTGAAGCTTCGGATCCCTCCGCGGTCCACAGTGTTCCTGACCTACGACTTCGAGAAATCTATCCTGCGCTACACAGAATATCCGCCCGATGCGAATCGAGGGTTTGACGTGGCCGGCGCAGTCATCACAATCTTAAGCAGTGACAAGTCGACCTCAAACCTCCGGACTACGGCGCTCTTGCTCAACCTACCGACCCCAGATTTCAGCATGCCGTACAATGTCATCATCTTCACTTCGACGGCAATAGCGCTGGCTTTTGGAGGCATGTTCAACCTCCTCGTCCGGAGGTTTGTCGCTGCGGATGAAGGGCCCGAAGTCACTCTGACCAGGTTGAAGAACAAGATAAACGCCCGTTTCGGTCCACGTCTGGCAAGCCCGTTTGGAAGAGGCAGGGATTCACAGGTGCCAGCGGTGGAAAGTAAGAGATAGATGGTGTATGAGAAGTATACAACCGCTGCAATATGACGCTACTTCCATATCACCATTTATTGAAGTCCATCTGCGGAACGGGGGAAGGAAAGATTTCCAGGGAGCATACATGAAAAGAATCCCGACAGCCCCCCACCCCATTTGTCCTTGCCTTTTCATCTTGCCTTGCCTTTTCATCTTGCCTTGCCTTTTCATCTTGCCTTGCCTTTTCATCTTGCCTTGGCTGTCATGACGCGTCATTCTCCCTCTCCCTCGCGCGGTTTCCTGGCCAAATGCCCAGGCTAAACGAAAAGGGACGGCCCATCAGATCCAGTATGCGTCCTCATACGAGCATACATATGCCGCCCATGCAACGTCGGACCAACAACTAGCATAGACCTACGTTTCCCCCTGTCCGAGGAGTCCATACACGGCAGCAGGGGACTCAGGAGCTCAGGACACCTCATCACCGCGGCGTGCGGCGTCTGCTGGATCGCCCCGAAGGGACGGCGCACAAGCCAGTCCGGCGGCTGGTCGCTGTCTGGCCATGTGTAGTGAGGCATCAGGTTGCCCCAGACCCACCGGCCGCACTTACTCCACCGGCCCTGGAGACACCCATCGATGATACACCGTCGCGCCGCGGTGGGTTCGACATTCTCCCACAAGAGGCCCGACAGAAACCCCAGCTTGTCAGCGAGGAGGTGGCAGAGGCGCTCCCTCACGGCGGTGCAGAGATGGTCCGACGAGACTTCTGATGTCCAGCCGCCTATTTCTGCTGAATAAGCTACGCCTAGCGTTGTGCCGAACAGCACGAGGAATAGTGCCTGGAGTGTTGGTTTCGGGGCCTTCGCGAGCGAGTCGAAGTCGATGTGCTGGTCGAGCTTTTGGAGTAGTGATGAACCGGTTAAGTGGCTTGCCTGGCGTAAGTCCTGGACTGACAGCCGCTGTGGCGGACTTCTCTGGTCACTCCATGCTGTATATGCCAGCGTGGTGACGAGGATGAAGTCTTGAAACGATGAGATTATTTCCCTGTCCAGGCTGCCTTCGAGAGCTTGAGCTAAGGCGTGACTGGTCATATGGGACACAAAATCTGTCTCATGGTGCGAGACATCCTCGTTGATAATCCAGTCTAGGCATCTCTGGGCGAGGACCTCGATGTCGGGGATTGATGCTGAATATGGAGCTGCGTATTCACGACAATGTAGGGCCCTCAAATTCTGTATGAGCAGTACTTGATCCTGCTTTTTAGTAACTGGGATGCACACAGTCAGCACCCTGCTTCCAATGTAGTTACTCTCCAATCATTGGCTACAACCTACCATGCTCAAATACATCGTATCTCGCAAATGTGGTACCACCGGTTTCTTCTAGCGGTTCGACGACCGGCTCTACCTGATCCACAGATCGGCCCGAGGATCTCTCGTTCTGGAGTGAAACTTGCTGTATGGAATGCACAGATAAATCGTGTCTAAGGTCGGGGCGTTCCATGGGTGCACGGTTATTTTCTGTAATAATCAAAAGTGTGCTGATTTCAACGGGGAGAACTGCTACTGAACTCTTTTTCAATAAAGAGGAATTGTTCTGCTATATCTATTATAAGGTGTTCGAATCGCAAGTGACCGTAAGCCCGCTGCCGAACTCACACCCCTATATATAACCCGATCCGGCAATTGTTGCTCCTGTCGCATGACGGCCGGACATTGAAGGGGATGAGGCTCTACGGTTAGGAATTAAACTAGCATAAATCTCCCTAGCAAGGGAAGGTCCAGGGTGACCTCGGGCGCCACAACAGGCGTCCGGAACGCAGATTCACGCAGCCATTGGGCCGACGCGGGGCGCCTTCAGCTGGTGTCTGACCCCTGCCTGTGGAGGATCTGCGAGGAACCGGTTACGGTGGCTCGGTACCGCCAATCAACTCAGGCCGGCGGGGCCAGGCGGGAACGCTGTCCAGCTGAAAGGTCAACCACACGAGATGAACCGGAGACCCGAGACGGGCAATCAGCCTGAGCAAGTAGCAAGTGCAAGTGGGCACTGGCATTGTGATGCGTCAGTAATCCACACGGGTTTGAACTCCTGGCCCAGATGCACGGCGTGAAGAATTCCGTGTCCGGGGGGGCTTTACTTGGACTTTCAGTGTCAGGGCTGCCAGTGTTCCAGGCCTCGTATAGAACACAGTCTACAATCAGCGGGGTGCTTCCCTCGAAGCATTGGGTTGTAGGACGGAAAAGAGGATATACTTAATGCTTCTGTTTTTTTTCTCTTTAAAATATCATTACCAGTACTTTAACCTGTTTCAGTTTGATTTTTTTCTTTTTCTATCCCTTGATTTTGTTTCTCTATAGGAGGTATAGCAACCAATAATAGAGTTATAATAATATATTACATATAACGCAGTTTATTAATAAGTTACTACTATTAATATACTATTAATTTTTACTTTTACTACTTCTAGCTAACTTTAGCACCTATATAAGGTAAGTAAATTAATTAATTTAATATTAATTAATATTACTTAATCCTAGTTATTTATTTTTAATTACTTATATGATTTTAACAATATTAATAAAAATATATTAAAATTAGAAATTATTAAATTTTAAATAAAATAATATTTTTAATATTAATTGAGTTCTTTATTCCAATATTAAATTTGTATTAACTTATTTACTTAATTATTTATGTAAGTGGCTTAGGCTAGAGGCCTAAGCCTTATAGTAGCTTAGCTAGACAACTAGGAGTAAGCTTTGTTATTACATACCTATTGGCGCAACCAGAAGGTAGCTACTATAAGGGTTGTGAATATAAGCAGAGTGACCAGGTATATGCAGCGGCTGAGTAACGAAATAGTAGCATGTGAGTGCTATATTCCTGGGGAGATAAATATAATTAAACTTACTCTTCTCCCCTCCTCTTTCTATTTATTCCTTCCTCCCCCCTTTTTATATAAGAATCTCTCTTTACTACTTTGCTATTCTAAAGTTATTTATAAATTGTGCCTTTACAATAAGCCCCTTTAATATAATCTTCCTTAGCACTATTTAGGCTGCCTATTATATATTAGTTACTTCTTTATAGCACCCCTATAAGGCCTTTAGGTGCCTTAATCTAAAGTAGTATACTAGATTCTAATAGATTGCCCCCCCTTTTAAGCTCTTATTCTAGGAGCTTAGCTTATAAGAAATAAATTCTTATAGTACTTTTATAGTAAAGTTATTATAAGCTCCTTCCTAAGGGCATATTATGGGTTAATAGCCTTATGCTATTATTCCTGGTGCCCTATTAAATGAGTATTATATTACTGCTATAGGTTAGAAGGGTAAGTAATGATTATATTATAGTAGGTCCTTTAGATAATTTAAGAAGCATTAATATAGCGCCCTAAATAAAGGGCTCTTTATTATACTCCTATATTATTATAAGTATATAAACAGGTATTATAATGCTTATTATATAAATAATATTTTACCTATGCTAATAATGCTTTCTTATACTTATTTAGTTCTTATAGCCCCCTTACCTTTCCTTCTTCCCTTATTTTCTTCCTTAAGTACTCTTAAATTTATAAGTATATCCCTTAATTAGCAAGTAATAGAATAACTTGCTAATACTATATAATACCTATACTTATACTTATACCTAAACCTATGTAGTAAGTATCTTACCTAATAGTATTATGCTATGCATGTGTAGTAATAGTGCTTTAATAGGAGTACCAGAGTACTATTTCTACTAACCACTACTATAATAATAATAGGGTAAGTTTACTAGAGGCCTATACTGCACTAGTATAGGGGTGCTATAGCACCTAGGAATTATATTGCTAATGGGAGGTTATTCTAGATATCTAATGTTCCTACCCCCTCCTCGCTCTATACCTTAGCTGCTCTACCTATAAGTTTATCTTCTCTATATATATATATAGCGCTTCTATATTACAGCTAATAGTATTGTTAAATAGGAGTATTTATCCTAGTGAGCTTAAGAAATATATGCTTTTAGGCAACCCCCTTCTAGCCTAGCTATAAGGAATTCCTTTCTAGGTTTCCTTAGGCGCTGCTTCCTTATAATATATAAGTAATGCTAATAAGGTAATATAAAAGTAGAAGAAAAAGATAGCTAAAGCTAGTCCCACGTGGGAGGGTACTATATACCCTATATATAAGTAGTACTTATACTATATGTATACTTTATAAACTAAGCTTTTAGCCTACTAGAATGCTACTAAGGAGAATAAGCCCTTGAAGGAGGAGAAGATTCATTACTCTAATTAGAGTAATATATTATATTTATATTATATCTCTGCTATACTTATATTATTCCCTTATAAAAACTTGTTTTACTAATATTTCTCTAGAAACTAGTTACTACTACTAATATTATTATAAGGGTAGTAAGAGTAACTATATTCTTATAAGTTTTATTCTTAATATTCTTATTATATAGTACTTAAGCCTATATTATTTATAAGCTTTACTAATATTATAGTAGGTCCTCTTTAATATTATTATGCCCCTTTTCCGTGCTCTTAAGACTAAGAACCTAGCCTAGGCTTAGGAGGCTATTTGCTTACTTCTGCTTAAGAAGGGCAAGATTATTACTACTATTATGCCCTTATTGCTTGCTTCTGGTAGTAATGCTGAGTTCCTATTGCTTGCATGCTGCAGTATTACTATACTTAAGTAGCTTGCTCGGGCTACTAATAAGGTTGCTACTGCTGTTAATTGCATTACTAATGCTCAGGAGGATGAGAAGGAGGATGAGGAGTAGTGGGTGCTATATATATGCTATAGCTACACAATAGTTGCTTGGGGAGTAGGGTAGGGGATCTTAAAAATAACCCCTTAATTTTCTTTAGGAATCAAGAAATTCTGTACCTTAGGCGCACCTTTTACAGCCTTACTACCCTTATATTACTTATTCCTTATATTTCTATATTAGTAATTCATTATAGAAGTTTATATATAGCTCTTATATATTATCTTTACTATTATGCCCCTTTTATTAAACTAAATATTATTACTAGCTTAATAGTCCCTAGTATTTTAATATAGCGTTTACTTTAAATTTATCTTCTTTAAATACATTGTTTTCTAGTTGCAACTTAGGGTCTTCTTCTTTATAGCTCCTATATAGCTTTAATACTATAATTAATACCATATTATATATTTAGTACTACTTAAGTAGTTCTAGCTAGTGTACTAGGCTATATTAGTTTATTATTTCTGCTATTTTAAATAGGCTTAGGTATTTTATAGTAAGTTTGCTATTTCTATACTTTTATTATAAGTACTTAATAAATATTATTATGAGTTCTTCTTTTTTAAATCTCCCATTAATATAGTAATAGTTATATTACTTTATACATTTTATATTTATATTATAGAAGCATTATATAATCTTTATATATTTACTTTTAAGATTCTAACCCCTCTTATTTGCTCTTAAAATGTTACTTAATAGTAGTATTAGTATATTTATAGGTAGTTTAGGGTGATATTAGAAGAGTATAAAGGAGGGTATAGTTTTAATAGCTAGGTATATTATATTATTATATATAAAATATATGCTAGGGAGGAGCTATCCTTAATCTACTTATGTAATGCTCCTATATGCTTATTGGTAGTGCTTTAGATTTTGGTTTTGCCTCTTGATTTGCTTGTTTATTTTAGGGTGGAAAGTAGTACTTAGGCGCTATTTCATAGCTAGAATAGTGCAAGGCTATGCCTAGAAATAACTTATAAATAGGCTTCCTTAGTTTAAGATAATCCTATGAGGTATTTTATAAGTTATAAAGATATAATGTATTAAGACATTAATAAGATTACTACTTATAAGTTGTACGCTTATAGTAATATAAATAATATATTTTACAAATTCATTTATCATTATTACAATAGTATTATATCGTTTATTACTATAAAGGTTAATTAATAGTAGTGACCATATAATAAAGTTTATTAAAATTTCTTACTATAGTCTTATAGATAGTAATAGTACTATGAGGAAGCTAAGCAGCTTATGCTTAGGTACTTTAATCTATTAGTAAACTATATATATATTAATAAATATCCTTATATTCTTATATAGGGAATCCTAGAAGTAGTTATCTATTAGTAAACTATATATATATTAATAAATATCCTTATATTCTTATATAGAGAATCCTAGAAGTGGTTATATATAAGTAATTTTATTAACTTACTTATGCCTAAATAGCTAGCTAACTTATGATTATAGTATACTCTTAAAAACTCTAATCTTATTAATACGTTATTAGGTATATATACCTTATTACTAAACTAAAGTAAGTTATTCTACAGATGTTAAGTCTTTTTAGCTTTTAAGCTATATGCTTATCTCTTATACTATACTCCCATAATAATAAAAGTATTATTTTATTATAGTTTTGTAATATATGCCCTTATAGGTTATTTAAGCTGCTTATATACTATTACTATATTATATAAAAGGGCCCCTAAATATATACTTTAGTCCTAAGTAATTATATATATAGCCTAGTAATTAGGCAACTATACTATATTATTACTACCCTTTTAATCTTCTAGGTTTACTACCTAATTATTTAGCCTGCTTGCTTTATTATAGTTATAGCCCTAGGTATCTATATGTGTTATTTGCATAAAGTTGCAAGGTCTTTATAGCTCCTTTGCTATAGATTTATTACTTATATAATTAGGCCTTCTTTAGAGGCTATCTGCTAGGTTCTTTATATTAAGGTAGTATTTCATAATAATATTAATAGCTGTAAGTATATTAAGCTAGTATATTTATTATGCTAATATGTTCCTCTTAGTATGCTAGTATTTTAAATTTAAATAGTCTGTAATTACTATAATAGTCCCTTATATATAATAGAGATAATATCTTTATACTATAATAGTATTAATAATTATAAGTAGCTCTAGATCTCCTATATTATAGTAGGTTTCTATTAGGGTTAGTTTCCTTAAGTAGAAAGTAATAAGGTGCTATCTTCCTTTAGATAGTTATAGGATAATTCCTCTTATTGTAACTATAGATGTATTGGTTTTAAGGAGTATTAGTAGTATAGGATTATAGTAGTATAGTAATAGCACTATAGTAAAGAGTAGTTTTAGGTGCTCAAATGCTACTCTTACTCTAAGCAGTAGTTTTAGCTTCCTTATGTTGCCTTTCTTTAAGTAGTTAATTAGTAGGGTACTAATCTTTAAGTAGGCTTTAATAAAATGCCTATAGAACCTAGTATACTTAAAGAATATAAGGATATTATAGATACTATATAGGAGCGGTTAGTTGTAATAGCTATAATATAACTTCATTTTATAGTAATGCCTTTTAATATAATAATAAACTCTAAGTACTATACCTTTATTATCTGGAACTTATACTTATTAATATTAAGGTATAACCACTACTATTATAGATAATTGAAAATGTTTTACATATGTTGTATATGCGCTTAGTTATTATTGCTATATACTAGTATATTATTAAGATATATAATATAGCATATATCTCCTAGCCCTGCTAGTGCTTTATTAATATAGGCCTGGAATATAGCTAGGGCGTTAGTAAGCGTAAAGGGGATAATAGTATATTTAAAGTGGCCATACTTAGTTTAAAATACTATCTTCTACTTATTACTTATACAGATCCTAAGTTAGTAATAAGCTTCTTTTAAGTCTAGTTTTATATAGACTTTGGCTCTAGTAAGTAATTTAAGACTCTTTATAATAAGTAGCAATAGTATATAATCCTTATATATAAGCTAGTTTAATATATAGTGAAAACGGGCCATTAGGGAGAGCGAGAGGACAAAACCTCCACACACACAAAAAGGCACACATTCTGCCAGAGCCCTAATCAAGCAACCACCCCAAGAGGAGCGTAAAAGGCAAGAAGAGGAGCCCCTAATGCAATAGGAGAGTTATAAGGGGAATAAAGGGTGCCAAAAAGGAGAGGCAGAAAAAGAGGGCACAAGAAATAGTTTCACAGTACACACATATATATCTAACAGATACAAATTCACAGGGTATAAAAAAAGATTGATTCTCTAGGACTAGAAATTTCTCAAAAGCAATACAGGAAGGCCCCTTCTTATAATCTTGAAGGGAGGGGGGGGGATGCTAAGGCTGGTTTTCCTCTAGATTCCGAAACATACCGGTTCCCCTAGACCCCAGAACACACCCCTCTCCAGATCATTATAAAGAACAAGCAATAGTCCGCCCGAAACAACCAAAATTACTTTCCTCCTTTAATCAGATAAGCCACCCGAATTCAGCTCTATTGGACCCTTTATAGCTCTCAATTCCTAGCCCGCTTATCCCTACTCTCATTCTACTATAGCACGCTCAGTCTGCAATCCTTCTCCTCTCGCTTAGCCGCCTTTTTATAAGCTTAGGATTAATGGCTATTACTAATCGCTAGTATAGGAACCCAATAATTTACTTCCTTAGTCCCCACCCACTTGCTTGCATTCCAGTTATACTCCTAAATCATTATGATTCTTATTATAGCAGGCAATAGGTAATATAGTAGCGGTATAGCTAAAATAAAAGATAGAGATAATAATGAAGACCTTAAGATACCCGATTGCTTAGGGGTTATCCCACCTATATTCACGTTTCCTCCTAAAAACATATTCCTAATGCTTGCCTTCAATATCTACCGCAAGAGAAGTTTAATAGGATCACCCTACAGCATTCCGGCCCTACTCCAATTAGGCATTTATAGAGTAGTTCTTACTTCACTCGATATCCTAAGACCATCTTCTCCATATATCCATGCCCCATCTACCTAAGGCAGAAGCTTAGGTATCTTAGACGGGTTCTTATAAAGTCCAAGCCCAAATATTATAATCAGATCCTTCACAGCTGCACTAGATATCTTAAATATCAGGATAGGTAGCTAATTCTTTAAGCTATTAGGGGCAACAAGAGTTTTACTCAACCTAGAAGTCCGGATATTAATAGGCCTCAAAAGATCAGCCTTATTAAATCTCACTATAAGAAAGCCCAGCAGATTTTATCCCGATTCTAATCCCATACTAGATATAACATAATACTTAGTCTCCCCCTTATTTATCCCTAAGATATCAGCTTAAGAGTACACAATATTCTTTCCTGCCATAAGCCTCTTATACTTATTATAGCTAATGATTGGAGTATTCTAAACGCCCCTAATTAGATACCTGGATTCATTAATTTCCAATCAGATAGTAAAACCCCAGATAAGAGCTAAGGCTTTTTTAGCAGGCAAGCCAGGAGGGGCAGATTTAAGTAGCCTAGTCTTAATCCAGTCTCCAAACTCCCAGCCATTCTTTCTATAATTTTCTTAGAAGAAAAAGGCAATATAGGTAGCCATAAGGAATCTACAGGCAGTTAATCCCAGCTACAGCATAACCTTCACTTAGATCGCCATACATGCCTGTTTTAAGAATCCTTCAGGTAGCCTAAGGGTAAGGAAGTATATAACGCAGTCCCTTATACAGGGGTACATCCTATCACGAGTTCTCCAATCAGGATAAGTATTAATTATACCAAGTCATTTAGTATTCCTGTTAAAGATACTTAATACCTAATAGCCTGGGGTATACATAACTTCAACGATAAACCTCTAGCTGTCCTTTAGTAAGTAGTATCTCTACAATCTAGGGAGTTCTCTATTAACATTATAAGTTATGGGCACTACAAAGACTAGGTTGCTAAAATCAATCAGCTACCAATTAATAAGCCCTAGAATATAATTAGTATGCAGGCACGCCTCTTAAGCTAGGAGACCTTCTACATTATAAAGGGTCATAAGGAAGTCACTATAGTAAGTGCCAAATAGGTTCTTCTGCCTAGGGGGGTCTCTAAACTAAGGATAGGGATTAACGCCCTCAAAATATATATCCACCACCCACTACACATAATCACTATACCCCCATTTTTAATTCTAAAAGAACAGTAGTTACACCAAAAGGTCTAATATATTAAAAGCTTAGGAGAGTACCAACCCATTATTAAGGATTCTGGTTTTAAACGGGTCTTTTATTAGGTCTATACTAGCTCTACAATCCCAGTTTCCTCAATTGCAAATATCACATGGGTTGGAAAATCTTAGCTACCACATAGGGTCGATATCATCAAAATTCATAATAAAGGGTAACGCTAAAAGTTATGCTTCAAGGCCAACCTAATCAGAAGGGTCTAAGTACTCAATAGTAGGCACGAAGGCAGTAGGATCATTTATAGGGCTGACTTAGCCTTTTGAACTATTAATAGCTATAAACTAGATTAACAAGGATTCCTTCTTTTTTCCCTTACCTTTCTTTATCATTTACTAGCTTAAGGAAGACATCTTTCTAATCAATCGGACTAGGGAAAAGGGTGCTAAGGTAAGGAGAAATTAAATAACGGAGGGGAGGTAATAAGTTTTAAGGGTAGAGGTTAATAGTTGCAGCAGCTTTTAAGTCTTAACGATGCAAGTTATGCTGCACTAATTAGAGATCAGCCGAGGTATGATAGTTATGGAAGAAGTAGTTGGGTTAGAGGTTATAGCAAAAAGGTAGGCTTTTATTAGAAGGGGAGCCTTAAGATGGGTAAATTACTTAAGCTAGTAAATCACTTAACTTCCTTCCCTTTTCTGCTAGATAGCAACCTTTACTGCTTTAAATACTTCTAATAAGAGCTCCCCTCTCCAACTTTTTATATTTAAAATCACTTTTCCCCTACTAATTCTTTTCTTTAACTTCCCCCCAATAGCATCATCAACTATTAATTATCAATCTCATTATCAAACCATTAAGCCTCTCTAATTAGATAAGCTTTACCATTACTATATCTTCTCCTCCTTAACTAAGCTAAGAAGAAAAAGGAAAGGGTAAGAAGCAATTGCTTCTTATCATCAGGGTCTTTAAAATATACAATCCTCCTCCTATCCACAAAAAGAGCATCTACACTTATTTCTAGCTAAACGCAATCCTTTCACAAAACCAGGTCCATAAATCACTACTTCACAAGGCCTTTATAATAAATATCAAGATATACAACCTTAAGAGTAGAGGCAAGGGTCTTTACATCCTATAAACTCTCTCCTTAACACACAAATCTAAGCTACTCAAACTATTCTTTCCCTTCCTAAAAGCCCTAAAGGCTCGCAAGTACCTATAGTCTTACCTTAGCACTCTAATCAAAGGAAGTCCAAATAACATTTTTATTAAGCATATAAATAGTAGCCCTTATAAGAAGTACATATCTCAACTATACTAGGGGAATAACCTTCATCAGGGCCCAGCTCTCCTTATCGCCTTCTTTAGTTATCATAATGCAAACCCATGCAACTATTGCATACAGCGGATAGGGGCCAACTACAACTGAATAACTCTCCAAGGCATCATCCCCATCATAATCCCTTTCTTTAAGTACCAATCACTCCAAGGATTTCAAGATAATGCTTACACCAATTATATCTACCATATCAAGGGTCACCTTTGCGATTTCAAGATACTAAAGATTTCCAAAAGCAGTTACAACTGCATTACCAACATACATCCCGATCTAATCAACAAGCCTCCAAACATACCTCCTTCAGAGCTCTCACTAGGCAAGTACACTAAGGCAGCCACTAAGATAGAATATAAGGAAACTCACGCGGATGCTATAGGCAAGATCACCAGACATGTGCCCAGGAAGTTCAAGTACAAGCCCACGGATCTCCAGTCATAATTATAAGGTAATCAGAAGGGTCAGGCAAGGCTAGGGTGGATCCAGTTTTTCAGGTTGCCAACACTTCTTTTAGCAATAAATCAAGAACCAATAATTTTTATCTTACATATAGTCCCAAGAGAAGTACACTTATCTAATTAAAAACATAATATTATCTTAACTTTTTTATATCTTAACTTTTTTATATCTCATCCCAAAATTCATATTCCTTCAGCTTAAGGTCATCAGGGTTAATAAGCAGAATATCTACATACAGTATTATCCTTCAAGTCTAATTAGCTGAATCCAATAAGTCCAAATCATATGAGCTATCTATATTCAAGCATGCCTACACTTAGGGGACCATCTAGCTAGAAAGAGACCAGTTTTAGTACCAATTATTATCATCCTAATCAGGGGTGGTAAGATAGAGTATATTATCTAGTGTATTTGGGAAGATATTATATCCGGCTACCTCTAATAGCTTCCTCCCAGTTTATTAACTTTCAGGAGGGTTATCCTCCTAAAGAAAAGGTACCTCCAGCTCCCAAATTCCCCTCTTATAGATGAATTTCTTTAGGCACATTAGGAAATAGGTCCCATCAATAGGGATCCCATTAGGGGTCCTCAGCTTATACACATTATTAGGCTTAATAGCATTAATAATATAAAGCCCAAACTATTAATATATCAGCTTCTAAAATAATAAGTAATCAGATTTCCTCTACTTATCCACAACCAGCATAAGGTCATCTTTTATAAGAGGCTTGGGTCTATAGAATCCCTAATAGGTATCTCTAGCCGCTACCTTTCTTCTTTGCTTAGCAACTGACTCCTAAGCACGTAGAATATCTTATTTTAGGTCTAGCAATAAGTATAATCAACATTCCAGTACCTAATCGGAGGTCATATAGGGTAATTAGGCTTAAACCCGCCAGGTAGGGATCTCTATTTCAATAAGTAATACCGGGTTAAATCTATAAAGCAGGTAAAACAGGCTTTTTTTATGCAACCACCTTAAGAATATCCTATTAGCAAAGAGTACATAAGGAAGGATCTTTTTCCATCCAGTTACACCCCTATCTAGCATCTTTCCTAAGGCTAATACAATATTAAAGTAGCTATATTCTACAATACTATTTGCCCTAGGATTATATGCAGATATTCTAATCTAATATACCCTAAGGTATCTAAGGTATTTAGTAAAGTCTCTAAGGTTCTCAGGTCCCCCATTTATAACTACTAATATGGGCAAGCCCCATTTAAGTAGGAACTTATTAATAAAGAATTACTTGATATTCTTTAAGTTAGCAGCCCTAAGAGCTATTACCTCAGGCCATCCCATAAGGTTGTAACATCCTTCCATAAGGTATTAACATCTCTAATTAGAAGGTAAATGCTGAATATCAATATGAATTTTTGAAAACAGAAGCCCTAGGGTAGTGGGTATCACCCTATCATTATAAATCCTAGTATCTTATTTATTATATCTAGGATATCCAGCAATCACCTTTTCTATATCTACATATATCCCTTTCTAGTAGTATATCGCTCTAATCTAGTAGTAGGTAGTATCCCTCCCTTTATAACTAAGGGGAGTATAAGTATTCCTAATAATTCTTTTTCTTAAATTAAGGTTATTTATAACTCTCCTTCTAAAGAGGTCTTTCTCAGGTTCCCACTAGAGCACTCCTTCCCTAAGGGAAAATGTAAGAGCTTTCTTCTTAAAAGCCTTCTATTACCAATCAGAGAGGTAATTAGATAGAATACTACAGTAGAGGTAATCCGTAATCCCCCTTAATTCCTTTAACTACTAATAACTATCTTCAAGCAATAGCATCTAATTAGAAGGTATTAAAGCTATTACAGGGTTAAGAGAAGCATTATACCATTCCTTAATATCCCCTTTAATTTATCTATCTACCTTATCTAAAGAACCTAAAGGTTTTCTTAAGAGCAAGTTAGCAACCGAATTATCAACCCCTTTAATATACCTAACCATAAAGTTATATATCCTAATTATAGCCAGCCATTAAGTAATATAAGCCCCAGGGACATCTAATGCTAACCCCTTTAGCTGCTAAATAAGAATATTTAAGTTAATCTCTAGGATAAAATAAACTCCATATATATAAAACTAAAGCTATCTGATTACATAGAGTATAGCCTGATACTTATGTTTTATTATATTATAAAGCTTCTTAGCAGCAGTCCATAAGCTACTCTCATACCAGACTAAATAATGAACCCTATCTTTTACCTGCATCAGGCAAGCACTCCAGCTATCCAGGCTTGCATTAATTATAAGGATGATCTCTCCCCCATTATAGTTAATATTTATAAGGTAGGGTTTTAAAATGATTATTAACTTAAGGACATCTATAGCTTCCTAGCAGCTTTTAGTCTAGATAAACGGAGTATCCTTCTTTAGTAGGTTAAAGAGAGGATGTAATATAATTCTATAAAAGGGCATCTAGATCTAGTAAAAGTTAATTAGGCTAAGAAATAATTAGAGCTAGCTAACATTTTTATAGGTCTCTTACTCCTTAATCTTAATAATCTTCTTATTTATAAGAGAGCAGCCCAGAGTCCTACACATATAACCTATAATATTAGCCTGCTTTTTGCATTATTTGGATTTAGCAGTATTAATTGCACTATTAGTAAGCTCTATATTAAAAAGCACATTATTAAGGTTCTTAATGTGCTCTGCAATATACCTCTGTACCCCAGGAAGGTCATCAAGCTCCTGATTATTATAGGTAGACTCTGGCCCTTTTACTGCAATATTGTTAAGGAATGAGCGGCAGACTATCGGAATTAGGTTGTAAAATAAGCGAACCATACATCTCATGAACTATACTACTGAGTTCGTGGCTCCCATGGGCAGCCCATACTATTGAAATAGCCTGATTAGAGTTATAAAGGTAGTAATATCACAGCTTTTCTCTTCCAGCTTAATCTAGTTATACCCTAAGAAAAAGTCCAAAAGCGACAGAACCTGACACATTATAAACTCCTTAGTAAACTCATTAGCAGCTAAAGGAATAAAGGTGTCTCTAATTATAACCTGATTGGCCTTAGAGACATTATTAATCAACTAATAGCCACTATCCTTCTTCTTAATAAGGAACCACTGGTTTCAATAGGGGGCATGGAATTCTTCAATTACACCCCTAGCTTCTCGCTCCCTTAACATTTTAATGGCAGTCTTCCTTAACGCTCTAGGGAGCTCAATAGTTTTCATCTGGTATACCTAATAAGGAACTATCTTAATGGACTAAGGAGGGGCAACATCTATACTAATCTGGGAGATATAAGACCAGTCCTATGCAAGAGCTTCTTCCCTATTCTCTAGGAGGTAAGTAAATATTAACTTTTCCTAATTAGAGAGCCCATTATAGTTTCCCATAATAATGTGCTAAAGGCGCTCTGGCATTAATCGCGACCCCCTTAGAATGGAGGAGAATCTGGGTCTAATCCATGGGTTATATTTGCTTCCTCTACTAGCATCAATCAGATGCCTGACCCTAGCCTCATAGCTTAGCTTCCAATTCACAGTTCCCTCAGGGATAGTGCCATCAGAGGGAAAGTTATTAATAGGGTGGACTTTTACCCCTACCCTTTTGTACAGGGTCCTAACAGCTAGAGTGGTTGCCCCCTTTTCTTAGTCCGGACGAAATCAAGTTGCAGGTCTCTAGGGTGCACCCATCCAGACAAAAGACTGCTAATCAGAGTAACCTAATAGGATATTAGGCCCATAGATATAGAGAAAGGAGGCAAAAAATTTTGGCACTAGGGTTCTAGCTTCCTCATCTAAAAGGCTCCCAAGAACATCATTATCCTGGGATAACCTAAGGTCGGTTTTAAGAGGGTCCGTTAGGGCTCCAATTATAACCCGCCTCTAATCAGAGGAGTCTGGCTAAAGGAGGACCATTATCACCCTCTAAGGAAGGTATTTTCAGGGAACCATTATACTTTTAGCAGTAGCCACCTAGAAAGGCTTCTAGTTCCTCCTCTCCAGCCCACACATTACTTGCAACTCATCAAGAGTGATGTGTGCAAAAAGGAACCCCCTTGATTACTTAAAAGTTAAGTTTATATCTAAAAAGAAAGGTATCCCTAAAAGGATATTATAGGTGGTATTATGCATTTTATTATCTATAATGAAGAAAATAGCCCTTATCCTATTATAACTAATACACACCCACTCCTTAGTCACTCTAATTAGTACTAGTGATGCTCCATTATAAACTATAGAGTTTATATCTTAAAGTAGAGTGTAGGATAACTTATTCCAGTAGTAATAGGATAAAGGAAGAAGATTTATCTTAGCACCTATATCTAGTAGGGCTAAGAGGATCTTATGGCTCTCTGAAGTGATCCTAACGTTTAGGTAGGCAGATCTGCAGCAACCATGGTTTACTATATTAGCAGTTTGAGACGATATTAAATTTACCTTATACCTAATGATATGCATCTGATTAGAGCTTGAGTATTGCTTATATTTAATTTTGGATAAAGCAGAGACCATACTAAGTCCTAAACCTATAGCTTAAGGCATATCCCTATCTGGGACTGGCTTGAAAGGCCACTTATCAAGAGAGGTATTATCCCTGTGAGTAAGGAGCTCTTTAATTAGAATAGCATTAGTCTTACTAAGCGCGAGAATATCTGAAATTGGCATTTTAATCAAGGTGGCGAGGATGGCGTCTATGGCCTTGGCTTTAGGGGTCTGGGGGATTAGGGGTCCTTATTTGGGCTTAGCTTTAGTTGATTTTTCGGTCTTACTCGGACCTATTGGATTACCCTTCGTTTTACTTTTCCCATCCCTAGCTATAGTGGAAGTCTCTTGCTGGATTTCTAGCATTACCTCCTCTTTATTAGAAATTATTTGTAATCTTGGGTTAGAGTTAACGACTGGTTCTAAGTCTAGCCTAGTATTAAATATTATATTGTTAATATCCCAATTGGGGTTGTCTTTGTTTATTCTCTTCCTTTTTACAGCATTTATAGTAATTAAGGGTACTAAAGTTTCCGTGCATTGGGTTTCATTACTAATAAATACTAGTTTGGGTTTAGGAATTAATATTGCAGAGAGGGAATTTACTTTAGTTTCTAGATTAGGGTCCTAAATCTTCTTTAATTCCTTAAGAAATATATTGCCCTTGAGTTTAAGGCGGTTAGCGATTAGAGACTGATATTTCTAAATGTAAGGTAAGTCCGTCCTTCCTTTTAAAAGCAAAAATTCTAGACGGCCTCTAGCAAACTTCTTAATACTATAATGTTCTATATCCCTATAGAAAGCTAGGGCTGTAGGATTGAGCTGGTTAGACCTGCCTTTACAGATGTCCTCTTAAGAGCCAAGGAATACCAAGTTGCTTTCCCACCTAGGAGACTAAACTAGGCCGAGCTTAATAAGTTCCAGCAATTTGGAGCATTAGTAGGCCCTATGATTAGAGGAAGTACCACATCCATAGCACTTTCTAATCTTACCGTTCCATTAATAGGCCAGCTCAGATATATTCCACTAATAGTCTTCAGAGTATCCATTAGTAAAACCATCCTCCTAATTATAATCAGCTTCTAATAAGTTTAAGAATGCAATTATACTAGGGCCATTAAGTCCCAAGTAAGCCCGGCTTTAATTATAGCTAAGTACCCTATTAATATATACTTAATTTACATTAAGTTTATTCAATATAGGCTATAGGCTTTCCGCAAAGTTATTTTTAATTACAAACTTAATCTCTATCTAGGCAAACTTATAGGCCAAATTATCCACTAAAGAGTCTTCATTAAACCAGATATTCTTCTAGATAATCTTATATCCTGGATAATTAAAGCAAGAGGGGGTTTATATTAATGATTCCGTAATCCTTAGGGCAGATTAAGGCTATAAGTAAGGTATCTTCATAAGCTAAATAGGAGGGGGATAGCGAGTTGCAAGACCAGCCCCCCTTATATCATTATACTCATCCTGATAGGAGTACTCTAGTTCCTTATTAATTAGAAAAAGGAGTTCTATCTTAAAAGTTCTCTAGTCACGGGTTCTAGCCTCCTTATTGGATATACTTCTGGTGGCTAATATCTTCTTTAGGGTTAATAGCAAGATTCAATAGAATGGCCAGGTTGGCGAGATCAGACCGTCATCAGTAGAATCCAGTACCTAGTTGTAAGTTGCAATCCAGTGCTTCCAGGCTTCCAGATCTTTAGCAGGGTAATTCCTCCAAATAGTATTAATTACCTTGAATGGATTAGCATGAGAGGCAGCATCATGGATTTAGTAGTAGGCTATCAGCTGGCCCTTCTAACCAACCCAATTATGCTCTCCTGCAGTAATCATATGAATATCATTAACTAGGCTTGAGGTAGCATAAACCTGGAGGAATAAGCTAAGTACCTGATCTAATGGATACTAGAACTAGTTGGCAATGATCTCCACTAAATTAACAACTTTAATGATATTAGTTCCATTAAATTGCAGAATTAATTGAAGCACAAATAGTAAGGCCTAAAGGGCAGCATTTCCAAAGGGTATTAAAGGTATAATAGGCTGAGAAGCTACCTAAATGGGTGGTATAGGAGCATAATGCTCCTAATTAGAGGTCCTAGATGGAGTGGGGGCAGGTTCCTAAGGAAACTGGCGTCCTTAAGGTGGACCTTTCTTTAATAAGAGCCCCCTTACTTTATCTATATCCTGCTTCCTTCCCCTAGAGGGTGAACCTCTAGTGGATGGGGGAGTAGAATGAATATCTCCTATTAGAAAAATAGAAGATATAGGTTCTGATTTATCCCTTGCTATAATAATGGAGGCAAATGTTTCTCTATACTAGCGCTATAGCTAAAGAGGTGAGGTGCGAGTGCTGTCTGAGATTATTAAATGTTTCTCTATAACAAGTGTATTTAGGAGAAGCGAAGGCGTAAGTGCTGTTTGGGGTCTGCAGAGATGTATATAGGATAGGTTAGGTCCTGATTAGTCCCTTGCAATAATAGTGAAGTCGAATGTTTCTCAATACCAGAGGTCCTTCAGGAGAGGTGAGATGTGAGTGCTGTCCAAAGGTGTCGAATATTTCTCTATACTAGGCGTATCCAGAAGAAACAAGGGCGTAAGTGCTGTCTGAAGTTCACTAAAACGCATATAGGAATAACTAGGTACAATCAGAGTGAATGGTATTAGTGTAGAAGGTTATATTAAATACTATGAA
Source organism: Stenocarpella maydis (assembly GCA_002270565.1). Taxonomy (NCBI): domain Eukaryota; kingdom Fungi; phylum Ascomycota; class Sordariomycetes; order Diaporthales; family Diaporthaceae; genus Stenocarpella; species Stenocarpella maydis. The sequence continues at coordinate 29,360 of NQMI01000027.1, read as the reverse complement.
GTCTTGCTATAGTGGCAGGCAGGAGATACTTGACTGTAAGCAACTAGAGGAGAGGATAATATAAATATTTGGAATACCCTTATGCTGCTGATGCTAGCTATCCTGACTGCAGGGGGTGCTGATAATAGCGGAAGCTCTGAGCTTACTGATTAGAAGGATAGCGGTTAATAGGGTAGGAACCTCTTTAACTCCCTATAGAAGCATGCAATATCTAGTACCGCTATTACCCGACCTAATATTATATGACATTAGATGATATCTTAGATATAGTATTTAATAGGGTAACCAGATATTATAATGATAACTTAAAAGGGAAAACTGAAGAGGGGCCTAATTAGTTAAACTAGGGCTCTATTATACCTAGTTTACCTATATTAGGGAATTAGCATGCTGAACCTTCGGGTGCTATATCTAAGGGCAAGAGAGTTTCAGGTGATATAGGCGGTTGGGATCTACCAAACCTTCTTGATATTAGTCCTTTATATCCCTTCTAAGGAAATAAGCCCTAATTAAATGCTATTAAATCCGATTGGAATGAATTTCTAAGGCCTAAGAATATAAATCCCTTAGTAGCTTTTCCTGGAATGTATAGCTAGGCTAGAGGTTTTATACTTTATTATTGAATTAGGTATGCCGGGAGGGGGTCTAAGATATAGCTGAGGTAATGGAGTCAGCTTGGTATAGAGATCAGACCAGCCTTACATATATTTGCTCCTATCGCTACTGGGTCAACTATAGGCGACTCAGGAGGGTAAATCTGGCTTTTACATAATAGCAAAATCCTCTATTAAGAGCAAAAGGGTGCTATAGCTCTGATTAGAATTAAATAGTATTAGAAGTATAGAGATTCACTCCCCTGAAGTGGCTAACAACCTTATAAATAAAATAAGGAATCCAGGCCTAAAAGCTAAGGAACTTTATAGTAGCTAAAGAAACCTCATTGGTTGAAGAAACCTCGTTGGCTAAAGAAACCCATATTTGATTCATGGGGTAGATACTAGTGAAAACGGGCCCAAAAGGAGGGGAGCGAGAGGATAAAACCTCTATACATATAAAAAGGCATACGTTCTGCCAGAGCCCTAATCAAGCAACCACCCCAAGAGGAGCGTGGAAGATAAGAAGAGGAGCCCCTAATGTAATAGGAGAGGTATGAGGGGAATAGAGGGTGCTAAGAAGGAGAGGCAGAAAAAGAGGGTATAAGAAATAGTTTCACAGTACACATGTATATATTAGATAGATATAAATTCATAGGGTATAAAAAGATTGATTCTCTAGGACTAGAAATTTCTCAAAAGCAATGCAGGAAGGCCCCTTCTTATAGTCTTGGNNCCTTATATACCCTCCAATATCGTCTCACCTGCGGGCACGCTGCGGTAGGCTCTAGTGCAAATTTGCAAATGCCGGAAAATTCACCCTTCCAATATACCATCTTTGGTTCCAAGCAACTAGCTAACCATAGCCCTAATAATGCCCAAATTAAGTATATATAAACTTTAGAAATTAAGCTATTTAATAAACTAAGTTATATACCTTTTGGATAAGAAATAAGGGTAATGCAGAGGTCTAAATTAAGGTGCAAATGCAGACCAAAATAATTAACTTATGGCTACCAAACTCATCTTGCGTTGCGCACGCACTGGGCGTACTTAGCGAAAATCGCCTGACTCGCAAGTCTAGGGTAACTCCTTGCAAGAAGTCTAGGGTAACTGCTTGCACGAAGTCTAGGGTAACTCCTTGCACGAAGTGCCAACGCCCTGCTGAGCAGTTCCGTTTAACATTATTAGATGTTAGTCTTAAGCCATATTGAGCATATACACCTTATAGATCAGCTTATTGCAATCTACCCATCTGCTAGGGTTTTATAGATATTCTAAGGGTATATGGGAGTCCAGCCTTATTAGGGCGTGTCCTATCTTATTATATTTCTAATATAAGTGCTAGTTCTTAAAGTTGTTATACTTGTATATATGCTTGATATCTTTATTTAGGTATTATTAGGGAAACTAGTTATGCTTAGTTTTCTCCCTTATGTGTTCCTTATATCTGTTATAGATATATAATACCCAGGAGATGTTTTTATGTTTATTATGCATAGAATACGTGTGTCCTGTATCTTCTAGTCTTCTATATTCCTGGGTAGGCTGTTTTATGGTTTCTTTAAAAGGTCTTCTTGCAATTATAACTGCTATAATATTAGTTTTTAGGGCTAGAAGGGGTGCTTATCCTAGATAGTCTTGTGGTTCCTTTTACTATATTTATAGCGCAAGTATGGCCTGGGAATAGGTTTTCCTTCCATCCTAGGGTTAATTTGCAGGAGTTCCTCCCTATTTCCTATTGCTAGGGTTCTTCCCTATTTTCCTAAGGCATTCTTAGGAAACCACCTAGTGGCTTCCTTATTACTATAATGAGTAGTATAGCTGTTGTTAAAGCAAGCTATCCAATTAAGTAATGCATATATTATCCTAGGCTTCCGGGGATTCTTTATTACTAGGATAGGCTACTATTGTGCCTTATCCTTCTGATGTTTTTTATATTAGGACTTAGTATATCGTGAGAAGTATAAACTATTATAAAGGTCTTCTTCATTAGGGTTATAAAAGTTATATTCTTTATCTGGGTCCTAATCTAGATATACTCAATATTAATTATATATATTTATTCTATAAATATAGTACTTGCTTATAAGTTCTTATTACGGTTTGGACCTAGGTGGTCCTTATGTGCTGCAAGCGGCTACATTAGCCTAATGGGTAGCTTTATTAGCTTATTGGGTTCTCTTAGGCACTAACTTCCAGTCTCTATTCTTCTTTAGAGTCCTGTATTCTAAAGTAAAATATCCCATCTTATTATAGTTATAGTACTTAACACTTTTCTTATCCTTACATTAGGTAGCATCTAGCTTTATAAAGCCTATATACTATCCCTATTAGGTACTAGGTTTCTAATACTTTCTTTCTATATTTATTTTATATTTCTGGAATGGGAGTTATTTAGAAGTTCATTCCTTTCTTTTCAAGCATCATTTATAGAGTCTATTATTAATCTAGATAGCTATTTCTATATAGTATAGAAAGTTATTAAGTTCATTCATAATCTTATTAAGTTTATTCTTTACTTTATCCTTTAATCTATAATAGAATATAAATTTCTTTATATTATTAGTATAGTTGATTTAGTATAAATTTATTGGAATTCTATAGTATAGTTAATTGCTAAGCTATACTATTTATAATTCGCTAGGTTTCTTTCTGCCTATTATTTCTCATTTGGGTCCTAGAATAGGGACCTAAGGGCAGCCTTATAGCCTTTATAGCTGCTAAAACTTTACTGGATTTCAAGCTTGCAGGCTTTAAATGATTCCACATTAATAAAGTCAGTTAAGTAGGGTTTAAACTAAGCTAAGGCTCTTCCTTTAAGGAAAGAGGATGCGTGTATAACCCTTTTCCCGCTAGGCTGTACATCCAACCCATGGAAGCACTAGTAGGCCCTAACCTGCATTAGGTGTGCCTAGAGCTATCCAATAGTTCCATTATATAAGGCCGGAGTATTAAGCTTAATATATTCCTTCATTTAGATTAGGGTATTAATAATATTAGCTCCTGCTTGGAGGGTAGCAATTTTCTCTTAAAGTTATTCCATTTCCTAATTTTAACAAGCTTACTTATTCATAAGGGTATAGAGTCAGGCTACCTCGCTGGCTAACTCTTATAATCAAGGATCAGCCGTTAGCTAATTAATAATGTTACCAAGCTCATACAGGAGGTTGCAAGTAGGAGTAATTATCTTGAAGTCTGATATCATAAAGGGTTTTATATGTAATATTACTTAAAGTCCGCATAGTAATATATGAACAAGAGTCATTAAAATGTAATAATTAGAGAGTTTCTAAGTGCATTAAACCTAGAAAATTAAGGGTTTATATTTAGAATATATTATTAAGTAGTTAATAAGCAATATTATCAATTTAATAATGATTACTAGCTATAAGGCTATGCAATACTGGGATTAAATACTTAGATTAATAACTAAAGAGTCTATTCTATAAAAGCTATCTACTATAATGATAATTATATCCTTATATATTCCGACTCTTTAGTGACTTGATAGAATTAATGGTAATGCTATTAACTAGGTATTGCTTGATAAAGTTAATATAAATTCCATCAATTCTGGTGGGTCCCTAACCCTAACCCTGATAAGGTGGCGTTACTGATTGGATTAGGTGGGACGACCTTTTCGGGAGCTGGCTCCCGACCTGCGGGGTTGTCTTCTGCAGTAGTCAGCCGCCAACGCCTGGTGGTTCATAACACTGATATGCGCTACTTCCTGGTAAACCACGTTAGCTTTTTATGAAACAGTCCTTCTGAAGGCATTAGCGAAGGATCCCCTGTGGAAGAGATATAAGGACTCCCTGGTACTTAGTTATGGAACAGAGACTCATTTATGTATTAGAATTTGAGTGAATACTATATTACTAGGATGTATGTTACACCTGAAATCCCGGAAAATTTGAGGTGTTCAAGGCTGAAATTCTCCGATTGGGTTAAGGGCAATGTACTAGAGTGATAAAAGTTAGAGGTTTACCCTGTACGTTTTCCCAGTCTGACCCCCTGCGTCAAGTCACAGTCCGACAGTTTATGGGAATCAGGGGTCTGTGGCCAAATACTTTGAGACATAACGTCAAGTGGAAGATCGATGGGGAGGTGCGCCCAAATCGCTGATGGTCACTGAGGTCAAATGCTGCTCGCGTCTACAGCTGGAGGTATCTCCACAAATAAACCACCGAGTGTTGCTCTGGGATGGCCATCGCAATGCGCAGTATTACCATCGGGAGCAACAGCGTGGCTCTTTACTGTTTCGAGAGGTGTTCGTTTGGGAGCATGTGAAACATGAAACAATGTCTGTGCCGTTTGTGGCCAGCACCGTCTATTCGGCACATTTAGTAGGGTCTACGGTCCGAACCATCCGTGACCCAGCCACTCTTTGAATGGTTCCTCATTTGCCGAGTGTCTGAGTCGAAACAAACGCAGCTGGTTCAGGACGGTGTGCCAGTCGTCAGGCCATGTACGCGTACTTCAAAGATTCGCATGTACACATGTTCCCCGCCTCTCATGAGCCATTGGGCAGCTGCAACCTTGGCACTATTGTCTGGGTGGGCATGGCAGTTGCGCAGAGCCAAGGGCCAGGAACTTGGCAACTGGGGGTGTTATGCTTTATCTCAAAAGTTTAGCTGCCCCATACCGAAACGTGCCTAAGTACTTTATAAGCCTGAGCAAGCTTTTATAAGAATGTACGTAAATAAGAATATATACGTCTAAAATAATATATATATTATAATACAATTAAAAACTTTTAATTGTATTTAAGTATAATATGAGTTCTTAGCAATATATAGCTTTGCAGCCAAGCGGGTTCTGTGGTCGGAGATAATAACGTATGCTTCGGACGCCTAGGATGAAGCCGGCAGCTGTCCAAGCGCCGTGATGGTTACAAGTTGTAACTGACAACACCACGGTCCACCTATAACGATATCCAACCATCAAAACAATTCAAGAAGGGTACCATCAACTCTCTATTAATCAGAAACATCCAGCGCACTATTTCCTTACAAGGAATCCAACTAGAATTAATAGAATGACAGTATTTTCCCGGGGTAAATCTCTGCTTAGTCACACCTTCACCTTCTCTCGCTGAGGCTACTTCGCTCATCTAGCGGCCTGCACAGAGTGACCACCACGTCGCCGCTCCACAGATGTTGGCAAGTGATGAGTGTCTCAATCCTAAGAAGCCGATAGGATTCAGGTCAATTGGCAGGAGCCGATGCTCCGGCCGTGGACAAGCTCAAGACTACAACCTCCTTTAACATTGGATTCCGGTTCCCGGATCTACAAGACACTGGTCAAGGCAATTTCCCCGATTTAACATCTGAGGATGGTCATGCAGGTCATATACGATGGGGCTGGGCCTCAAACCTCAATATTTTGCTAGTTCTGCTCCTTGTCCTTGGCTTTCAACGGGGAGTGAAGGCCAGTGAGCGGGTAGCATCTAATAAACCTCCCGATTCAAGTTTCATTTGCGAGGGATCTGGCGTCTCAAGCATTCGAAAAGGGGCCTCATGGAACTAGCAGCGAACTTTGCCGATCTCGTCTCAGCAGCACCCGCACTGACAGTGCAGCAGTGGTTCAGGGACTCCGCATCGGCGGTGACTGTTTCCTCTGGTTGCATTACCAGGATAGACTTTAAGGTTAACAAACTTAAACTACGCCCCGTGCCCGTTGGACAAGGTTATATACAAAAGAGGCTGCCCTCTAACCTTGCCGTCCGGATTCCCCCCCTGTACGCGTTGCAGCACCCTCTGTGTTTCAGAAGTGATCTGACTAATTCGAGCGTGTTGAACCACACTCATTAACTCATCTCAACGGCCCAGCTTTTCTCCTCTTGCATACTCTGAACACACACAGACAAAGGACCCGCAAACGGGCGTATGGCGAGTCCGATATGTCGAATGCGTCTACAGTCTTCGACTTGCTGGGTCAAGTCGACAACCTCAGCGAGGCGACCCCACTACTGAATCAGCGGCCGGTTGTGTTCGGGTTTCTGATATCATTCCTCGTAAGTAATTAACCAAAGATCCAACCGCTGACTTGAGCAGACCTAACCACCCAGCAGACTTTGTCATATATCTGCGCGACTGCACGATTATATGTCAGGTTTCGAGTCTCCAAGTGCCCGGGCTGGGATGACTTGCTGGTTTGCCTATCAATGGTATAAATCAACAGACACCTATCACCGGGCGGGAAGTTGGTGCTAATGCGGAATTCAGATAGCTAGCCTAGCGCTGACTTTGTCGGTACTGCTCTGTACGTTGTCTTCATCTTCCCTAGAGTTTAGGCACACAATACCTTGAGGGTTTGGACTGGAGCTAACAATCGCTATCGCTCAGGCTTTGATCGAGGGCTGGGGAAACATTTCACCACCTTCGTCTTTGACCGGTCACAACTGGTCAACTTCACCAAGGTATGTCGGCGGTCGTTACCAAGCATCTTACATGACCAAGACATAGAAGCAGTGCAGATTAAGAGTTCTGATAATCTGGCAGAACTCATATGTCATGCACGCGTGCTATCCCACAGCGACAGCCCTCATCAAACTCGCCATCCTCGTCCAATACCTGCGGCTATTCGATGAGTCCAAGGCAATCCTGCGGCAGACTACATTCGCCATGATCGGCATCGTGTCTCTGTGGGGGCTCGCCTTTTCCTTCATAGGATGGTTCCCCGCATTCCCCGTGTCGGCTGAGTGGGATTTCGATGACAAGACATCCGGCGTTAGGTACGGGTTCGGCAGCCTGGACCCTGGCAGCGTCGTAGCCGCCCACCTCGCCCAGACGAGCACGAATATGGTCCTCGACCTGATCGTCTTGGCCATCCCCGTGTCTTATTATCTACAGCCGACACTGGATTGGAAGTCGCAAGCCAGCCTGATGGTGTTGTTTTCTCTTGGCTCAGTGTAGGTACTCAAGAGTGTCCTACATAATCAGGCTTGGGCTTGTGTATAGCTTGTACATGGCTTGTGCTGATGTTTTTGATTCCCAGGGTTAATGTGTTCTCTCTCTTCCGACTCATCAGCATTGTCGATACGAGGGCTGGGCTTTCTCCGACGTACGACCCCAGCTGGTACGGCTGCAGCGAGATCGTATTAGCTGCCATGGAGGTCAGCCTTGCGACAGTATGTGCCTCCTTACCGGTATTCTGGCCGGTGATGAAGTTCAACTGGGGCAAAATATTTGTCACGTACGAGGTAACGGTAACCCACGAGGAGAACTTCGTTGAGCTTGATGAGGCTCAAGTACCTCGGGACAGGATTGACCCGTGGAATGCACACCTGAAAGGGCCTCATGTGCATGATATCGAGATGGGGAATATGGGGAAAGGGAAAGACGTCGATTGGGGTGATTGCTCCTCAGTGGCGGTCTCAGGCCTGTCAAGGGCCACGCAGTGAGGGGCGGACCTTTTGTTGTAAGATTACCTAAGTACTATTGTACCCAGTAGAGTCTATGTATGTCACTTAAAATCATACACTTAATGAATTAATACTGCCTTGCTCAATGAGGCTCAAGCAAGGGCAGAGCAGACCAATTCCACGCTTTATAGGCCCAGAATTCCGTGATTGTATTATTCATTTGAGGTTCTGCAGAATTAGTGCTACGCAAGAAAATTAGGTTCATCACCTTCTCTAATTGTTTTGGTTCTTGATCCGCTTACATATTCTGGATCAAGCGCTACAGGCGGTCTTTCCAACATAACATCGTCGGCCAGGATTCCGGCCGGGCCCCCATTCCGGCCGCCTTTCCCACACAAACTCAAACATTTCAACAAGCTATAATAAATCTAAATAAAACACCTAAAAACCCTAACCCTTTATATATATATATAATATTTTACTTATAATATAAGGGAAAAAATTACTTTATAATATTTCTAAGTATAATAATTTTAAAAGAATATTTAAATATAGCTGCTATAAAATATTAAAGATTCTTAATATTTCCTACAGGAATACTAACATTTAATAAAAGTTACTTATTTAAGAATATATTTTTTAAAGAATTAAATAAAATTTTAGTTTCTTTAATAATATTTATTGTAATACATTTATTATAAATATATTAAAGAATTATCTCTAAAAAGAATTTATTTAATAATGTATTTTAAGATTTAATGTTTCTATTAAATGGCCTTTGCTATATGGCGATAGTATATACGTACGTGGGGTTCTATTCGATGGGTCTGTAATTGCTTACTTGTCTAACTATCTGGAGGAAGCAAGAGCACTTCATATAAACAGGAAAAGTAGCCTCTTTCCCTACCAAACCCCTTAGCTTAGTTAGATAGCCTAGCCTAATAAGATTATATATAATCTAATAGGGCAATATTCTAATACAAACTCTTTTTTTTTAAGATTATATACCTTTAGAAACTATACTTCTAAGTAAGTTAAATTACTTATATAATAACTCTTTTTTAAAGCTATCTTTTATAATTAAAGTTAAATTTATTAACGTATAAATAATTAAGCTTAATATAAATATTATATAATATATTTAATAGATTAGCTAATCTTTAGATATTATAATAATGTTTTTTACTTTTACTTTTCTCCTTTTATATAAAAAACAGTTTCCTAAAATGGTAAATAAAGAAAAGTCTTCTTTAGTACTTTTACTAACTTTTTTATTTACTATTAATAAATTACTTATATAAATAAATACTTATTTAATTATTAGAAGAAAGAATATTAATAATATATACTTATATATTATTTTAATAGATATTTAAGTATATGACTTCTTCTTTTTTAACCTTTTTCTTTTTTATTATATAATATATATATATTATAAGCTGTTTTATATTGAAATATTATATAATTCTATTATTAATTTCTTCTTTTTTGTCTTATATACTAATATATTTTCTTTTTTTTAACTTTATATAATAATTTATTATTTATAAAATCAATAATAATACATAATAGCGTATACTTTTAATTAAAGGTTTTATTAATCAATAGCTTATAATTATTTTATGTATTAATACAAGGTTTTTTAGATTTTCTTATCTTTATATAATAAGTTTAATTCTTATATAATATTTAAAATAAAGAGGAGTATATTATATAAATATCTTTTTATAATATTAAGGTTTATCTTTCTCTTAGTAAGACCTCTATAAGGCTATTTACTAAAATTCTCTATTAAGAAGATTACTTTTATATAGTCCTTATTACCTCTTATAGTTATTATCTTTTATAGAAGTATACTAATAAGTATACTAATACTAGATATATTAAGAAATTTTACTACTATTCTGATGAATTATGCTATAGAAAAGCATTCAGTTCAGCGTGTGTGTGTTTCGGCAGTGTCGTAGTATGGTGCTCTGAGGCGAATTGGGATGATTGATAATGGTCTGGACAACTTTGTATTGAATTAAGTTGGGCTTCTGTAAGCCCTCCTTATATACCCTCCGACGTCGTCTTATCCGCGGGCACGCTGCGGTAGGCTCTGGTGCAAATTTGCAAATGCCGGAAAATTCGCCCTTCCAATACACCATCTTTGGTTCCAAGCAACTGGCCAATTATCACCCTAGTACCGCCTAAATTAAGTACATATAAACTTTAGAAATCAAGCTATCCAATGTACTAAGTTATATACTTTTTGAGTAAGAAATAAGGGTAATGTAGAGGTCTAAATTAAGGTGCAAATGTAGGCCAAAATAATTGACTTATGGCCACCAAACTCATCTTGCGTCACGTATGCACTGGGCGTACTTAGCGAAAATCGCCTGACTCGCAAGTCTAGGGTAACTCCTTGC